>OZ038490.1:62407564-62472564 GCA_964036315.1 Acanthosepion esculentum
AAAAAAAAACATCTTTGATTTTCATGAGTAACTTTCGATGTAAACATAATGTCAACTTATTCCAGTTCAAATTTGCAATGAGAAAAAACAAATTCTAAATACATCAATTTAGCTTATGACTTTTAAGGATAAATTCGAAGCTAGCTAAAGATCTCCAGCTGATTCTTTAATAGACAGAACAGACAATGTAATATTTTATTTTTAAATATTTTTTAATTGCTAATTATAATTAATAAAAAAAAAGACGGCCATCAATCAAAAGCTATGGTGTCAGAAAGTCTACTAACTAGGCCTAAAAGTACACACCCTTACTCCAGTAAATAATATAATTCTGATAGAACCTTTTCGTAATAGTCCTTTGTAGGAACCTCCATAGAAGCAGCTGCTGCTGCTGCTTCTTCTTCTTCTTCTTCATGGTCCTTTTTAGGATCATCTTCTTCTTCATGGTCCTTTTTAGGATCATCTTCTTCTTCTTCTTCTTCTTCATGGTCCTTTTTAGGATCTTCTTCTTCATGGTCCTTTTTAGGATCTTCTTCTTCTTCATGGTCCATTTTAGGATCATCTTCTTCTTCATGGTCCTTTTTAGGATCTTCTTCTTCTTCTTCTTCATGGTCCTTTTTAGGATCATCTTCTTCTTCTTCTTCTTCATGGTCCTTTTTAGGATCTACTTCTTCATGGTCATTTTTAGGATCTTCTTCTTCTTCTTCTTCATGGTCCTTTTTAGGATAATCTTCTTCTTCTTCTTCTTCTTCTTCTTCATGGTCCTTTTTAGGATCTTCTTCTTCATGGTCATTTTTAGGATCTTCTTATTCTTCATGGTCCTGTTCAGGATCATCTTCTTCGTGGTCCTTTTTAGGATCTCCTTCTTCTTCTTCATGGTCCTTTTTAGGATCTTCTTCATGGTCCTTTTTAGGATCTTCTTCATCATGGTCCTTTTTAGGACCATCTTCTTCTTCTTCTTCATGGTCATTTTTCGGATCTTCTTCTTCATGGTCCTTTTTAGGATCATCTTCTTCTTCATGGTCCTTTTGAGGATCTTCTTCTTCATGGTCCTTTTTAGGATCTTCTTCTTCATGGTGCTTTTTAGGATTTTCTTCTTCTTCTACATGGTCCTTTTTAGGATCTTCTTCTTCATGGTCCTTTTTAGAATCATCTTCTTCTTCTTCTTCATGGTCCTTTTCAGGATCTTCTTCTTTATGGTCATTTTTAGGATCATCTTCTTCTTCTTCATGGTCCTTTTAGGATCTTCTACTTCTTCTTCCTCAATGGTCCTTCTTAGGATCTTCTTCTTCATGGTCCTTTTTAGGATCATCTTCTTCTTCTTGTTCATGGTTCTTTTTAGGATCATCTTCTTCTTCTTCATGGTTCTTTTTCGGATCTTCTTCTTCTTCTTCATGGTCCTTTTTAGGATCATCTTCTTCTGCATGGTCCTTTTTAGGATCATCTTCTTCTTCTTCATGGTCCTTTTTAGGATCTTCTTCTTCATGGTCCTTTTTAGGATCTTCTTCTTCTTCATGGTCCTTTTTAGGATCTTCTTCTTCTTCTTCATGGTCCTTTTTAGGATCTTCTTCTTCATGTTCCTTTTTAGGATCTTCTTCTTCTTCATGGTCCTTTTTAGGATCTTCTTCTTCTTCTTCATGGTCCTTTTTAGGATCTTCTTCTTCATGTTCCTTTTTAGGATCTTCTTCTTCTTGGTCCTTTTTAGGATCAGCTTCTTCTTCATGGTCCTTGTTAGGATCATCTTCTTCTTCTTCATGGTCCTTTTTAGGATCTTCTTCTTCTTCTTCATGGTCCTTTTTAGGATCTTCTTCTTCATGTTCCTTTTTAGGATCTTCTTCTTCTTGGTCCTTTTTAGGATCATCGTCTTCTTCATGGTCCTTGTTAGGATCATCTTCTTCTTCATCTTCATGGTCCTTTTTAGGATCTTCTTCTTCTTTTTCTTCATGGTCCTTTTTACGCTCATAGTCTTCTTCATGATCCTTTATAGGATAATCTTCTTCTTCATCATGGTCTTTTTTAGGATAATCTTCTTCTTCATGGTCGTTTTTAGGATCTCCTCTTCTTCTTCTTGGTCCTTTTTAGGATACCCTTCTTCTCCTTCTTCATGGTCCTTTTTAGGATCTTCTTCTTCTTCATGGTCCTTTTTAGGATCATCTTCTTCTTCATGGTCCTTTTTCGGATTTTCTTCTTCATGGTCATTTTTAGGATCTTCTTCTTCTTCTTCATGGTCCTCTTTAGGATATTCATCTTCTTCTTCTTCATGGTCCTTTTTAGGATCTTCTTCTTCTTCTTCATGCTCCTTTTTAGGATCATCTTCTTCTTCTTCTTCTTCTTCATGGTCCTTTTTAGTATCTTCTTCTTCATGGTCCTTTTTAGGATCTTCTTATTCTTCTTCTTCATGGTTTCTTTTTAGGATCATCTTCTTATTCTTCATGGTCCTTTTTTGGATCATCTTCTTCTTCTTCATGGTCCTTTTTAGCATCTTCTTCTTCATGGTCCTTTTTAGGATGATCTTCCTCTTCTTCTTCTTCATGGTCCTGTTTAGGATCTTCTTTTTCTTCTTTTTCTTCTTCTTTATAGGACTTTTTGCTGATTCCGACCAACTAGACAATCCGTGCAAGAGATAGATTTATTGTTCTACCGCCTAATGCTGAGTATAACATAGACAAAACAATCAAGCAACGAGGGAGTTTTAAGGAACATCTAAACTAATAAAAAACGTATATTTAAAACCAGAAAGCAAAAGCTGAAATTTCCAGGGTACATAACGAATAAAATGGAGCCTGATAATTTAACACACGGAGGATATATTGAAGGGGAGAGAAGTAGAGAGTAACCTATTTTAGGATCTTTCATGAAAGGACGAAAATGAAGTGAGCGCGAAGGTGGTAAAAGCACTAAATTTACTTTGAACAAAAATAAGATGCTGTAGAGAGCAGCGATCGCCCCCGTGAATTAATCTGAGCATTGGGAAAATAACTGAAAACCTTACCAAAGTTCGACTCCAAGACTTTTGAGTGAAATTTAGCGGACGGAACTGCTCAGAAACCGTGGATCGTTGTGGCAGCGCGAAGTCACAATTTTATCGTGATCGAGGGTTCATGCATACTAGCTCGAAAATGTTGATGGTGATCAGATCATGTGCCCCTCTCCCAAAAGCTGTAACTAAGGTCCGCTCGGCATAGCTGCAGTAAAGACCACACTTGGGCTTTGCGCGTGTTGAACAAACACAAATTACCTGAACAGGCGTCTGAGACAGGGATTGGATAACCGCCTTAGCAGACGTGTGTGCTCGGAAAACGACAGTACGCGGTCATTAGTCATATGATTCAATAACGAAGAAATAGAAAAAGCTTTATAAATTTTTACATCGTTGGCTATTAGCTTTAGAAATTTTGAAAGCGGAAATTATGCGGCGTTCTTTCCATTTTTAAGTTATATGTTTTGTTTTCATTGGCTGTGCAGACGTCACGTGTTCTTTAATGGCGTTGATCCGTATATATATATATATATATATAAATTTTTCTTTGTGTGTAACACGTATTTCGCTCATGGCGATTGTATGCGTGTTTACTTGTTGATATGCTAGAGCAATTTAAGTATGTATTAAAACAGTGGTATATTAGTGTATATTAGTGTATATTAATTACATGAGAAATATGTCGAAAATTGTAAGTGAATATATAATACCATTTTAAATTATCTACTAATATTTCCTTAAATATAGATTAAACTTATTTTCTAGTGACGCGTTTCGTCCTTTAGGACTTCATCAGAATTTGTTATGTTGATGCCACTACACATGCAACAAACGGGGAATGCTGGAAATTTAAAACTTTTAACTTTGTTTTTTTACTCTACCTGAATATTAGAAAAGGGCAAAATGCATCATGATTTGTGTCGGGCTTTAAAATACCGCTGTCATAAACAATAAGACGTATAATGGTGAGTTGAAACGGAGACTTCGAGGCCGTGGCTTGTAAGAAAGAACAGAGCAGACGTTCGGTTTGCATCCGTACACCAGAAATCGTCCTCCGACTGCAGGAGAAAGGGATGGAAGAGACAGACAAGGAAACGCGGGCTTTGGCGCCGAAAATTGGTGCTGCAATTTCCATCATGAATCAGACCTTGAGTGACGACCTCCTCCATCAGTCATCCAAGAGGATTAAATGTCAACTTCTTACAAAAAAGACTCGAGAAAACCGTCTAGCAACGAAACTCCTGAACAAGGGAAAACATCTTGTTGAACCATAGACAATCTGGTTCTTCTCTGATGAAAGTCCAGCTGCACAATACCTAGAATAATAGATGGCTTACCTACAATCCATATAACGTTCCACGTGTCATAAATACCAAGTTTACCAAAACTGGAATGGTTTTTGGATGTGTCTTCAATGACAGTCATGTCATTCCACCTCACATTTTGAACAAGCTCCCAGGATCGTTTCAGATAGCTAAGTCGAATTGCTGGTCAAGATCTGATTGGAGAGGGTGACCGCTGAAAGATCATATATGTGTCAGCAAGATTCAGCTATCTGCCACACCTCCAGGATGAGTCAGATGTCGTTGTCCGATAATATTTTGGACTTCATCAACTTCAACGTCTGGCTCTCTAACTCCCCTGATTGTACTCCCATGGATTATTATTCATGGGCTGCGTTTGTGAAAAGCAGCAGCCGCGCTAAATGTAAAACAAAGGCCTAGCTGATCGACCGGATTAAGGAGGCGTTTTAGGCTCTTCCTAGAGACATTGTGAAGGTGGCATGTGCTAGATTCGGAAGTCAGATCGAGGCCGAGGGAGATACTGAGGGAGTTTTCTTAGAGTGAATTGTCTTCTGATTATTATAACCTGTATGTAAATTAACTTTTGCTTAAATATTCACTTTGATTCCCCTTTAAAATACTGTCAAATTTATCCCGAACACCCAGCATATATATATATACATACATACATACATACATATATATATATATATATATATATATATATATATATATATATATATATATATATATATATATATATATATGTAGTTAGATAGATAAACAGAGAGAGAGAGAGAGAGGGATAGATAAAGAAAAAGAGAGCGATAAAGAGAGAGAGAGAGGGGTAAAGGGATAAAGAGAGAAAGAGAGAGAAAGCGAGAGAGTAAACGGAATATATAACTGGAAATCAATTCTTATAGGAAAGTCTAGGCCTTATTTCTAGATCCTATCTTGGAAACATGTTATTAATTTTGCAATTTTTTTCTCATGAAACTTCCTTTTAATCAAGAAAGATACTAAAATAAGATAACCGAAGTTTCAAGTTGCATTAGTAATTATTTCCTGTCTTGAGACTGGAAATCTTTAAAGTACCGTGCAACCTGTAAATAATGCATTTGTGCAATATATCTTCCGAAGTCAGGGCCTGCAAAAGAGTTATAAAAAAAGGGCATGTGTTGATGATCGAATAATTAATTTTAAAAAATGCCACGTGACTTCAGAATATAGATATTCGGCGCTCTCCGCGTTGTCTTTTTTCTTTAATATCTGTGAATTGTCATGACTTCTTCGGAAATACATTAGTGAAGTTGCTTTCCCCACGGTTTTGATTTCTGACTAATCCTGCTCATAGACTGGTTACGAGCCAAGGCTAAAGAACCCAGCCTAATCGCGCTATTTAAACGATAGCTATGAAGAGAAGAGATGCCTAAAAGAATTTTACCAAATGGCCGTGAATGCGCGCGACTAGGCGGGAATTTGAACTCGGCGAGCTGATCCACTTTCCGCGTTGATACCCTTAATGCTTCCCAAACATATTCACCCGAATATTTCATGGAATAATGATAATGAAAATTTCAGAAATTCAGATAGAACGCATTATTTTTAGCGTTTTATCTTGATGCGTTAGAATAAACAGAGGGAGAACACCTAAAGGGAAGGCAATTATTTCAGGAGATAATGTGAAATATTTCCGTTCTCTAGGCAAGAATCAGTATATACCACCTGAATACGCTTTATTTTGATAAAGCTTTAGATTTTATATTTAATTATTTCGAACTATTTTTCTCATCTGAGATGAAAACTGTAGTTCAAACGAAATTACAAAGCATGCGATAAGTATATTGTCGACATTTTATATTTTTAATTTCGCGCATGCGCGTTGTTTGTTTTTTTTATTTTGTCGACTGCATAGTATTGTAGGGTCAGTTGAGAACCGTCTTTGAAAAGAAAAAAAAAGCACCATGACGCGATTCACTCCGCCAGAAACTTGGAAACGGCATGCTGTACTGCATGGTATTCGTGCTGGAAGCTCCAATACGAACATTTCAGAGTGTTTGGGTGTCAGTCTGAGAACAGTGCAGAGTGTTAGGAAAGGGTTAGATGAGTTTAATTGTGATTAAAAAGGTATGGCAGTACGAAAAACATAGTTATGACTGTCAGACAATTTCAAGGACCACATCACCCCTTACATCTAGCCGCTTATCTCCCCAGATTCTACCCCACTTGATTATTATGTGTTTGGCGCAGTTGAACCCGACACCAACACTCTTTGTAACACTAAAGATGAAATGAAGGCAAGGATTATGGCAGCATTCACCAAATTACACAAGGAAACTGTCCAGAAGAGATTCAGGAGATTCGGAAGTCATCCGGAGGTCGTGGTTGAAGTCAGTGGCGCTTCTATTGAATAAATTTGGCATATCTAGATATACATTTTGTGTAATTTTGGTAAATATATCTGTTAAAATCAGATGTTAATTTTATTTTCATTTCTGCGTAACTTAGACGACAATTTATCCATCGCACCCGTCACTGATGAATACTGTATGAATAAATCAAAGATTTAAACCTTACCTCCAACTGAATATGGCTCTTTCAATATTTCTGGATATAGAGATGTAAAAGTTTGGCAACTTACCTGAAATTTAAAAAAAAAAAAGTTTTATTAGACAGAAAAAAAAGTAGCACACATTTCACGGTTTTATTATTTTAAATTTCTGATGAACCATAATACTTTAATTAATTATTGAATAAACTCCGGGAGAGTTTTGCGACTATAAGACACCCGCCACACACATTCCAAAATTTCCCTTCGACATCGTTAAATATTTGAGCTTGAAAGCTTCAGCAAAACATTTCAATAGCAATCGTAAGTATGAATGCATGCATTATTTAAAGATACATTACAAAAGTCGAGCAAAGTATTAACACTTTGTCTGTCCGGCGCCTCATATGTGACATGTGATTTGCACGTCATATGTTCTACAAAAGAGTGTTAAAAACATGGACGCTAAAGAAAAGCGTCTACTATTGAATAGGATGTCTGAGGAAAGGCATAAACTAATATTTTGTCATCATATATGACAACAGGCGCTTTCAAAACCTGGGCATCACAGTGTGTAAAGAAAATAACTTATGATTTGTACGTTTTCAATTATGTGAAACATTATATATCAGGGCATTCTATTTGCCAAATAAGCTGAGTTGCCTTGCATTACTTATAAATCTGAAAACAAGCACGAACGTTTGGATAGTACACACGAAAATGTCCTGGTTAAGAAAAGGACTGAGAAACAGACAAATACTGTAAGAAACAAAGTAAAAACACTGAACTGTAATGTACACCATTGTGCAAATTAATTGAAACAAAACGAATAATTCCGATATTATTTAATGTTTTATTCGTATTTTCCAATGAAACATGACCCAGTGCACATGTTAATAGTTCGTGTATCCATTCCACGAAGTCGTTCATTGCAGATTGACACCAGATTCTCGATTTGATTCAAAACAGGAGAGTTTCCGTCCAGTCTAGTACTTTGATCTGCACACTGGTGAGGCTTTCCAGTATATTCGTGCAACGTTACAAATTTTCGTACGCTTCCTTGGAGTAACGTCCATCGCAGACAATGGCTGTAGGACAACTAATCGACAGTCGGGACAATAGTGTCTGGGCGTGATAAAAATCTGATGCAATCACGGTTGATGCAATATTTTTCAAGGCCAAACAAATTTCATCACACACCCGAAAATAGATTCATATTACTGCGCACCACTGCAACTGACCTAATTTGAGGAAAAACTAGTAATCGATTTTAGACCCACTGTCACTCAAGAAGAAGAAGAAGAAGAAGAAGAAGAAGAAGAAGTGTTTAAATTGATAAAGTTTTCCATTGCTCTAAGCAATATTTAAACGCATAACATTATCGCCTCCTCTATCTTCATCCTCTTTCTTTTTTTGATTTTCTTTTAATCTGTCTCATATATTTATAGAACACACACAGACACTCACTACACACACACACACACACACACACACACAGACACACACACACACACACACACACACACACACACACACACACACACACACATATATATATATATATATATATATATATATATATATATATATGTGTGTGTGTGTGTGTGTGTGTGTGTGTGTGTGTGTGTGTGTGTGTGTGTGTGTGTGTGTGTGTGTGTGTCTGTGTGTGTGTGTGTGTACAGGGTGTAACATAAATACCGTTACAAACTGTGTGGGTTGGTTCCACACACCAAAACAGGGACAAAAGTCCATATAAACATATGTCCGCAAATCCTTCGTTTTTGAGTTATTAAGTTTACAGTAGATGGCATTGTGTTAGCATGTAGACGAGATTACATTTGTCATTCGTGTACATTTGTGGCTCACAAACTGTCTGTCTGACTGCCTTCAACGTTTGTCGTGTGTAGCAGTGAGTTAACAACAAGGTGTTCCGTTTAACAATGGCAGGATATTCATATCATGAGCAAGCAGATACGACACTGAGGAAGGTACTGGTTAGGTCTAAAATTACACTTTCCTTGCTTACCCTGAAGCAACACTGTTAATTACTAGAATTAAATAGGTTCGCCTATTGTTGTGTTCACATTCCTTTTCCATTTATCGAACAAGAATAGAGGTTTCTCCCTTGTTTAGGATTGGGTTTCTGGTTCCTGCTAAAGTCTTCTCATTCTGTTTCACTCCCAGTAGTCCCTTGCATCTTAGTGGCATTATTGCCTTGCTTGGGGTGAATAGAGGAGTAGAGGTTTATCCCTTGTTTCCTGTTTCGGATTGGGTTTCTGGTCCCTTCTAAAGTCTTTTCATTCGCTTTCACTCAATATCTGTATATGGACTTTTGGCCCTATTTTGGTGTGAGGAGCCCGCCCCTAAAGTTTGTAAGAGTATTTTTGGATTTTACCTTGGATTGTACATTTAACAGCGTCTATGGTAAACTTTTAACTTATTAACTCAAAAACAAAGGATTTACGTATATACGAGGGTCATTCAATAAATAAGGTGAATTTTTCGGTATAAGGACTTCTAATACAGATAGAAGCTTACTTTTTTATTTTTATTTTTGTTTTACTTCTTTTTCACATTAAAAAAAACTTTCAGAGTTTTGGCGATTAACAAAGATGGCGGACCAAGAAGCATGCTCCAGGATTGAACAGCGGCCAGTTATCAAGTTTTTGGTTGCTGAAGGGAGAAAACCAGTTGAAATTCATAGGAGAATGTCAACTGTGTATGGTGCCACATGTTTCAGCCAAAAAAATGTATACAAGTGAGCTAAATTGTTTAAAGAAGGATGGAGCAGTGTTGAGGATGAAGACATGCCTGGGAGGTCTCCTGATATGATCGAATCAGTCAATGACCTCATTCAGTCTGACAGAAGGGTGACAGTGGATGACATTGCAAGGACTTTGATCTTATCTGTTGGGACAGCACACAAGGTCAGCTGCCGGTGGGTGCCAAAGATGCTTACTGCAGAGCACAAACAGCACAGCAGCCCAAACGGTGCAGACCATCAACGAGCTGGGTTGGGAACTGCTCCCTCATCCCCCTTACAGCCCAGACCTTGCCCCTTCAGATTTTCACCTGTTTGGTCCCTTGAAAGTGTTCACGAGAGGCACGAAGTTTAAAAGTGACGATGAAGTCAAAAGTGTTGTGAGCGACTGGCTGAGACATTAGTCCAAAGATTTTTACGCTGAGGGAATACAGAAGCACAAATGGGAAAAGTGTGTGACAGTGCTGGGAGGCTACGTTGAAAAATAAAAAAAAAGTAATCTTCTATCTGTATTAGAAGTCCTTATACCGAAAAATTCACCGTATTTCTTGAATGACCCTCGTATATTTATATGGATGTTTGTCCTTGATTTGGTGTAAGATACGCGCCATAAACTTTGTAAAAGTATTTTTTATATACTCTGTAAAGGTTTCAATGATAAATTTTCATTTTAAAAGCTAAAAGAAATGCTGATATTTTTTGTGTCATCTAAACTGCTGACTTCTGTAATCAACGTAAGTGCATAGCATAACATTTATCAACCCAATATTAAGAAGGATTCTTAAAAAATGATCGAAAAATAGTGAAAGGTTTAGTTTTTACTTTCTAATGCCATTATTTCGAAAAATTCTTCGATTTTTTGCTCCACATTGGCATTCAACGAAGTTTAAAAAAAAAAATTTTAAAAACAGGCTACTTTCTAAATAAAGAAATTAATTAAGTTTTCAAACTTTCCTTTCGTTTAAAGGTTTACAAACTTTTAGAAGAAACAAAGACTAATATAAGAATCCATATTTCCTTAAGACGTTTTTTTTTTTGTTAACCGGCATTACATCCAAGCAAGGCAGTAAATCCAATATAGGGCAAGTCGTTACAGGGTGTGGAAGAATTAGAAAGAAAATGAGCAGAAAGACAAAAGAACAATCCGAAGGAGAGTAGATAGCGATTGAAATTGCATTTAAATTTTTGTAGATTAAAGATAGGCTGGAACCGTAAGGGAGTTCCACAAAGGAGAAGTGCGAAAAAAGAAACTGACAGCATAGAGGTTGAGTGAGAGAGAGAGAGAGAGAGAGAGAGAGAGAGAGAGAGATACTAACTGACTAATAAGCAGGTACTGACTATTTCTAGTGAGTCCATTATACACCGGGTGACCTAAATTTATATCCTGAAGTCAAACATAGCTCAGTTGTAAATTGATGAGATCCCACCGCCAGTCTAGAAATGCGCTTAAATTCATTCTGTCAACGTACCATAGCGCAGAGCTCATCCAAAAATTACCATGAATGTATTTATAAAAATGGCACAGTGAGGCAACCTAACTGTGGTGGCAAGTGACTGAAGCCGAGACGCTAGATCATGACTAATAACATTGCAGATTATTTTTTGGATTTTATCAAGGAGCTCTAGGGCACGGGACCGTATATGTTTACAGAATTAACTTCTTATTCATTGTGTCTTTTAAATTTATTATGACTTTTTTCTTATGATTTTCAGTCAGCAAGTATCCTCCGATTAAATTTGGCATTGTCAAGTGACGATAATTGTCTCAGCGCCATTGAAAATGTCGACGAATAAAAGAGAGTAATTCACTGAATGATTGTTAGAAAGAATTCAACCTCTGGTTGCTTTTGCAGTTAAACGGATTTTGAACTTTCATCATGAACGTAACAAGGTTTTTCATATTATCACTGTCATAAGATATACTTCATTAAGTTTCAATATTTGATAGAAAGTAATTGCATTATGTAGAAACCAGGAAATAGAATTTCGAAAAGCGTTTTTTATTCTTTTTTTTTTTTGCAAGGCCTACGTTTATGTCTTTATCACTGGTCCTCAGCTGATTGAAATGAGTGTGATATAACTCGATTTGTACTTTTATTGCTCTTTATATGTGGAAATATTTAGCTGATAGTAATAGAACGCCATACCTCGTGGGTTGTAAAATACTGGCTTGCTTCAGTTAAGAGCTCTTTTTCAACATTTTTTAAGAATAATTTCTGATTATTATTCATCAGTCAAGCACGCTATTAAGATAGAGAGATAGAGGTTAAGAGAGAGAGAGAGAGAGAGAGAGAGAGAGAGAGAGAGAGATACTAACTGAATAATAAGCAGGTACTGACTATTTCTAGCGAGTCCATTATACACAGGGTGACCTAAATTTATATCCTGAAGTCAAACTAAGCAATTCTTAATAAATAAATACTTGAAATCTTTCGGGATGCTTAGGCTAGTAAAACTGAATTGGCGAAACAATTTCGAATTTCAGCTGAAACTGTGTTTAATTCGCATAATTATCTTTGATGGGCTGGTGATAGTTAGCGTTCGACCATAAGACAACGGTTCGAATCCGGCCATTGACGATTTTTCAAGGAGGTGATTTTCTGATAATAACGGCCGAGGAAAACGATTCCGACAATTACTGAACCTGAAGTACATACGGTATGTCGACTCCGTCAATGGCTGTGTGAACACAAAGTGCCAATTCATCGTGACCGAGAGTTTGAGCGCAGTAGCCTTGTTCAGGTCCTGATTACGCACTACCCTGAAAATTTTAACTAAGGTCCTCTCAGAATGATTTCCATAACCAGCTGTTTATATGGAAATCATGCTGAGATAGATAGATAGATAGATAGATAGATAGATAGACAGATAGATAGATAGATCGAGAGAGAGAGAGAGCGTGAGAGAGAGAGAGAGAGAGAGCGCTAGGGATGAAAGATTTATTCTCCTATTTGTATTTCCCCCGTCGAAATAGTATACTGATAGTATATATATATATATATATATATATATATATATATATATATATATATATATATATATATAGTGGACTCTCCCGTCGTATTCGATGTATGAGGGTCAAGCAGCTCAGTTCCTAGGAACCGACAGCCCAGACACAAGCACATATGATTTGATTATAGTTGTGAAGGCTTTGGGCAGAACCAACCACAATTTTAAAGGGCCGAATACGGAAACCTGGTCACTACGTGCCACAAGGTCTCTCTCTCTCTCTCTCTCTCTCTCTCTCTCTCTTTCTCTCTCTCTTTATATATATATTAATTTTAATGCGTGTTCTATTTATGGGTGAAAATGCATAATATCAGGAATTGAGCCTGTGGCATCAGTCTGTTTCATGCTTGAACGTAATCTGCAGTGCATATATGTATATATATAAATTTCAGAGACTGATGTAACCTGTGTATAAAAGAGAAAATCCTAATGATAAAGCACAAAGATCGTGATAAATTACTTAACCAACATAACGAGATGATTTTTAAATGCAGACATAGAAATCATCTCAATATAACTCAATACATTAAAAAAAAACTATATACGATAGTAAATATTGGCTTATTTTTAGATTTGAAGATGATTGTATGCACACATGTGTGCGGATACATAATTGTATGTATACAGATGTGTATATGGACTTGGATATAGATATGTGGATTTATGTGTATATGTATATACATGTGTATATGTGTATATGTACATATATATATATATATATATATATTGTGGGCGCGTGTGTAAATATGTATACGTATATGTAATATTAGTAATTTTAGGTAGTTATATGTGTATATGTATCGATTCACGTATATGGGGTTGCATATGTATATGTATTTATATATAAGTATTTATAAATTCATATATGTGATATGTGTGAATATATGTGTAGGATATAGTTGTATGCTTATATATGCATATATAGGTATAAATGGGTGTATGTTTACATATATATATATATATATATATATATATATATAGTTCTAATGGAAGGACAGAAAATTCTTTTTTATTACCGTTTAGTCTTTCTCTTTAAATAATTTCTCATTAGAATTGTAAGATTGGAAATTTTACTTATCTGGAGATATTCTCAATTTCAATTTAGATTTAAATTAAAATAGGTTACTCCTTAACTATTAGTCATGATGTTAAAAATATTAAAATTAAATATATTTTTTGAAATTTAAACACGTAATTCTCCACCTAAAGTTAACTGTAAAATTTAAGGAAAACATTTAAATAGGTATAAATATGAATGTGTGCGGAGATATGTAAATGTATGTGGAAGTATTGTATATGTATATGCATATATCCCGGTGTATATCGATACATGTGTATGTGGTTATATATGTAATTGCACATGTACATGAACGTATGTATATGTGATTTTACGTAAATATGTATGTGGTATATGTATGAAAAAACATAATTTTTTTTACTATTACCTTCAAATCTTACTCCATCTTGATTTGAAACCTAATCTTTAATTAAGAAATATTACCCATCTAAAAATAGCTACAAATTAAATTCATGAATTAGACTCAAACTGATAAAGATTTTACCATAACAGTCATTCACAATATTAAAATATTACTATTAGTAAACATTAATTTTTTTATTATTGTTGTTTATTAATATAGTATAAAATCCCTAATTTATTTGTAGAGAAGTTGAATATTTAAATTGCTAACAAGCATTAAATTAATTTCTTTGTGGAGTTTTTTAAACATTTAAATTACTATCAAACGTTAAAATCTGTTTTTATCTAAATTGCTAAATCTATACCACCCCTCTTCTTCCTCCTAAAACCCGAAGTACATCTATTTCTCTTTACTTCCCCCTTTTTTCTTTTCCCCTTTGTTTTCACCTTTTCCTTTCCCCATATCGTTCCCCGTTGAGTTGAACGAATAAATAAGTCAATGTCTGATCCTTACCCCCTCCTTCCTCAATATTAAGTATTATAATAAAAAGAAATATAAAAAGAAATTTTAAAACTCTCCTCTCCCTCTCTAAACCCGACCATGTTTCTCACACCATTCCTCACCACCTTCTATATCAATATATATAAGCTTAATACTGCCCGTCAAAAGTGTAAATTTTAATTTCAATTTTCGTTTCACCTTTTGAAAGTGATGTCTGAAGACCCAGAGAAAAATAACAGTCTCTGGTGAAATAAATTATTACATTGGAGCCTTAAAGTGGTCTGTTCTTCTTTAAATTAAGTTATTCGCTCTGAATTAACATTGAGCTCTCAGGATTTCATCCTCCTTGGGATTATTCCTCCATACGGATTACAAAGATTTTCATTACTCATATATATATATATATATATATATATATATATATATATATATATATATATATATATATATATATATGTTTTTGTGTATGCCTGTGACATATATGTCCTAAAGATTGCATTCAAGCAATCAATGTATATAGGGAGGGAGAGAAGGAGAGAGAAAATGTGTGAGGGAGTTAGATGAAGATATAGAGAAAATGAAAAGAGAAAGGAAAGATAATGGAACATAGAAAGTGAAAAAGTGAAAGAAAGTGTTAAAGAAAGAGAAAGAATTAGCGATAGAGAGGGAACAATGATATCTGGTGGGTGGGAAAGAAAGAGTTAAGCAATGGGAACGAAAAGCATAAACACAGAAAAAAAAGTGGAAAAGGAAAGCGAAAGAAAGAAACGGGTGTAAAGAGAGAGAGAGAGAGAGAGATAGAGAGAGAGAGAGAGAGAGAGAGAGAGAGAGACAAGAAAGAAAGAAAGTAGGAAATTGCTTAAAGCATTAAGAATGAGATAAATAAGAGTGAAGAAGAAAAAGAATTGAAAGGAATGCAACAGAGAAAATGGTAGAAATGATTCAAGCATTAAATAAGTCGAAAATAAAATAAAGTCAATTCCGATGATGTGGGAGTAAGTTTACACCCTGGTGTCTAAATGTTGAATACTGATAACTCTGTTCGCCATGATTTGAAAACTGTCCAGAATTTTAGCGTTCGGTACTTTGGACATTTTCCAAAAATGTTTGCAGGAATTTCCATAGTATGATGTAAGTTCTGCGAGGAAATTCTGTTGAAATGTACGCTCCCTATTCTTATGATACCGATCTTAAAATTGATTACCAATATGTGTAAGGCATCGTATATCCATATGAATATAGTCATATCTTGTGCCATATTTAAATATAAGATTTGTAACATTTAAACATCACTCTCTGTCTCACTCACTCACACACAAACACACACACACATATATATATATATATGTATGCATGTGTATGTGTGCGCGTTTGTGTATTATAAGAATCGTTAATATATTTGTATGTATGCGAAATGTGTATGAAGAAATAGTCTTTGAATATACATCGGTTCATCAATAAGTCTACAGTTTCATAATGTAAAATATATTTATTTTACACAAAAGATATCTATTTTTCAACGTAATGTTCTTCTTGTCAATAAGCTTAAACCAGTGCTTTTCCATTTATAGCATAGTTCAAACATTGTATAGTGATAAATTCAGATAAATATTCAGCTGTGTCAGTCTATGGAATTATTGATTAAACTTAGATTTGGTCTTTCTTTCAATATATATATATATATATATATATATATATATATATATATATATATATATGTATATATATATATATATATATATATATATATATGTATATATATGTATGTATATATATATATATATGTATATATATATATGTATATATATATGTATATATATATATGTGAGTATATATATGTATATATATATATATATAAATATAAAAGTGGACATGGAAGTCAGCACTTAGAGGCGACAGTCTGTTTCATGCTAGTGCAATCGTCAGGCGACTAGTGCTGTTATTTTTCTCGGCTGTTTATATAAGGGTCAGTGGTGCATTGTGGGTAGTATATTTTGGCGGGTACTTTTACCGGAAGTCGCTTATTTGTTTATTTATTTATGTCAAATTATTTTGCTTGTTTTTTTGTTTGTTTTTTTATTTTTATTTTTTATCTTATATATTTATTTATTTATTCTTTTATTTTGATCGGTGATTTTGGTTAACGTAGTAAAAAAATTTGTTTATATAGCTTATTGTTGGTAGTCTATAATGGCCGCCATTTACCGGAAATCGCTTGTTCGCTTATTTATTTGGGTCAAATTGTTTTGCTTATTATTTTTATTTTTATTTGTATAACAGTTATAACTTTCGTCCGTTCTTTTGTTTTGATTTTATTTCGCATATTCTAACAGGTGTGGTTTTGTTTGGAGTAGTTTATTTTGCTTATTTTATTGTTGTTTGTTTATATATTTATTTATTTTTCTATTTTAAGTTACGTAGTAAAAATTTGTTTTCATGTCTACATTTTGAGATTAGCTCGGATCTTTTATTAGTCGCCTGACGATTGCACTAGCATGAAACAGACTGTCGCCTCTAAGTGCTGACTTCCATGTCCACTTTTATATTTACACACGCTCTATCTCTGATATTGAGCACTTTACCCCATAAATATAGCACACTTTAAGACTATATTTCTGTATATATTTATATATATATATATATATATATATATATATATATATATATATATATATATATATATATATGATAGATAGATAGAGAGACAGACAGAGATAGAAAGACAGAGACATACACAATTACGATTAAACATGACAATTCGATGCCCTTTAGACATAAGGGAATTTTTATGAAGTTACACACACGTAGAATTATCTACGGCTTTAATGCACGTGACGCGTAAGGGACCAATGAGAATTGACGCAGGCAAAATTGAAAATCCCAAAGTTTCTGCCTTTTTTTTGTCTGTTTTCTCTCATTCTCTGATGAAGCTTTGATTGAAACATATTATATTGATAAACGTTTCCTATTTATCCGTTATCTTATCACCCCGCGGATTCCGATCCATATCTGGTCTGCATTTGATCTTGAACACACACACACACACACACACACACACACACACACACACACACACACACACACACACACATATATATATATATATATATATAATTATTATTTCAAACGTCAAAAATATTAAGAAAGTAAAGGTGCGCTACGTCATTTCCTTTATTAAGTTTTCTGGAATGCAAACCTAATACATTGCTTAAAGAAAGAAAATTTTCTATCTTTCATTTAATCTATTTTTAATATCTTCATTTTAAATCTATATTTTATATCCATTATAATTTTAAATCTATTAAATTTATACCTATTAAATTTATAACCTATAAATTTGTAACTAATTATTTATAACATAAATTTACAAATATTATTTTATACAATTAAATTTATATCTATTAAATTTATATCTACTAATATTTTAAATCTGTTAAAATCTATTTTTTTAATATCTTTTCTCGTTTTAATCTAGCTCATTTCTCCCTGAAAAATCACCTCGTTTTTATGATCATTTTTATTGTTCCAGTTTGGCTTTCCTACGCGTAACTTTATTGTCATTTCATTTTTTCTACTTTAGGTTAAACTTATCATCTTGTACACATTTCGAAAGTAGGTTTTAAAGCACTCTAATAGACACACTAAGCTTTTCAATTCGCAGAACAATGGAATTGATTAGCATATGTACTCCATCGTCGGCGATTCACTCGGCGACGCTTGCGCCGTGATTGGCTAGGAGTAAAACTGATTTCCACGTTCGTTGATTTCATCCAATATTTCAGAAAACCAGCATGAGACACGAAAGCGCTTTCTCCGTCACCATTTTCGTCTGTACATATTCTCTGCACTAATATATTAAATGTATTATTTCCTGTTTATGGATTTTATTTTTGAACCATATTTTTCCAAAATATATTTATTACTTGCAACGTTATTTTTAATAGATACCCGTATTTGAGTAGACGCCTCGTTTATTTTAAACAATATTTATTTCTCCTATCAGGCTGCGTGCTCGAGAACGTTACTTGATTGTGAATCTCTTCGTAGTCGAGGGGTCAAAGTACGCCGAGTTAGATGGTGTTTCCTGCTGGAAAGGAAGATGCAGGCTCGAATCCTACCGAAGGGCACATTTCCTTTATTAAGGTTTTTTGTGTACGGAGGCCGGTAGGCAAAATAGATACATTTTAAAATAAAGGGAGCGTCTACTCAAATACGGGCATTTACTAAAAATAATGTTTGAAGTAATAATATATATATATATATATATATATATATATATATATATATATATATATATATATATATATATATATATATATAGTAAATTGTGTGTATTTAGGCAGCATTTTTTCATTGATGCATGCTTCATTAAATAATATAGACACGTTTTGTTTATTTATTTTATGTAAATTCTTTTCATATCTTCTGATAAGCTTAATAACATTATCATTAAAAGATGAAAGAAAATCACCATATTGATACATATTTTTTAGTCCTATTTAAGCTTGTTATCAATTATAGGCATTTTAAAACAACATGCCTGGCCGCATACACAATTCCGGAAAATCCTCGTTGAAAACACAACTATAATTAAACATGAAAACAATAAACAGAAACTAAACATTCTTGAAGCTATATACATAAATCAGTTGAAACTTAACCTGAACAAAATAAATTATGAGATCTCCACAAACATACTTAAATACCTATAATTGATAACAGAAGCCATTGGTTTATACCAACGGCTTCCCATACTTAATACTTCTCGTTTGCACTGTCGCGTGGTCATGTGAGACGCCAGGAGCTGTGGTGCGATTTTCGATTCCAGTGTCTTGTATGCACGAGTTTTTCGTTGCTTGGATATCGTCCATATAAACAAAAACAGACTATCATTATTGTTTTTTCCGTGTATTGTTTAATATATTGTAATGTAATTGTCATCTTTGACAATGGCTTATGTAAGCCGAAAACTTAGATAGGATTAAAAAATATGTATCAATATGGTGATTTTCTTTCATCTTTTAATGGTAATGTTATTAAGCTTATCAGACGATATGAAAAGAATTTACATAAAATAAGTAGACAAAACGTATCTATATTATTTAATGAAACATGCATCAATATATGATAAATATAGATAATTTTCATTTACATAAATATTCTTTATGGAAAGAGTCATGATCATTTAACCAGGAGTGGTTAGAAATAATATTTTCATTGTTGTTCGTTTAACTCTCGAGATGTAGAATACTTTTACCGAAATGCGGGGCTGAATACAAGAAGGATTTTGATATCGATCCAGAATTCATCAATAGTTTCAATTGATATTCTCTTTTCTGCTGTTTTATTCCGTTCCATTCTTTGTATCTTTTTTCTTCTCTCTGCCTCCGTTACTTTTATCTTTTTTTTTTATTCAATCTTTATATTTTTTGATCATTTTTCCTTTGTTTATTATTCTCCTATTTCTTTGATGTTACGTGTTTTCCTTTAGTTATTTAAATGCGAGTGATTTCTTTCTTTTACTGCCATTTTCATTCTTCGTTTGATATAACGGGTTTTCTGACTTTGAGTGATCGTTCATTTTTCTTTCTTTCTTTCTTTTAGTCTCTCTACTTTTTCTTTCTTTCTTTCTTTCTTTTATGCTTATTTCTTTTTTAATTTTCGTCTCTCTACTTTTTCTTTCTTTCTTTCTTTCTTTTATTCATTTACAAAATTTCCTTACTTGGAACGAGAGCTTCACTTACTTATTCATTTATTTATCCTCATTCTTTATTTCATTAATTCTATTTCCTTCATTCATTCGTTTTCTTTCATTCATCCTTTGTACTTACTTTTGAGTTACGCGCGCCATTTCTTCTATTACCCTTTATATGGTTTTTCCTTCTCTTCTTTCTGTCTCCTTATCTTATTCTCTTTAATCTTCATAGTGTTTTCATTTCCTATCGTCTACACACTTTCACTTTCTCGTGTCACTTAACTGTTTCCCGTGTTAACTCTCTCTTCTTTGTCATGACAGTCTTGGGTTTCATTAATCTTCATTATTTTCTACGATTCCTTATTTTCACAAAGATCCTCAATCAGCAATGTGAGTGAGAAAGTGTTTTACTGGCCAGATGTCTGGATTAGTGTCCAGATATTTATTTGAACTGATTGATCTGAAATACTTATGGACACAAAGTACTTCCCTTGAAGTCGTTGTGAGACGACCACACTGTACAAACTTTTCTTTTAAGCACTGCTACAAAGAACGAAAGTATTAGTGTGTATGAGCGACAGACTTCAAGGGACTAAGCGGCTGAGCTCTGCGTACGTTAGCTCCGTGACCACGCCAACAGCCCCGGCACTTTTTGCTAAATATTTAATTTTAAGTTATGCTATATTTTTTGGGTAAATGTGTTGCATGTCAGGAATAAAGCGTATGTATGAATTAAAAACATCGACACTGTGGTCAACACAGAGCGCGACAGTAATTGTTATGCTTGTATGCAATCTTTAGACTATTACGATTGCTTTAAAGAATTTATCAGAATGTTACCTCTAAGTTTTCACCTCAGTTTCCACTATATATATTGTTTATTTTTTCTCTCTTCTCCTCCTTCCCTTTCAATATATTACTTCCGTTAAGTTAACCGATTAAATAGGTCAGTGTTTGTTCCCTCCTCCCCTAATACTAAGTATGATAGTTAGAAATATTAAAATAAACCCTCTCTAAACTCGTCCATGTCTCTCACACCACCCTATCTGTTAAATTACATAAACTTAATACTACCCGTCAAAAGTGTAAATGTTCATTTCATTTTTCATTTTTCGTTTCACCTTTTGGAAGTGTTTTCTGATGATCCTACCTTCCTTTAAAAGGGTTATGGTGAAATAAATTATTACATGGAGCCTTAAAGTGGTCTGTTTTTCTTTAAATTATAGGCTCTGAATTTACATTGAGCTCTCAGGATTTCATCCTCCTTGGGACTACCAAATTTTTCTTAACTTAAATATATATATATATATATATATATATATATATATATATATATATATATATCAAGTATGTGGTGCAGTTCAATTTACATTACATGAATCATTCATACAAAAAGCAGATAGTGAAGTTAATTAACTTCACTATCTGCTTTTTGTATGAATGATTCATGTAATATATATATATATATATATATATATATATATATATATATATATATATATATATATATATATATACACACACAGATTTATATATATATATATATATATATATATATATATATATATATATATATAAGCAGTAATTAGGAATTAGTTAACCGGAAAGTTCTCTGTGTCTGAACGGAGGTTAACAGCACGTCAGGCTATATGACGGTTTCCGTATGTGATACATGTTCGATTCCAGTCGGAGAACGCATATTTCTCGAACATTCAGGCCGGTACTTGTGATTAATACTGTTTAATTAAAACAGACCATTTACTCAAATAAGTTGTATCCATAAAAATACGTATAAACAGAAAATATATTAAAATATTTGTCGGATTTCACCCATTTTATATATGTTGTCATGGTTTACATTAGGTTACGTTTCAGATCAGAAATGATATATCGAGAAAGATCGTCGAACATGTGTGTTTATAAGCAGTAATTTCAACTTTGCTATCCGGAAAGTTCTCTGTGGCTGAATGGTTAGCATCGTGTCAGGCTATATGAAGGTTTCCGTATGGGATACAGGTTCGATTCCTGTCGGAGAACGCATATTTACGACGAAGTTTCTCGAAAATTCAGTCCGGTAAATGTAATTAATATTGTTTAAATAAACAGAGAATTTACTCAAACAAGTTGTATCCAGAAACTATATATATATATATATATATATATATATATATATATATATATATATATATAGCATAATAAGAAGCCACGTATACTTTCTTGATATGTATATAATATCTGGATAAAATAAATGAAACAAAATTGGGTGTTTTTTTTTATGAAAGTATTTATTTCTGTGTTTTTGTATATATTATATATGTATATTGATAGACTCAAGTTTTTGCACTACATACATACGAAGAAAAAAAGAGAAATACTGGATTTTAAAATTAAACACATATAAACTAGGGTTAAACAAAGACTTGGGTATTCTAAATCTGTATAAATATTTCAATAGTTAAAATATTTCTTCAAAAAATTTCTTTAGATATGGTAAAAAATACTTTTTAAACAATAACCAAAACACCAGTTGTCCGTTAAAGAATCAAACACAATCGCGTTCCACACTACGTGTCGTCCGAGTCTAAAAACAAACACACAAACACAGTAATTTAAGTACAACACACATACGAAGAAGAAAAAAAGAAAAATACTGAATTCTAAAATTAGACACATATAAACTAGGGGTAAACAAACACGTGGATATTTTAAATCTACATAAATATTTCAACAGTTAAAAATATTTTAAGAAATATTTCTTGAGTTATGGTCAAAAAACCTTTTAAACATCATTTAAGACACTATCATCAGTCTTCCGCCAAAAATTCAAACAAAGTCGCATTGGACATCACGTGACATGCACGCTTCACGACAAACGCTGTAAACAAACGCTGTAAACAAACACACAAACACAGTATCTCATTTGATTTCTGAGGAAAGACCTAGGTGGTCTGAAATATTAAATAAATAAATATATACAAAAACACAGAAATAAATACTTTCATAAAAAAAACACCCAATTTTGTTTCATTTATTTTATCCAGATATTATATATATATATATATATATATATATATATATATATATATATATATATATATATATATATATATATAAATTTCTGCCGGATTTGATCTATTTAATGTTATATCTATTCTATCTGTCCCTCTCCCCTCTCTGTCTCTGTCTGTCTCTCTGTCTCTGTCTCTGTCTCTCTCTCTATATATATATAAATGCATGAATGTATATATATGTATGTGTAAAGATTAATTTTAGGCATGATGTCCACATTGTCTATACTTATAAACTCTCTCTCTCTCTCTGATATTGCTCAATTTCCCCACTTACATTTTTGTAAATGCTTCTGACTCTTCTTATTGGACCCGACTGTCTTTTCAGTGAAAATGTTACTACCGAAAAATTCTTAAGATAATGTTTTTCTTCTTACATGCAAATTTAGCGGCCAACAGACATTTTCTCCTTCAGCCATATCATTTGGTTCTAAATTTTTAAAAAACAAAAACAAAAAACTCACAAGATTAATTGTAACTTTAATTTGTTTTTTTTAAAACTAATTCCCTCGGGGGTTGAACAGAGTTGCAACACCCTGTTCAACACTTAATAGGTGGCGTAATGAAAAGATGTAAACAAAGCCGGCCATATTGAAGTACGTGTATATTATAGAGAATATATAGAGGCTGAGTAAAGAAATAAATCGAATACAACGTGAAATGTATTATATATATTTTGAGACTAGCTCTACTAGATATCTGTGTTTGTTTTGCGGCATATCAACTCCTCTTGCATCATTTAATGTCGAAATTTAATTTTCTTGGGAGCATTAGTAAATTCATTTACACAAAAAATGTATTATTGGTATATTCTTTTCAAAAATGCATTGCTGGTAATTTTTATTTATTTTTGGTAATTTCTTTACGATGAAAATATTGCTGGTATTTTTACTATAAAAATGCATTTTTATAATTTCATTACATTTTGTCACCAGTTAAGAAGCTAACTATTTGCCCATAGTTGGGACCCCAACAGGTGTTACCAGCCGAGACCTGGAATTAAGAGGTGTTTCTACTCTCTTTCTTCAAAACCTCTCGATCTGGATATGACGCGTATATCTTGCTGCCAGATGTAGTTCATCGTCATACCCAGGACGCATACATATATAGGCATGTGTGTGTATTTGGCAGTGTGTAAATACTTTCAGACATGTGCTTAAGTTAATTCAGTCTGCAACAGTAAAAAAATTAGTGTGGCATTTTTTATTTATGTTATGTTCACACAATACAAGTCTCAAGAAACTCTCAAGAATGGGCTGCGCGATATGAATATAGAAGTGGTACCCGTTCCTCACTTTACAGTTTTGATAGAGTTCAAAAACGTCTCCGAATCCTTGTTGGAGAAATTATCATTTTCCACCCACTAGCCTCTCTCTCACAGGCAGGATATGGCGAGTCTCTCACTGCTCTATCGCTACATCCATGAAAAATGACAGATCGATCTACATTCCTTGTTTCTGCCAGACGTAACCTTCACGGCTAGGTTCCATCATGCCACTTACATAGTAGCAAACCACCCACATTCCTTCCATATTCCATCGGCGAGAAATAAGTTCCACTCTAACAGCGAGCTATTGCCTTGTAGTTCAAACTCCATAGAGCAGTGGTTCGTGCATACGAATTGGTAAGCGTTATTATGGTTTATATTAGTCATGGGACGATTAATCGGAATATCAGGAGTTTTTCAAAGTATCGGGATCGGCATCGGAGCTGAATAATTCAGACTGGATTTCTATACCAAAACGATTCCTAAATACACAGGTTGTAAGACAAAAAGTTCTAACACAGAACTGTACTATGTGAGGTTTTTACGTAATGCTCCTAACTCCCAAACATTTTTTTACCTTTTCCTAACCATTTTGAATCTTTTCAATTTCAGGCTAATCTAACTTTAGGTACAACTGTCCCAGTTACATTCACCAATATTATTTTATACCCGATATTGTGTACAGGTTATGTTGATTTATGTGAATAAAAATTCTTCTTATATAATATTCTTTGTTTTTTATTATTTTATTGCAAAAAGGCTTTATGAGTGGAAAATATTTATTTTTTGTGATAGGTGTGCCGCGAAAATTTAAAGAACTCAATAGTGTGCCGCCATGTAAAAAAGGTTGGGAACCTCTGCTCTAGAGGATGTCTTCCCGATCTTAACCTGTTCAAGTCTAGAGTTAACAGTTATTTTCCCCTCCTACCATTATAACCTATCCCTTACCGTAACCCTCTACCACGAGTGGCCCCTGGGCCTTGTAGAAGGTGAACCTTACTGTAAGAAAAAGGAAGAGTTTAATTTTCTCCTACAGTTGGCATTCAGAAGGAATGAGGTAAGTTCAGCTTCGTGGACTAACATGACATGTCTTCGCTGTAAAGATCTGAACTTGTGAGACTAAAGAATGGACCTCGTCCGAACATCAAACTATGAAACAGAAATTAATGACAGGAAGAATTGCGACGCTGCATCTGAAGGAACGGGGTTGCAGGGTGTAAAATACATCATCCCTAACAAGGACAAGTAAACTGATGAGAACTTGATGATCAATGTTGGCTTTGACTAACAGTGCATTGTTGACCTTTGCATTAATGAACATCGAAGTAATTATTTTATCGACTGAGAAACTCGCTATATATATATATATATATATATATATATATATATATATATATATATATATATATATATATATATATATATATACCACATTTTAAATAGAAGTAAATAACAGTACAAAAAAGCAATAATTTTGAAAATACCAACAAAGGAATATACCTTACAATTGTCTCGGTGAACATCTAAGTTAATCGTATACGAAACAATAATGGCTTTCTCGTCGAGGGCGGCCATCTTTCACCAATTATCTACATCCCACTTGAGTGGAAACACGTTCTGTGAGCGTCTATTACGTATGTAATTGCTTTGTGTTTGTATTAAATCTCTCTTGTCCTTTCCATCAGATTTTTATGTTTTGTTCGCGCCAAAATTTATACAATCTGACAAAGGACAACAAAATAAAGACGACTGGTTTTCAATTAAGCTGACTTAATGAATGCAGATTTTTGTATTTACTGACTTGACTCTTGGTGATACAAAGTGATTTTTCTTTGGGTCAAGTTATAGTCTTTACGGCATTCAAGTGTTAGTAAATTTATATAAGGACATGAGGGAAATGGTCACATTCTATGATTTGAACAGCTATTATATACATCTAGGTTGTTTCAGAATATGGTTTCATACTATGCTGTCTAGTGATTATTCCGAACTTTTAGCAATGCGAATTTGAGGATAAATAGCTCGATAGACAAGCAATTTATATACGAAAATGATTGAATATATAAAAATTGTTTCGCGATGGTCCACGATCGAGTAAATTTGTTGGATTTATTAGCAATCAAACTTAAACTTTACTAGAGAAGAAACAAAATCATTACCACAAGAATAATATCAAATATTCAACTCATTGGGAAGGAGTAATATATTTCTGTTTGACTGTTATAATGCTATACTGATACTGACTTAAAAGTTTTATTCTAAAAACATTATTTTCCGAACAACCAAATATTTCGTTCTAGTCCTGGGTATGACGCCAAAATACATCCGGCAGCAGGAAGTTTTCAGAAGCGTGGGATCATCTCTTAATTGCTGTTGTGAGCTAGAACTGTCTACCCTAGCGAGCGAAATAAAGGGTTCAGTTCGACATTCCAACCACCTGAAGGAGGCCGGAGCGTACATCGGCCGAAACTTTGTGATAAATATGGCAACAAAGATGGGGACAATAGTCCAAATAATGTAAATAGTGTACATAATACTTCATCTCTGAAATATAGACAGATCCTGAAGGATATTGTACTGCGAGGAAAGTTGGTTCACTGTGTCGTGCCAGACAATATTTACACACACACACACACACACACACACACACACACACACACACACACACAGAGAGAGAGACACACACACACATGCGTTCCTAACGAAACCGGACTCATACATAATTACATCGGTTACACAACCACATGCTTATCTAGACGTCTTACGTTACACCTATCCGATCACAGCTCCATTAGAACCCATTTAAACACACACAAAAATTTACCAGACTCCATTAGAAATATACTAGTAGAAAACACAAATATATTAATTGCTTCTACCAGTAAAAAAAGGTTAAAAATAATGGAGGCTTTAATAATAAAAAAGAAAAAGCCTACCCGTAACAATATTAACTATGAACAAAGCCACAACGTGATAACCGTATTTGGAAATTAAAACACCACTACTACACACTAAGACATACACATAATGCACACACTCAATTAAGCTGAAAAATCAAATCATCATTGATAATGGCTAAAGATATAGCCGAAAGCGCTCGGAAAAATAAAACATTTGGACAGTTCTTACACACCCTTTGTCCAGCAAAGAAAGCTCTTGTTCGTACACAAGAAAAATTAAATAAAAAAGTTAACCGTAGTACCTTGTCTGTCGTTTTTAATGAAACTTGCATATATATATATATATATATATATATATATATATATATATATATATATATATATATATATCACGATATTCTTGACAAAATCCAAAATAGGGTCTACAATGTTATCAATTCTGACCTGGAATCTCGACTTCAGTAATTTTCCCACCGCAGTAACGTGGCTTCCCTCTCTTTTCTCCAGAAATATTTTCATATCACTTTTTCTGATGAGCTTTCCTCTTTGGTGCCTTGACTGCATGAATTTGAGTGTACTACTAGATTGGCAGCTAGGTCTCATCGTTTTAGTGTAGAATTATCTAATGTAGCTGTAAGTTTTATGCTAAAAGTTTTCTCGCCCTTCTCACCTGTGAAAATCTCCATCGGTTTACTGCTTCTCTGCTAGAGGCTTCATAAATTGAAATGCAACGCCAATCGTCATCTTCTGTTCGATGGACCCTGTTCTTTTATTGTTCTTTCTCCTCCCTAATGTCTTTTCATTCTCTTTCACTCTCACTACCCACATGCGTCTTAGTGGCATTATCACCTTGCTTGGGGTGAATTCATTAAAAGGATAGTAACATTTTACTTATTAGTGCAATATAACGCAACAAAGAGGATAGATACAAGATCGAATAATGTAAGGAATTAAAAAAATATATATATATTAATTAGTTTCACCCAAACCATCGCTGTAAAGCCACTAAGACACAAGGGGTTACTGCGTGTGGAAGAATTAGTAACAGAAACAATAATAATGCGTGGGAAGAGAAAAGAGTAATCAGGACAGTTGATAGCAATTGACATTGCATTTAAATTTTTGCGGATTAAAGCTGGCTGAAAAACATGGAGCCGAAAAGGAGTTCTATAAGCGAGAAGGGCGAGAAAAGAAACTGTTAGCATAGAATTTACGGTTGCTGTGAATTGATGAGATATCGATGTTAGTCTATTACTGCGCTTAAATTCAAAATGTATAGGAACCATAGCAAAGAGCTCATGCGAACAATTACCATAAAAGTCTTTATGGAAAAGACACAGAGAGACAACCTTACGGCGGTGGGAAATGGACTGAAGCCGAATCGGCAGATCAAAACCAATAATATTGCTCATTCTTCTTTGGATTTTATCAAGAAGCTCTAGGTAAATAGAAGAAGCACTGGACCATATGTGTCAGCAATATTCTAAGCATAGAGAAATGCTAGACTCATAGATATGTATGATAGATTTGGAGAGAAAAATTATCTCACACGACATATATATATATAATCCCTGAACTTGGGGCAACAGACGATAAGTCGCTCCAATAATTCGTTAGCTTGCTTCTCTAAAATGTTTCATACGTTGAACTCTGGAAGATAATACCGAAGAGTCATTTTAATCTGTTTTTTTTTCTCCTTTTCATTTTCTTTAGCCAACATTTAACTGATGAATATCAGACTAATTGAAGAAAATCGATTTACTTGATAACAATCGATTAGATCGGTGGATGTTTCCATTTAGGTCATTTTTTGTTTCGTATTTCCGCCTACTGTGTTTCCGTAATTCTTCTTTGAAATGTATTTCAATAAAGTTGTAATTAAACATTTATTGTGTTGTAAGGGTCAACTGTCAGCAGCAATTCAATTTGCTGATATTACATCGTGGCATGCATTGTGTGTATAAATTTATCTCGACGTTATAGTAATCTCAGCTGCCATTTTGCCCATTAAACTCTTGTAGATCCGTAGCACATGTATATGTCATCGGAATTTGGTGAGTGACTCCGAGCTTTTCCGAACGTTTACAAGACAAGGCTGATGATACCATGCACATAACTGGCGAAGAACGACGAAGTTTTAAGGACAATAGGAAACACAATTAGCATACTTGTAATCAGAAAGAGAAAGCTGACATTTCCAGCGCACATAATGAGGAAATAAGGTTTGGAGAATTTAGCACTCACAGGATGTACTGTAGGTAGTAGAAGAAGATGAAACCGTAAATTCTATGCTAACTGTTTCTTTTCTCACTCTACTCGCTTATGGAACTTTTTTCCGGCTCCATGTTTTTCAGCCAACTTTAATTTGCAAAAATTTAAATGCAATGTCAATTGCTATCAACTCTCCTGATTACTCTTTTCTCTTACCACGCATTATTAATGTTTCTGTTCCTAATTCTTCCACAGCTAGTAACCTTCTAAGAGAGGTGATCAAAAGTATAAAGCAACAAAGGACAGGATGTAGTGGAGACCCATATTCTCAAATGGCTGTAAAGAACATAGTATATAGAATAAGGATATAAAATATCAGTACGTGTGATGAAGATTTCTCAGCCTTATCCACATCTCGAAATCTGACTAATCGATCAGACATTTTAAAAGATCCATTTTAGTCAGGCAGAATGTTTTTCGGCACACCTTAGTATAATAAGAAAAAATTATAATAAGTGAATGTACAAAGCGGAGAAAAAATGATTTAAATGTAGATATGACAGAGTAGCAACAGTCATATACATGGAAATGTGCAAATGTTTTGGGTTTGACCATGTAGAAAAATGGCATCAGCACAGACAGTTGTTTAACTCTATCTTTTTATGTTTTGTTCGCGCCAAAATTTATACAATCTGACAAAGGACAACAAAATAAAGACGACTGGTTTTCAATTAAGCTGACTTAATGAATGCAGATTTTTGTGTTTACTGACTTGACTTTTGGTGATACAAAGTGATTTTTCTTTGGATCAAGTTATAGTCTTTCCGGCATTCAAGTGTTAGCAAATTTATATAAGGACATGAGGGAAATGTGATTATTCAGAACTTTTCGTAATGCAAATTTGATGATAAATAGCGCGATAGACAAGCGGTTTAAATACGTGAATGATTGGACATACCAACAGGTTCGCGGTGGTCGAGTAGATGTGTTGAATTTATTAGCAATCAATCTAAAATTGTACTAGAGAAGAAACCAAATCATTATCACAAGAATATTATCAAATATTCAACTCATTAGGAAGGAGTAATATATTTTTGTATTACTGTTATAATACTATATCCATACTGACTTAAAAGTTTATTCTTAAATCATTATCCTGAATAATTTTTTATCCTTTGTATAGCAATCACACAGTAAAAGCGTATGCAAGTTGAAATCGAAAGCTGCACGTTGATTTCCCTGATGATTACACATATTTAGTTCTTTCAAACTGATTTTGGACTGTACACAGGCCATTTATTTGTATGTTATAATCGTAGTCGCTTTCACAGTTCCCAGTAGCTGACCATTCCGACCCAGTCATACCTTCTCTTGTATTCGTTTATCATCGATGTTTATTTTGTTCACTCTCTCAGTTTTATTCTCCCACGGTGTTATGGTAATTTACCCACGCTCGCATAGACTCTCCTATATATAATTAGGAGCAGATACTGCTTCTTGGAGAGGGAAGTTTCCAGCAGTCAGCTCTGACAGTCGGACCGAACACTGTAACACTCTCGTTTGTATATGTTTGTATTACTGTTTCTGTTAATATATTTGTTTAATTTAATTCCTCTCTGGTGTCTTTATTTCTGGCCCTAACAAGGCCACCACACACAAGAAAACAGAAAAAATTAAACAGAGTTTTATCTATATTTGCCTGTATACAGTTGGCGATTATGCAGTTTTTGTTTTAGTATTGTTGGAGGCATAATGGCGTAATTGATAGCGACTCGTTTTGAGGAATCGGAGAAGAGAATTCGCATTGCAGACGTGCTAATAACCATGGGAAAGATATGAATTCAGTTATACTCCATTTAGCCATGGGAAAATAGAAGAACAATTTGGGTGGCAACAGGAAAAATCTGAATTCAGATCCAGTCTGGAGAGTTAATGTAAGTATAAGAATTGTATTAATGGCCTAGCTTAAGTCAGCCTTGTGCTGAGCTTGGAACAACCAAAGAAAAGTTTGTACTAGTTTATCGTTGGAAGATGTAAACATGGTATTGCTATGTCCGTTTTCTTTTTCTTAGTTCACAGTTTAGCGTAAGTCAATATAAGCGTCATATATGGTCGAGCTCACGTCAGCCTTGCACTTATTTGGAACAAACAAATGAAGATTTTGCTTAATCGCTAGCAGGTTGAAACATGGTGACTTGGTGTCTTTTTCTTCGTCCAGAAGTTAGGGTAAGCCAGTATAAGCATCGTTACAATGGTCGAGCTGAAGTCAGCTTTGCGCTGATTTGGAACAATCAAAGAGAAAGCTTGATTTTATAGTTGGAGGTTTTTGGAAGACATGTACTTGTGCCATACTTTGGAAAATGGAAGAAGATTTCAGTTGTCAATGGACCAGGAAAACTAGCAAACTTCGAGGGCAAAGCAATTAATACAGGGTTCTGTATCTTAGCGCAAAAACGAGAAGGAGACTGAGATAGGAAAATGTCTTGTTATAGTCTTTAACAGCGCCACCTAACTGCTTTTTATGAAGCCAAATGGGATAATCTTATTTCCACTTCCTTTACTCCTAGCATCATGGGAAATGTATTTCTTTTTTTATCATTTTATTTGTCAATTGGGTTTCATTTTTCCATGGTTACAAAGGTAAGAAGCCCCATTTATGCTGATATATGCAATTGTACTGGTCGAGGAAGCATTCTCTTGGGAGTCGTTTCCACAAAGTAGCGGTTCGTGGGAAGAAGCTGTTCAAGTGGGACTTACATATCGTCAGTGGAATACGAATGGAATGAGGGTGGTACACTACAAGGTTCATAGCATGGCGGGTCTTAGTGTTGATTAGAATTGGTGTAAATAAGCAGTAGTTCCCTGCATTTTCGGAATTTAAATTTACCTCCGCCTTACCAAATTTTATCTGATAAAAAGTTCATAAAGAGAGGATCAAAGGGGGATAATCACGGATTCGAAATCAGAACATTATCATTGATAACACTCTCCTTCAATTTGCGGACCCTAGTTACTATATTCTTAATACTTGCTATAATACAAAAATCTCACCGTGATAAAATCGGACAATAATGTTTTATAACTATTTATACTCATACATGCAATTACAATTAATTCATAATAATATATTAAATTTTCAAATCATATTTAATTTTGGCATATAAATTTTAAAAACTGTTTCTAAATCTATATTGTCTTTCAATCATTTCGCCTCACCTGCTATCCTCTGCCGAAACTCCTATGAGTCTTGCTGCACCGTTTGGAAACCACTGAATTAAGGAATATAGTTCGTCTGTACACTTTCCATGCATATAGCGATAGAGTGGCGAGGGAGTGGTCTGTAACACCCTATTTATCATTCCCTCAGTTGTGTCTCTGTCTTCGGGCAGAGTGCACTCAGGGGCGACTCCGTCAAAAGTCAGAGTCGCAACTGAGGAAAATTATATCGAGAGGTGCCCAGCCCTGGGGAACAGTTGCCCGAGGCTGCACCCTCTCATTACACTAGAGAGAGGGTCGATACTCGCACCGACACCAGCGCAACCGACTATTGCGGGGGATGCAGGCAATTTTTCTTTCCTGGCCCGGTCGTCATCGCTCGGGTCCCCACCTTAAAAACAAACCTTGTGTCACAACTCGTCTTTGTGAGGAGATAGAGTAAATGCCTAGTGACAGAGTGGCGAGAGGCTTGCAGCATTTCGTCTTTGAGAAAGGTTTGATTTGGTTTCTTTTGTTTTGCATATCAACCTCAAAGAGTTATTCAAAGCCGACAAGATTTTTATTGATAGTCATATTTTTTCTTCACAAATGTATTGCTGGTAATAATTATTTATTAAAATGTATTCCTGGTAATAATTTTTAATCAAAAAATGTATTGAAGGGTTTTAAACCCAGTTTGGGGGTTTAAATATTTGCCCATAGTTGGGGCCCTAACAGGTGCTACCACCCCGGGTCAGAGTGGACCTGGGAACACTAGCAATTAAGAGCTGGTTCCACGCTCCTCAAAACCTCCTGATCAGAGGCTTTGCTGTTGGATGTAGTTTATCGTCTTTGAGAAAGGGGAAAATTTAACAAATCTAGTGGTCTCTTATTCCCAGAGGGCTTACCGCGTGTCTAGACACTAACAAGGGTATTTCTACCTACCTTCACTTAACAATAATAATAATGATTAGTACGAGTAGGTGAAGTAGCAGTAGTAGCAATATCAGCTAGGATGATACTGGCAAAGCGGGTTATTATTATCGTTCTTATCAGTGCTGATGAATGAGGCAGCAATAGCATTTTCCAAATATATCGATTACAGAAAAATAACTAAGTAAACAAATTTGACGTATAAGTATGGAGTTTTGAGGGTGGAGTTTTAAGTCAATTTAGTTACGTTGCCATTTCATTAACTGCCTGTATAGACGTCATTCATTGAATGTTTTCAAACCTGTACGCCCACCTCTATGGTTTGTGAGTATTTAGAAGTAGACAGCTTTAATTATTAAAATACAAATAATTTTCCCCAATAAAGTTCACCTAAGACAAGGCTCAAGATCCACTCAATGTAGACGTTTACTGTTAAAACTTTTATGATGAATGGGATGTTATACGGATGAAAAGGGGTGGCTGTGGTAGAAAGTGAAGGTTATGAAGAAAGCTAACCACTGACACGTGACTTAAAAAGGTTACGATTATACTGATAAGGAAAGCATTCACTCGGGAGTCTGTTTCACAAAGTAGCAGTTCTCGCCAATATATGTCTGAGTGGAACTGCCTCCTTTCAGGAGGTATACAAAAGAAATATATGCTACTCGACTCCGAGGACGTATAAATGTTCGAACTGGTGGAGATAATCTGAACATTTGCTATAGAAAATAGAGTATCGAGAGCCTCGCAGCCTTGCGTCTGTGAGGAAAGAGGTTGTAGAGCGGAAAATAAGCCATCCCCTAAAATAGCGAGCAAACGATTTTGAACAGTATAGTGGAAGGAAAGTGAAGATTGGGCAGCTGCAAACAAAATATGATGGCAATATTGCATTTTGTTGTCTAATTTGATACTTTTAAAGATTGACGGAGTGGGGCTCGTATTGGGGAATCGGAGAGCCGAGTTCGAATTTTAGTTGAGTTAATTACATTCACTTTCGTGTTAATAACCTTGGGAAAGGTATTAATCCATCTCTTCTCGTCGTAGCTATGTGTAAAAATTCGGTAGCAACTGGTCTTGGAGAAAGAAAACCAAAAATCTCTTCTATGTATGCAGCCCTGGCGAAGCACATATTTTGCAGCTAAGGAAAGGCTCATTTACATTGACTGGATGATCTACTGCCGACTCCTTTTTAAAGATGGCTTACGGCCACATCACGTTGAAACACCGGTTTTCGTACGATCACCGAAGTTAAGCAATGTCAGTAACTAGATGCGTGACCATTTGGGAATACCAGGGAATGTAAGCTTGGCTGTGTGGGTGGTGTAATGGATAATGGCTCGGAATTGTTAATCTGAGAGCCGATTTCCAATTCCCGTTGGCTTCGTCGTATTGACTTCCGCATAAATAGCCTTGGGAAAATATGACTTCACCTCATCTCTCTCAGCTATGGGTTAATTAGTAAGACGTGTATCACTAACCCATTATCATCTAAAACAAAGTTATTATAATCTTGTAATCCTTGGAATCGTCTCTCTGTACAGGTTGACTGAAATGCGTCGTATTCACTGCCATATAATTAATTAAATGTTATACAGGAGTTCAGAACACATTTGTTTGTGTATAATAGCATTTCCCTCTCCCTTAATACGTTGAACGGCAGAGGTCAAATCCGAAATCTGACTTCAAACGCTAAATTTATAATAACATACTTCGGCAATAAGGACATTTTATGAGTTGATTTATAGCTTCAACTGAAGCCTTAAATTTGTTTTCACACTACAAGTATGACTACGTATAAACTCTTGTTGGCGCCCGCAGTTGAAAATGTATCAGAAAAAGCTACGTACGAGATAACCCGTAGTCGGCATGTGATGATACTGCGTTGCCAGGGGTTCATTGTCAGGGTGCAGCTTCTTCCTGTCAAACGCTTGTGGCTTTAAAATTACCTTTCGGCCAGATCGCTACCTACGAGTGAAAAATATAAAATTTTCTTGCGGTAAACCAGATTATTCTATAAGCGATCAGAGTTGCGATGACGTATTTGTGAGGGGGGAAGGTGCACAATCCAGCTGCTGTCTCGCCTGTCGTTTCTCCGAGGCTCACGTCTTACCTCTGTGAGACTTTTCGCGTGCGCGGTGGTCTGTTTTATAGATAACAATTTTCTTTGTCTTGTCATCTTCGTCTAAATATCTTCCCTTCAGCTGACTTTCTCGCTGCCTGAGCCCATTGCTCTGTAGTTTGAAGTTGACATCGGTCGAAAAATAAAGGGTCCGTATCCATTTTTGCGACAAGTCTGTTTTCAATTTAAAACTGAGTCATTGCTACAATAAGGCGTAGTCAGCACGAGGTAACTCGCAGCCAGCAAGTGATAAATTCTAGTCGGCAAGTGATAACTCCGAGCCAGCAAACGATAACTTCTAGTCGGCAATTAATAACTCCTAGCCGGCATATGATAACTCCTAATTCGGCAAGTGATAATTCCTAGTGAACAAGTGATAACTCCTTGCCGGCACTAGATAACTATTAGTGGACATGTATCGACTTCTTGCCGGCACGTGATAACTCCGAGCTTAGCAAGTGATAACTTCTAGTCGGCAAGTAATAACTCCTAGCCGGCAAGTAATAACTTCTAGCCAGCATATGGTTACTCTTAATCGGCAAGTGATAACTCATAGTCGGCAAGTGATAACTCCTAATCGACAAGTGATAACTCCTCGTCGGCGTCATAATAAAAACTGCCAATCTCGTCGTTGGTTGTCAATGATTGAATAGCCAAATCATTTTGTGATAGGCCCCTTTCTGTGTCCACATATACGTGGCCGGTTACTGATCGACCCAGATAGTTCAATATCAGTCCTTATTGATTAGGCCATTGTTCATTTTCACTTTGAATTACATCATCTGCTGACGACGATGTATTCTTTGATCTTGCAGTTAATAGTTAGTACTTTCTTCTCTTTTTCCATTCCTAAATAAATGTGCGTGAAGAACTCGGACATCTTTTCAAGAAGAGAAAATCTACTCCAATTTCTCCGCAGGGAATAATTAATACTACGCGATGTCTTCGCAGAGAGACCAACGACTCAGGCAAGTGCCTATTAGCAAGAATGTTTCATATTTGGCGATAGTTTTTTCTTTCTTTCTCATCTCTGCATCTTTGTTCTTGCCTCTAACATTAATAGCCCAATTATATTGGCTGATACACTGCTTGACTGGTACAAAACTTTCAATGTGGACGTACTTTTTCCGAACAACGCCAAAATAGTCAGTTGTTTATCGATCCAAATTTTGTTTCGATGTGTTTTTTTTCTAATTATATTTTTATGTTTTTCATTCATTTATTTTCGGAATATCTTTCTTTAGACGTAAACAAGGAATACAAATGAAATAAAGGATATTTTAAAAATCGTGTTTTCACTATTTAATTTATTTATTTATTTTTAAATTCCAATCGTTGACATTTTGTTTTGCGTCTTCAGAAGGTTCAGGCGAACGGTCATTTATAATAATATTTCATTTACTGTTTTCAGTTTTCTTTTTTCTTTGTGCATTTTATCAATTAGACCAACAGTAAGAGGGAGAAGCGGCAAGTCTGTCCACGAAAATATCGCATTTAAAATGCAGTTTTAATTTGGGCTATTTTGTAATGGGACAAATTGATGCCGGATAGATTGCCAATATGAAATGTTTTATTTTGGAAAAAACACAAAGGGAGACAGAAAGAGAAAAAGAAAAAGGGAAAGAGAAATAAGAGTGAGAAGGTGGGGGAGAGATCGAAATTAGAGAAGAAAGGAGAATGATATAAAGAAATGACGAAGAAAAAGGAGAAAGATGGTGAACGGGAGTAGAGGGTAAATATGAGAGAATAAGAAAAGAAAGAAAGAAAAGTGAGAGAGAAAGAAAAGAGAAAGAAGAATTCTAGAAAGAAAGAGAGAAGAGAGATGAAAGAAAGAAAAGAGAAAGCAAATGAACAATAAAGAGAAAAAGAACAGAGTGAGAGAAAAAAAGGGGGAAAAAACTAAAAAAAAGAAAACTAGAGAGAGAATGGCCATAGAGAGAGAGAGAGAGAGAGAAAGATATGTAGAGAGAGTATGAAAGAGAGAATTAATTGAGAGAGAGAGAGAGAGAGACAGACAGAATAGACGGGGAGAGAGAGGGGGGAATCGTTGAAAGAGAAAACAAAAGAAAGATTAGAAAAACAAGGCGAAAATAATCATTAGGACCAAGGATAAAAGATGTACATTTATAGTAGAAGTACAAAGAGAATTTGAAACGAGAGAGAGAGAGAGAGAGAGAGAGAGAGAGAGAGAGAGAGAGAGAGAGAGAGAGAGAGAGAGAGAGAGAGAGAGAGAGAGAGAGAGAGAGAGAGAGAGAGAGAGAGAGAGAGAGAGAGAGAGAGAGAGAGAGAGGGGGAGGATTAGAGCAGTTCCTGAAATAAGTAAGAATTTACGGCTATGAGGATCACATAACAAATATTGGAATGTCATATACCGGGTATCCCAAAAATATGACATCATTTCAAAAGCAATTATCTTGAAAACTACTAAGTTTGGCTTAATGAAATCGGACAGTTTAGGTGTTGAACATCTTACGTTTATTATGGGATCGATTTCATAAGTGTTCAATATGTGCACCGCCTATGACACGGCACACGTCAAGTCAGTAGCTAAGCTCTTGCTAAACACGCTGTAGCATGTCTCCGGTAAAAATTATCCAGTGCGGAAGTGATTCTCTGCTTGAGTTCATCAATGATAGCAGGAAGAGGGGCACATAGGCCAGTACCTTCACATATCTCGATAAAAAGAAATCACACGGGGACAAGCCCGGTAACCGCGGCGGCCATTTCATCCGAAAACTGTCTCTACCTTCACCGCTCCCGGTGAATCTCTCTGGCAGATTCTCATTGAGATAAGCACGTACTGCCCTCTTCCATTAAATATAAAATCTTGATCTGTTTCTATACATTCTCTTAAAATTCGTGGCTGTTTCAGCAAGAACTTGCCAAATTATTGGCCCGCAAAATAATGTCGAATTTTGGTGTACATCCTGTATAGTTGTTCGGTTGTTTTTTTTAATTTAGTTTAATCCGATTTTCCATGAAAAAATTTACATAGCAGTCAATAATATAGAATGATGAACAAAAGTTTTAAAGGAAGAATAGGGGTAGCGAAAACCAAAGAATACTACGGTGAAGATATTTTAAGTGTTAATAACATTGGGGAAAGAAACGAAAGAATTTATCTGACAACCCACCAACATAAAATTTTTCTATACAAAGAATTCAAAAATCGCACGGCTATAAAAAATATACATAACCTTCTCCCTTCCTTCCCTAACTCATAATAAATAAATAACTCCGCCATGACGTAAGCAAAGAAAGTAACCAAACAAAAACCGTTAAAAGACACCCCACGAACTTGAAATTAAAGTCCCAGAATAAAAAGGAAAATGAAATGTGAATTATAATTCAAATCGAATACCGGAGCCACAATTAAGAAATATTAACTGCGCTCCCAAAATAAAGGCTGTTCCAATAACTTGGACCGATTTTAAAGGTGAATTAACTTTAATGATTTTTAAAGGTGAATTAACTCTAATGATTTTTTTAGTTTATCTTTCATATTTAACGACTTAGGTATTTGGCAATTTCATACATGAAAATATTAACAATCAAAAAACGTGTTAAAGCTATCGTCGCCTATTACGAAAATGGACGTTCAAACAGAAACGCATTTCGTGCACTTCGCGACTTTTTTGGTTAACATCATCGACCAAACGAGAGTGCAATTGGAAACAATGTAGCGTTGTTGTGGAGAGGTTCAGTTACTGCGCGCGATGACGAATAGAGGTGTCGGGATTTTCGGCTACATTCTCGTGCACTGCAGCAATGTTTTCAGCCGAACAGCGTAAACGAGCACGCAATGGTGTTTTTACATCTGCCACCGACCCAGTTTGTTTGAATTTACGAACATTTTTTCCAATTGCACTCTTGAAACTTTAACACGTTGTTTGATTCTTAATCTGTCCATAGCTGAAACTGCCAAGGACTTAAGTTGTTAAATCTGTAAGAAAAAGAAAAAAAAAATCATTAGACGGTTAAATTTAACTCACATTTAAAATCGGTCCAAGTTATTGGAACGCCCTTTAAAAGGATGTCATACAAGATCCTAAAAATGCAGTGACCGGTAGTAATTGTTGCAGAACGCAGATCCTAATTTCACAAGGAGATGACTCATGTGCATGGCGACACACATATTGCTGAAAAGGACTAATGTTTCTCACCCACTTTTCTGGGAGGTGGCTAAAACTAAATTCACTTTTACTCGATGTACACACGTACGAAATGACTATAATATATATGCTATCTGCTACAAGTTGAAGAAAAGCTGAGAAGATCACGTAAACGAAAGCAGCGTTATATTCTGTCAAGTAACGTATACGCGCTTATTTCGAATCACAATTCAAGTGCTAAAGAAAAAATTATATAGTTTTGTAAAGCAGAAAATCTAAAAGGTGAAAGAAGGGCTATAATTATTAGAATGATGATAATGATCAGTCTTGTTGATGATGAAAAAAATAGTAGGAGATGGGGAAACAAGTTATTAAGATAACCGGAGAGGAGTGAGATTACAGGGAAGAGAGAAAAAGGCGCTGGAAAGCAGGAGTTAAAAAAAAAGAAAAGAAATCAAATAAAAGAAATCATAATTGAATCGGCAAATTGACAGAAAGAAAAAAAAACAAAAAAAACAAACAATGCCGTACAAAATGGGGCAAGTTTTCCGGGAGGTGGCGCTGTCGGTCGGGGTGCAGGGTTGAGGAGAATGAAAAACGACACGAAGAAAATATCCGTAAAGAGTTAATCGCTATAATAAAAATCAATTTATCAGTGGCTCTTGTCAGAAAACATAACGCTGAACGATTACTACTTTTGATTTCTGTTCTGTTACGCTTTAGGCGTGTAATAAAGGAGGACTAGGCATTCGATGGAAGTGTTCCCTGAGAGCGAAATCGTGCATGATATTGATGAGAAGCGTGCATCTATAAATCACTTAAAATATCTTTTTGCTGTTAAATTATTATCTCTAAAATAAAAATGAAATTAATGACCGATAAGGAAAAGTAAAGTAATAATAAAAAAAACATTTAAAGAATCAATTGAACTCAATACTTGCTTTAAAATAACCCTTTCATGAAATAAAGAAACTTTAAATTCTTACAAATTCAAAAAGTTTCCTCCAGTATATAAAAAAAGCATAAGACAGATAACCGTTTTATAGAGACGATATTTCCTTAAATTGGTAAATCTGGTCATTAATCATTATTATCGGTTATAACGGAAGTAATAGTAGGTTCAATGTGCATCACAAGTTCTGCTGTATAAAAATAAGAAAAAAAAAAGAGTAACGATATAATATACGAAAGAATAATAGAATAAATAAGAAACCCTGGAAAGAAGAATTAAGAACTTAGCGAGGTTATGAGATTTCTATTATCATCTCTCAGTTGTGACTCTCTCTCTCTTCGGACAGAGCGCAGCTAAAAAATGAGAGGTATCCGGTCCCGGGAAAAATCTACCCTGGGCAGTACCTCCCTCAGTGCACTAAAGAGGAGGGAGTCAGTATCAGTACCGACGTCAGCTCGACCTATGATTGTTTGGGCTTGGCAATTTTGGGCCCTGGCTCGGCTGCACGCGCTCAGGCCTCCCATGTTAAAGCGACCTTGTGTCACATCCTGTCACGTAAGTAAACATCCAGATGAGGAATTATCTGCTAAAAAATAGACTTTAATTAAAAAAAAAAATCTTGTTGTTTTTTTTAGGACACAATAAATTAATATAATGAAGTATTTTTTTATCATTTTACCCGAAGCTAGACAATAAAGGAGGTCCTGTGTGCGAGAAAATATGAGAAAAAGAAAACATTATTTTATTAAGGAGAGAGGACAATAAAAGAACGAATATTAAGAAGACTGAAGATAACAATTGAGAATGCAATTCAACTTTTGAAGATAAAAATGACTGGAAAGCAAGAAGCCAACAAAGAGTTCCACAAGAGAACAGAAAGAACTATTAGCATAGAATTTTCGGTTACACATTACCATTTCATCTATATAATAAATGCGAAAATGCCTGTGTTACACTTTTTTAATTAAAGCGAGACACAACTCTCTAACTTTCAATAATCTCACCTTCTTTACCTATATAATAAATGTAAAATGTTTGTCACCCTTTCAGTTGAGAGAGAGAGAGAGAGAGAGAGAGAGAGAGAGAGAGAGAGAGAGAGAGAGAGGGAGAGAGAGCGCGCCATGCAATGTCAATCAATAATTCCCAAGGACAATTATTAAAAGTGACTGGGTTCCATCTGCTGGAACTTTGCTTTTCTCTCGGCTATCTCTATGTTGGTTGTTCAAGGGTCGGGAATGGAAACAATCTATTTGTACTAACCTCAAGTTGGAAAACTAAAAATGTTTATCATGCAGCTTTGCAATTAGTTCCAGATAGACAAATTATATCATTGTTTTGATGAAAACTGTTATTTGAAAAATATCGTCCAAGTTTAATGAACTTTAATATGTACTCAGTGCATGAAGTACCATTGTTGGACCAAAGTCCTAATCAAGAACCTTCCTCGGGAGCTAGCTTAAATGATGTGTGATAGGGCGGCTTTTAAGCTAACCTGTAATCTGTACTACCTGCATATCTAGTAGTATACTTAAATTCATAAAGTGTAGGTACCAAAGTGGAAAGCTCATCAAAACAATTACCATATAGATATATATATATATATAGAAAGTGTATATAGAAAGTTACATTGATGTGGTGGGAAAGTGACTGAATTCAAGCCAGGACCAATAAATCGCAGATTTTTCTTTGTATTTTATCAAGAATCTCTAAGTGAATAGCAAAATCACCAGATATGGCAGAAATATTCAATGACTGAATAAACTAAAATTATAAATGTGTAAGATGGATTCGAGCAAGAAGAATTGTCAAGCTATTTCCCACAAAAAGTGTTTAATAAGTTTCTGGATTCTATTAGCTCAATCGCATAAGTTAAAACATCGATCAACATGGGTAGACAGAAAATCAACTAGTTTGTCACATCTGTTGTTTAGCAAGTACTGTGAATACTCAAAGCGGCTGTCAGCAGATGGGACTTGAACTTAAGTTTGAAATCTATCTATCTATCTATCTATCTATCTATCTATCTATCTATCTATCTATTTATCTATCTGTCTGTGTGTGTGTGTGTGTGTGTGTGTGTGTGTGTGTGTGTGTGTGTGTGCCCAGTAAATTTTTTTATCATTCTTGTTTTTTTTTTAGTTTAAAATTATGCCGGAATCATTACCAATACGAAATAATTTATTTGTGAAAAGTACAAAGAAAGAAAGAAGTAAAGAAAGGCAGGAAGAAAGAGAGAGAAAGGCAGACAGAAAAAAGAAAAAGAAAGAAAAAAGGGAGAAAGATAGAAAGAAAGAAAAAAGAAAGAGAGAGAAAGAAAGACGGAAAGAAAGAAAGAGAGAGAAAGAAAGAAACACATAAAGAAAGAAAGAAAGAGAGAGAGAGAGAACAAAGAGAGAAAGGAAGAGAAAGAGAAAGAAAGAAAAAAAGAAAGTGAAAGAAGGAAACAATGATTAAACGAATGGAAAAAGAAGTGCAATAAGGAGGAGTACATTGAAGCAGTGAGAAGTAGAGCGAAAAAGAAAAGAAAAAGAAGGGAGAAAGAAAGCATGATACAAGTAGCAGTTGTAAGACAGAAAAAATTAGGGTCGGAAAGAAGCAAAAGAAAGATGAAAACAAGCGGAGACGCATACAGAAGGGAAAAATATGACTGCAATGGGAAGAGAAGACATCAAAATCCTAGTTTTAACAGTGGTCTGTAAAATAGTATTAGGCATTTCTCGATTCTATTATAACGTAATTTTAAGACTTCATATATCGATCTTGGCACCGGCCCTAGAAAAATGATATATCGATATCTAAGTCGGTTTATATCGATCTATAAGCAGTAAAATAGTTCAGTGTTGATCTTTCCTTAATTTAGAAATATTTTCCATTTTATTCGCTCCCTTTATGTTTATTTTAACCTTATCGACAACCAAAAGACCAAACTGTGACGAGGTTTGATTAAAACTCATGGCCTAATGATTTGCCAATTATTACGGGTTAATGGCTTGCACACAGTTACCTCCCTTGTGACCGCTTGATCGCGAAAGGAGCAATTAACCATGGCCCAGTTTGTATTTTTAACATTTGTTTTTCATTTCACTATTTCAGCATACTTTATGCACTTTTTTGCCGTTGTTTTTTTTCTCGCTCGTGTTTATATTTTTTGTCATCAGTCTCTTTCTTTCTATTACTCTTTCTTTCATTAATTCTCTCCTTCATTATTTGTTTCGTTCTTTCCCATTTTTTCAATAGTTGTTTCTTTAATTTATGCTTTTTCTTTTCTCTCTTTCTTCTATTATATTTCTTTCTTTCCTTTCTTTTCTTTTCTCTCTTTCTTCTATTATATTTCTTTCTTTCCTTTCTTTTCTTTTCTCTCTTTCTTCTATTATATTTCTTTCTTTCATTTCTTTTCTTTTCTCCCTTTCTTCTATTATATTTCTTTCCTTTCTTTTCTTTTCTCTCTTTCTTCTATTATATTTCTTTCTTTCCTTTCTTTTCTTTTCTCTCTTTCTTCTATTATATTTCTTTCTTTCCTTTCTTTTCTTTTCTCTCTTTCTTCTATTATATTTCTTTCTTTCATTTCTTTTCTTTTCTCCCTTTCTTCTATTATATTTCTTTCCTTTCTTTTCTTTTCTCTCTTTCTTCTATTATATTTCTTTCTTTCCTTTCTTTTCTTTTCTCCTCTTTCTTCTATTATATTTCTTTCCTTTCTTTTCTTTTCTCTCTTTCTTCTATTATATTTCTTTCTTTCTTTCCTTTCTTTTCTTTCCTCTTTTCTCTTTTTTATTTTTAGTTCTGCCCATTCGTTCCATTTATTTCTATTTCTATATTCATTTCTCATTTGTTTTTTTTGTTTCTCTTTATGTATTTTTTTTTAAACATTTTTCTTTCACCTTTCGTTCCTTTTCTTATATTATTTCTTTGTCTTTTTCGTTTATCTTGTTTTCTTTGCTTTTTTCTTTGATTTTTATTTATTTTCCTTTTTTTGTTTCCTAAAATTTCGTTTTGCTTTTTCCATTATAGTTATTTTTGTTTATAACCTTTTTCTTTCTTTTTCTTTTTCATTTCTCTTGTTTTCTTTTTTTGTTTGCTTTGACTTTTTAAAAAATTTTCTTTCCTTTTTCTTTTCTAAAATTTGTTTTTTCTCCCTTTGCTGATTTTCCTTTATTTTCGCCTTAATTTCTTTTCTTTTTTCATTGTTAACACTTTTCTTTTTTTTCTTTCTTTCAATTTTTCACTTCTCTTGTTTTCTTTTCTTTTTTGTCTTCTGTAACTTCGTTTTTCTCTTCTCGCCGATTTCTCATTGTTCTCTTTATTTTTCTTTTTTCATTTCTACATTTCTTCATTAGTTTTGTTTGTTTCCTTTGCTTTTTCTTTCCTCTTTCTTTCCTTTAATTTTGTTTTTTCATCAAATGTTGATTTTCTTTTTCTTTCGACTGTTATGATCTATTTACGCAACAGTTAGTAAGGATGATATATTCGACACGTTATGATATATGAAAGTAATGATGATATGAACAATCATGTCCTTGAATCGCCTCGTCAGATCAGGCCATTCGTATAGATACCATGCATGGTACCAAACCCATTCAGAAATATCTAAATTGTCGGTTGTTAAAATATGGCTTCAAGCATGTGAAGCGTTTAGACCTCATCGCAGACCAGCCTTCATCGAACCTACTGTTCTGGCGCTACAGAATTACAAAGAACTTTACCGTATAAGAGAGAAACTGCATCATTTGATAACCTTGAAGAGCATGAATAATGATATAGCCAGGTTGTTAAATTTCCACACTATCTAAAACAAAAGGTAAGGAAGGAAACTCCCATTAATACGGGTAAGAGCATTAAGAACGTCTGAACTTCAGAAACCTGTTTTCCTGAAAAGAATTTTTAAGAGAAGAGTTTTGGAAATTTCAACCAACAGCAATATTAAATGCTCAAACAATGAATGCCGAATGTTTCCTTATAAGGAAACGGCTGATATTACAGTTATCATTATCATTACCATAATTACCATGAATGCCGAATGTTTCCTTATAAGGAAACAGCTGATATTACAGTTATCATTATCATTACCATAATTACCATGAATGCCGAATGTTTCCTTATAAGGAAACAGCTGATATTACAGTTATCATTATCATTACCATAATTACCATGAATGCCGAATGTTTCCTTATAAGGAAACAGCTGATATTACAGTTATCATTATCATTACCATAATTACCATGAATGCCGAATGTTTCCTTATAAGGAAACAGCTGATATTACAGTTATCATTATCATTACCATAATTACCATGAATGCCGAATGTTTCCTTATAAGGAAACAGCTGATATTACAGTTATCATTATCATTACCATAATTACCATGAATGCCGAATGTTTCCTTATAAGGAAACAGCTGATATTACCGTTATCATTATCATTACCATAATTACCATGAATGCCGAATGTTTCCTTATAAGGAAACAGCTGATATTACCGTTATCATTATCATTACCATAATTACCATGAATGCCGAATGTTTCCTTATAAGGAAACAGCTGATATTACAGTTATCATTATCATTACCATAATTACCATGAATGCCGAATGTTTCCTTATAAGGAAACAGCTGATATTACCGTTATCATTATCATTACCATAATTACCATGAATGCCGAATGTTTCCTTATAAGGAAACAGCTGATATTACCGTTATCATTATCATTACCATAATTACCATGAATGCCGAATGTTTCCTTATAAGGAAACAGCTGATATTACAGTTATCATTATCATTACCATAATTACCATGAATGACGAATGTTTCCTTATAAGGAAACAGCTGATATTACCGTTATCATTATCATTACCATAATTACCATGAATGCCGAATGTTTCCTTATAAAGAAACGGCTGATATTACCGTTATCATTATCATTACCATAATTACCATGAATGCCTAATTCCTTCCCCAAAACGGAAATTACTTATAACTGAACATAATATTTTAGCATATCTGTCGAAAATATAAATGGCATATTAGAAAGTCGCTAAATTAACTGGAAATGCTATTTACGTACAAGTAAAATTAGTATCCATATTGTAAAGTAAGTTAAGGATTGACATGAAAAAATAGAAGACTTTTATTCTTAAATACTATTTAATGTTTCTATTATGTTCTAGAGGGTGCCTTCCATGTCCTTTTCAGCTTCTGTAAAACCAAAGCCAAATAATTTCTGTCTGAATTTCTATAGTGAGTAATTATTATTTACAATAATGTCCTTATCTTTGTTGTCAATTATCACAACGACTGACCGTAGTGATTTCCAGTCTTCTTCAGATATCTATTGATCCAAGTAATCTGCAGGGAATTTCGAAACATAATCTTTATTTAATCTACGGCGGTAAGTGGATAATGCCACTAAGACGCAAGAGGCTACTGAGATTAAAAGAGAATGGTAAGACTTAAGGAACGGGAACCCAATCCTAACCACGAAACAAGGGATAAAACTCTACTTCTCTTCAAAAGAGAGATGAGAATTGAGAACCGAATGATAGGTGAAACTATCTACTCCTACAGTGAGTGCGGGGGGGTGGGGTAATAGAATATATATATAGTAAATAAAATTTCAGAATTTAGATGGAGACGTTAGAAGCATATATTTGAAGTAGACTTTGGAGGAATCGGAAACCCAATCCTAGACTGGAAAAAGGGATAGACTTCTACGCCTGTTCAAAAGGCCGCTGAAGAGTGTGAACTGGGTGATAGGCGAACTTATCTACTCCTATTGGGAACTGTTTTAAAAGAGGATTGAAAATGCAACACCAAAATCCGAACATGCATCGTATTAACGAAAGATCACTTCTAAAATCTAAAATAAGTATTAAGAAACAGAAAAAAAGTCTTTAGAATCAAACAAAATTGTCTTGAACCGCTAAGTAATATCAATATATGACAGTGAATGTTGGACAATTTCCTCACAGAATAAGAGAGTAATGGAAGTAAAAGAGAGATGGTTCTACAGAAGGATGATGAGAATGGACAGTAAGTGACGCCAACAAAAGAGTCTTAAAAGAAATGGAAACAAAAAGTCACTTATGCCCAGAATGTTTGGCGCATAAGGAGAAAGGAAGATCGGAGAATTTAACACTCATATGACATATCGAAGTCAAATGGAACAGAGATCTCAGCAGTTCATCAGCTTATAGGAATAGAAAGCGGAACAGATGGCAGAAGAGGAAAGGATAGGAAGTTATGGAGGGTCATGATCATCCATGTATTAAGACGACTCACCACATAGAAGTACATGTGTAATTTCTGAACTGGAGTCTATTAGGATTTTGGAACGAGAGCCATAAGAATATAAAGCGAGAAGAATGAGGAAAAAGGCTTCGAAAATTCGACACGCACAGGATGTATTGGCGGCAAGAGGCACAGAAAAAACAGCGCATAAGGAGCTAAGGAGGTTCTGAAAATATGGGGAATATCAGGGATTCCAAGCATTCCAAGGAAATATAGCAAAAAGATAAACTTTACTAAGGCCTATAAAAAATAGGAAATTGTGGAGAGGCATGATCACCCACGTTCTGAAGTGAGACTACAGAAGAAAAACAACAGCTGAAAGAAACGGATAGATTAGATGGCTAGCTACTCGCTGCCTGGAGACAGCCTGCAAAACGGCCGAGGTGGTTTTTTTATGCATGGAATCCGAATGGTAACGGCACAATTTTTATAGTTATACACGACTTGAACAACCGGACTCTAGACATTAAAGAGCCTGTATTTAATGATAACTGGAAACTGTCTGTGCCACACGCGATTCGAGGTCTGATAGTACGTCAGAAACGGGGCCATCAATGCCTGTATCACATTACGATGATATGAGCTCCAACATTTCCCTTAAGTATTGAACCGGCACGTCGCTATATAACTTCGTTGATCTAATGAGGCTATATATATATATATATATATATATATATATATATATATATATATATATATTTTTTTTTCCATAACATTGATAAATATATATATATATAAATATAAATATATATATGGGGGTGGGTGTGTGTGTGTAGTTACGGATATGAGGCAGATGAAAGGAAGACGAAGTTGATTGCCAGTTTATTGATTTTATGATAGGTCAAAACTTGTTGGTTTATTTGTTGTCAGATTTTTTATGGGACACCCGGTGAGAATTGAAATCACAACAAATTGTCAATCAGACTGGCTAGTCTAAGCATTGTACCGCAATGAGGCGCCTTGCTGCTGGGATGCCGAGATATAATGAGATGCGACTAAATATTAGAACACTACGATACATTAAAATTATTTACAGCGAGTTAAAAGAAAATAAAGAGAAAAGGCATACTGCAGAAAATACTTTCTTTTTTTGGCAAACGAAAGTAATTCATTGGATTTTTTTTCCCATAACATTGATAAATATTAAACAGAAAATGAAGAATGAAAGCGATAATGGTCACAGTGAAAAGATTAAAAACGTGCTGAATTTATGAGACCAGATACTACTAATAATAATTTAATTACACAAAAATCCAACGGAGAGAAATATACGTTAAGAAGAATGTGGTCTTCAAACTTTCAAATGGGACAATACTCTACTTTAAAAAAAAAAAAATTTCACCCCAAACAAGGCAATACATCCATCAGGATGCTAGTCGTTACTGAGCGGGAACGGAACAGAGATGGCTTTAGAAGAACAGGATTCAAGAGGACTGAAGGAGATGATGGATATTGCATTTAATTTTTTGAAAATCGTAGTGGACAGGAAAGCAAGAACGTGGAAGAGAGTTCCACTAGTGAGAAGTAGGAGAGTAGACACTATTAGCATAGAAAACTAAGGTTGCAACTCTTAATTTAAACAGTAAAACGATGAGATCTAGATGCCACTATGACACAGTGCTTAAATTCGTGAAGTCGATCTGCCAAAGAGGGAAGCACATTAGAACAATTATCATGAAAATATTTTTAGAAAAGGCAAAAATATTTATAGAAATGGCAAAAAATATTTATAAAATGGCAAACATATTTACAGAAATGGCAAAAAATATTTATAAAAATGGCAAAAATATTTATAGGAAAAGAAAAAATATTTATAGTAAAGGCAAACATATTTATAGAAATGGCAAAAAATATTTATAAAATGGCAAAAATATTTACAGAAATGGCAAAAAATATTTATAAAAATGGCAAAAAATATTTATAGAAAAGGCAAAAATATTTATAAAAATGTCAAACATATTTATCGATATGGCAAAATATTTATGGAATAGGCAAAACATAGAAATGGAAAAATATTTATGGAAAAGCTAAAAATATTCATGCAAAAGGAAAAATATTTATAGAAATGGCAAAAATATTTATATAAATAGCAAAAATATTTATGGAAAAAGCAAAAATATTTATGGAAAAGGTAAAAATATTTATAAAAAAAAGCTGGGAGAATGAATGAACCTGCAAGGCCAGGTCAAAACAGATAAAGACTCTTTTCTGGATTTTAAAACATCTGAAATATTAGATTCTACTTTGTTTTGAGCATACATCACTAATGCCGAGGCCAAAGATTCCAAACTCTCACTCACCAAGCCAGCCTGTTTGTCTTCGATACGATAGAAAAGTCTTGCAGAATATCGGTTTCCTTGGCTGTTAAAAGTTAGGAATTTCGCTTATTGGCTGAGAGGAGTTAAGGAAGAACCAGCTGCAAGAAAATGCAAATAATTTGCCATTCATTAGCTCAGATGTAACCCTAATAGCGCTAATTCATTCTCACGGACCTTCTATCAAAGGTGCATTTTGACAGGACACTTAGCGTTCAACTTTGCTTAATGGGTGTAACGTCTACGAAATTAAAGCTGTGTGGAAATGCTTCTAAAGAAACGCAATTATCGTTCATCTTCTCACGCGCACAGACACTGACAGCTTATTGGTAATTCACCAAATCTGTCAACAGATAATGCTTAATAACAAATAAATAAAATTAATCATTTAAAATATGCTAATGCTAGTCCTTCTACTGATGAAACAATGTATATTGTTTCACTACACAATTGGGCTTACGTCCATGTCACATTGAAATACCGGTTCTCGTACGATCGCCTAAGTTAAGCAACGTCGAGCGTGGTCAGTATCTAGATGGATGACCGCTGGTGAATATCAGTTGCTGTAAATTTGGGTGTGCGGATGATGTAATGGATAATGGCTCGGAATTGGAAATCTAAGAGCCGAGTTCTAACTCCAGTCGGTTTCCTTATATTTCCTAGTGTACAAATACCTTTGGCAAATGTATGAGTCCACATCTTCTATCCCCGGCTATGGATTAATTAGTAGGACGTATCCGGAAATCATTATTATCTCCGAACAATTGTTATAATCTAAAAAATATTTCGTGGCTTAAAATAACCTGCAAAAGGATGATAAACTGTAAAAAAAAAAGCAATCACTCAGTTCACTACCTAATACTAGGATTGAACTAATGACCACGCTTACGTCCACTGCGTCACCGTTCTGAAAGACGCCTTCTCTCTGCCTTTTTAGCCTTTAAATTCAATGTAAAAATGTTTCAACATTTCTTACAGTTCACCCAATAAAAGGCCCAAGAGCCACGTACAGAGTTACCGAGTGAGATTGTAAGGAAGGAGGTAGTAAGAGTGTCTAATTTGGAGTAGGATAGATAATTGGTGACCCTGGATATAAAGAGACCAAGAATGTAGCTGTCAGGTAAGCACTCTCTCGGGAATTTGTTCCACAAAGTAACTGTTCTGGAGACGAAGGTAAGTGGACCTTGCTTTTTATCGAAGGTAATGCGGACGGTTGGTTTGCCACTACAGACACTGCATGTTGGCTCCTAGATGCGAACATCTGGAGAAATGCACCTTACTATTTATTGATGTAACTCATCCGAGCGTCAGCCATAGTAATAACAATAGAGTAGTGAGAGGCGGGCGATGTTTCGTCGTTTATATAAGGGTGAAGAATAATTCATCACCCACAAGGCCGTGTTATCGATTTTGAAGTCCGTCGAAGCTGAACAGTGAGGGCTGGGCGTCACCAACCCAAATATGACAGAAATAGTCCATTCTTCGGGTAATTTTGCTCTGTCAAAATGGCGATGGATAACCCACAAGTATCAATTATTTTTTTCAAAATAGACAAGAATACTTAACTGATACGACTGCCACAATGTATTCTTCATCCTTGGTTGCCTAGGTCGGATGTAGTTGAAATTAGTGTCCACCAGCTTGCAATTTCTGTTTCGGTTAAGACGAAAGTTCATGGCGTCCATTGATGTCTATATGTGCTTCTGTCTATCCTATCTAATAACTTTTTCGGTTTTGTCGTACTTCAAGTTTCCTCATAGCAAATGCTTATAATCGGGAATCTCATATAAGAAACGACCTCATGAAACTTTCGAGTTTACTTAGTATAAAAGACGGAACGATGCCAGTTGTGTAAGATGATTTTATTTTGAACAGCTTACATTCGCTTGCTAATCTTCTATATGTAAGTGAATGCTGGACAATCTCTTCCCAGATGACGAAGATACGTTACGCGACAGGCCTGTGATTCTTCCGACGAATTCTAAGAAAAACGTGAATGTTATCTCATCCAGTAGGAGAAGAACCGTAGGATTGGAGCAACGGTTCGCGCGCTCGCTCGAACGAGCGACAGAGACACGCTGCCTCCGCGCGATAACGAAGGAAAGCCGGAAACGCGACCAGTATCGTCGCAGTATTGCGAAAAGTGCCTATATTCGTTCGGCTGGAGCCTACCATGTGATCTATGACGAAGATTTACGGAAAATAGGAACTGCGTGGAAACGTCAGGGAATTATAACGAAGAAAGACCAATTGGAGGAAATAACACTGAAAGGGCACAAAGAGAAGCTACGAGAAGCAGCGAGTATATTAACGATCGAGTTTATTTTTAGAAATGAATGTCAGAACGAAGACAAAGAGGGATATAGAAAAATTACTAACCAGTTAAAAGACAGAAAGTTGTGGAGAGCCGTGATCCCCCCCATCTCTTTAAGTCTTCATAATTTGTGGAAGAGTTATTGTTTGTGTATTGTATATCAATATTTTCCAGATTTATTAATGCTGAATTCTGCGTACAATAGATATCGAATTTTCTTTTTCATGTGAGTCAATAATTAAGCAATGTTACAGTAAACAGTTACCCCCCTTTGGGGGGCGTTTTATTTATCTCTCTTCACGGTGCTTCATTTATTATATTCTTGATCCCAACGGACATGATTCACGTCGTGAAGTGACACGGCACATAAAAGAACATACTGCTTTGTGTCCGACAAGTATTTCTTGCTCTTGGTAAATGAAGTGTTTCATTGAAAAGTTCAGTGAAGAAAGTTTATACATTCTCATGAGGAAAGAGCGATGACCGTCCGTCTACGATTGTGTCAAAAGTGCGGGAGATGAAAAAAAAAAATAAATAAATAAATTAAAAAAAAAAAACGAGACAAAAGAAGAAAAAAAAATTAAAAGGCAGAAAAAGAAGGAATGAAAGAAAGGGAAAAATCGAAAATGAACGGACATTCAACAATAGAAAAATTATGTAAAAAGCGAAAGAACAAATAAAAGGAAATAAAACAAAATGATGCTTGAATGTACGAATGATTGCCAGTTGTTGTAACTGACGAGAAAATCAAGAATAACTCCACAAAGGAAACGCTTTCCCCAAAAAATAAAAAATAAAAATAATAATAAAGCAAAAAAGACATGGTCGCCGGCGACCTCACATAAAAGTGAACACGCGTGCGCAACCCAGTCTTGTTAGACAAGGAGTAGCACTTGAATAATGTTACATTTGCATGCATCAAAGTAAATATTCAAACAGAAAAATGTCCTTCAGTTTCATCTACTGTGCATGTCTTTTTATTCGAGTCTTCCATTCATTTCAATTCTAAAACTCTGAAAGATATTTTTCTTCCTCATTCACTCATTTTTCTTCGTTTGCTGTATGCATCATTCATAGTTTCCTTTGCCTTTACTCATTCGTTCTTTCACGTTTTCCTTCTTGGTTCATAATTCTATTTCTTTTTCTGTTTAAATGATTAAGGGACGACTTCATTTGCTTCATCCTTTCGTGTGTACAGTTTAATATTTCATTCGTTCATCATTCCTTAACTTTATAGCTCCTCCCAAAACACATTCGGCACCTAGGGAAGATTGAAACCCTTTCAACAGCACTTGCTAACCAATGATCACCAGCGTGGTGAATTTTCTTACACACAATACTGTTATGATTGTCGAATTTTTTATCGTCTTTCTCTTTATTTTCGAAACCTTTCCTTTTTTTAAACATTAACTAACGCACAAACAAATATTATATATCGGAAATAAAACAGCACACTCAGTGTTTCACTTGCTCGCTGTAATGATTCTGACCATAGATTTTTTTAAAATAAACTTACTCTGTTTAAAAGAGAAAGCAATTTACTAAGATGAAAATGTATAGAAAGGGCTTTAATCGCTAGATAATCTACAGCAAATTTACTTTACGAGGTGCTTACAATGTTTCACCTTTCTTGGCAGACGATCTATTATTACAATGTGTTATATTTCATAGCGAAAATAGTGATGGAAACATGAAAAAAGGCAAAATAAACTAAATTAAATCAGCCAATTGTTCTCGCATATATGCGTAGTCGTACCAACGTTAACATATTTTTCGATTAGGACCTAAATGACGAAACGTGTTACACGAAAACTCCTTCCATTATGTCATATATGTATATATATATATATATATATATATATATATATATATATATATATGGGGGTGATGGGTGTATATAAATATATTTATAATTGGTTGTTTTGTTTTACACATCAACTTCTCATGGGCAATTTAAAGCCGATATATATATATATATATACATATATATATATATAATAAAATTTAAGGTTCATTTATATTTTCTCATCTTAGAGTTTCGCGGAAATTTCATTTATTTTTAGGAGTCTAGACCGTAAAAGAAAATGGAATCTCGGCGAAGCTCAAAGTAGAGACAAGATAAGTGAACATTCAAATTATTATTAAAGCTCTATCTCTTGGTTTCGAACCCTCTAACTACCAAACAATGTTATCTTCGAGAAATATTCTGGTCGGCATATCTTTTTCTTTTTTTGTAGAGACACCATCCTCTAGTTATTTCGTTTATATAGACACACCATATATATATATATATATATATATATATATATATATATATATATATATATATGCGTGTGTGTGTGTGCGTTTTTGCGTGTGTATGTGTAGATAGATATATAGATAGATAGATAAAGCTGCCCGAAAATTAATCATGAAAAATGCATTTATATTCAGAAATACATATTTATTTTTCAGTACGTTAATACTCCTTTTCAATTCACTTAATTCAGAATAAATGAAAAGTATTACCCAACGAAAAATATAGAGTAATACTTGACGGGGTACGTATTTATTGAAACAAACGTCTTTGTAAATAGCGAACGGATAAAACATTTTTGTCAGTTACCGAAAAACCAGAGACTGCGCTAAATTGGAACCACCTTATTGCGAATCTTCTTTTGCGTGCGTGTGTGTGTGTGTGTGTGTGTGTGTGTGTGTGTGTGTGTCCGACGCGCGTGAGAGTTCTGCCTTTGTGGATTATTTCACTATCCTTCCTTAATTTCATGTCTCTCTCTCTCATTCTTCTTTGGTCGGTCAACCACATCCATTTCCGTATTTCATTCTTTGCCCTTTTGCCCCGCACAGGTTTTCATCATCATCATCATCATCATCATCATCATCATCATCATCATCATTCGAGATGTTTAGACTTGAAGGCAGACTACAAAGCAGTGTGTTTTCTCATCTTCGGGATGGCCGCACGCTGCCGAGAGTTACAGAGTCAATATGTTACTTATACTGCAAATATGCTAAGCGTCCTTAATTTGAGTTCAATTTACCCCACCAAGGACACATACGGTGTTGAAATCAGGATTTTCCTTCTCCTGTACTAATTTGCAACCACGGATAGAGAGTTCAATCTATCTTACTATTTAACCCATTGCATGGAGAAAAGAGGTACTTTCATACCTTTCTTAACAGTACTTCTATCAATGTGAATTTAACGATCTCAAGTTGAATCCGAACTCCGCTCAAATATTTCTCCTGAGCCATTCACTATTACACTAACTTCGCATCCTCTGTATTTTTCTATCCATTTTATCCCATAAAAGAGCCCTTTTCTTTTCATCTTCCTGATATTCCCCTTTTTTTTCTCTTTCTGTTCGCCAGATTTTTTTTCTTTTTTGTAATGCTTACATTTTATGGTTTCTCTGTTTTATTTTCTATTTGATATCACGTTTCCTTATTTTTCCTTTGTATAGCAATTTTATCCGTTTAAATAAGACCTTTTTTGTTTCTTCTTTTCTTCCTTTTATTTTTATATCTGAATTCATTTGACATTCACCATTGGCAGGCAATTTGATTTCATAGTTTTCTAAATTTCAATCCTTTTTTTACACTCTCAATTTTTTTTTTATTAAATTGCATATAGTGAACTTAAAGAACAAGAAAACCTGTTACTGGAAAACGGCAAGATGGAATTGTGTCCGCTTTTCAACTTTCAATATGATTCACCATTTTAAAAAACTTTTTACCTATTTTCGCAATCATTTTTTTTTTCCTATTTTCTGTTGAAGAAATTAATTGGTGACAGGCAGCATTCATTCTTAGAAAACTTCCAGCGAATCCGAAAGATTCTATTCACGGCAGAATCATCACCCACCCCGGTGTCCACACGCTTAGCGGTACAACTGCCATTCATCAGTTTGATCATTTCTAATCTATCTTTCTTTTTCTTCGTCCTTCTCTTCTTTCAATCATCAATGTTTTTCTTTTGATATTTTACGTTTTTAATTTCCCTTTCCCCCACTCTCATTCATCCCCGACGAATCCCGTCTTGTTTTCTTTCTTTTTCGTCATGTTGTTTCTGTTGCATGTTGTATTTCGTGAATCGTTTCTTTATCGTTCCCCTGGCTTTCGTCTTTGAAACGTTTCAGCCTTCATTCCATCCGTCTCCGCTTTCTCCTCTTTAATATCCATTCAGCTGCCTATTCAGTTCTTCGCCCTCTCACTATGCCTCTCCCCCTGCTTTTTATTCCATATTTTTAGTCCACCTTTTATAATTCCTCTAATTTATTCAATTAACTTTTATTCAGTTTTCCGTTATTACTCCGAAATTTTAAATTACAATTACATCCCCTTCTCTATCATTCGTATTACTTTTATTCTTCCTTTTTAAAATATCCAACTTCATAATTTCCTGACGTCACACTAGTCACATTCTATTCTATATACAACTTTCCCTGTCACACGTGTCTTATTTCTTTAACTCTCTGTTCAGTCTTTAGTTATCATTGATGTAAAACCTTTTCGAAAGAAGCAAACGCACTCATGTTTTTGTTTGTTCATATTCGGGCTCTAGAGAATTAAAAAGAAAGAAAAAGAAAGGAAAAATAGATATTTTAGTTGAGTTCAAGCCCAGGTTACGCAGTCAAGAGCTGATCTTAGATAAGCCTAATTATAAATGAAGCAAATTATCGTGGAAAATCGCACACGAATGGAAGCATTTCTTTATTCATAGCCGGACAAAACATTTAAAATAACAAACAAGAACACATATTGATGTTTAATTATAAGCACATATCGACATCTACATATAAATGTATACAAACAAAAAAATATGAATCTTAATAACTATCCCGAAAGATATTCATATATATATATATATATATATATATATATATATATATGAATAGCTGTTTTGTCCGTATATATATATATATATATATATATATATATATATATATATATATATATATATGAATAGCTGTTTTGTCCGTATATATATATATATATATATATATATATATATATATATATATATATATATATATATATGTACGGACAAAACAACTTATTCATTAGAGAACATGTATTCTTGTCTCGACTAGTGAGAACTTGTCGAGTTGCATGCGTATCGAAACAAGAATGCATCTTTGTAGTGAGTAAGGTAAGTTGCTTTATCCATTACAATAAATAATTATTGTTGGTACTGAGCCCTCTTTTGAATTAATGCTGTCAACGTTAGAATTTATATTATTTTCGTTCTCATTTCATTCGGATATATATATATATATATATATATATATATATATATATATATATATATATATATATATATATATATATATATATATATATATGAGATAACGATATATATATTTTTGATATGTCAAGAACAACACTATGGAAATACATGACAAAGTATATATATATATATATATATATATATATATATATATACGACAAAGTGGAAATATTTGTCTTGTGACGCGTTTTGTCCTTTAGGACTTCATCGGAGTATATATAGTCCGAGGAATTCCTAAAAGAGTAAACGCGCCTCAAGAAAAATGTTTACACTTTGTCGTATATATATATATATATATATATATATATATATATATATATATATATATGTGTGTGTGTGTGTGTATGATTATGCATATATAAATATATATAATATATATATAAATATATAATAAAAAATATTATAGTGTATTGAGCTCTATTTTAGATGAAATGTAACGAACGTTGCCAGTGTACTTTATTCGTCCTCATCGTACCTGGCTATATATATATATATATATATATATATATATATATATATATATATATATATATATATATATATATACATATAAACAATATTAGTGCTGAATATACACATACATATGCAATTATATATACACATACATATATGTATAAAAATAATTCCAAGTGGATATGATCCAGGTAGAACTCAATGTCCAGGACAGAGTAAGGATATAATAAATATAATAATTTTATTATATTTTATATATATATATATATATATATATATATATATATATATACATTATATATATTTATATATATACACTTAGAATACACTATTCTGAATATATATATATATATATATATATATATATATATATATATATATATATATATATATATATATATATATATATATATATATATATATTCAGAATAGTGTATACTTACGCTTCCTCAAACTAACGTTTTCCGGTGGCATGTATTAGAAAGATTATCTTGAATTAATTACTTGTTTTGCTGCTTTGTATATTTATCCACTATTTCGTGCTAGACATTTTTTTTTCTCGCGAGAAATGATCTAACACATTTATAAGTCTACCATTCGTCCATGCACATGCATAATTGCTGTTACATCTAGTCTGGTGCACTGTTGTGCATTTAGAAGTTCTTGATAAAATATAAAAGAAGAATGTGCATGGAAAAGTGACGGTATCTCCGCATCCGTCACTTTCCCACAGTCATAAAGTTGCTTTCTTGTAATTTTTCTATATATAGTTTTATGTCAATTGTTCTGATGAGCCTTCTTCTTTGGTACCTAGACTTTGTGAAATTAAGCTCACTAATAGATTGGCATCAACGTCTTATCATTATCCCAAATCAGCACTTCACGGCGCAAACGGAGTTTGAACTCAAGCTAACATAACTTTTATATTCCTTTCCTTTTTTTTCATTTTTATTTTCATTCTTTCGATCCTAATCACGATTAAAAAAAACATAGCACGTTTGCTTCTTCAGAAACTTCTTACGTCAGTGATAACAAAAGAATGGACAAAGTGATAAAGAAATAAAACGCCCGGGACAGGCAATATATATAGTATACCACGTGACTGGCATCACGTAGGGAAATTATAAAGATGGAAATTTTAAAAAGGAAGAATACAAAAAATACGAATGATAGAGGTGGGGTAGGGCTTAATTTATGGTCAGACATTTAACAAAAATATATTGCATAGTCTACACTACCAAATATATTTAGGTGGAGTTTTTAAAAAAGTAGGTTTTCGGCGCTTAAATAGAATTCGCTCTGTGCACAAGAAAGTGTTAGTTGGTCTGAAATCAATGAATAATTAAAAGTCTTGTGTAAAACTGTTACTTTGAGACACGAGAAATATTCAATTGGTACATATAAACATTAGTATTCTATTTAAATTAATCCTATTCGTCAATAAAAAAAATATGGAGGACCTTTCCATTAATCACTGTAGATTGTGTTAATCAGAAATGCGAAATATTTTAAAACTCATGAGCTGTCAAAAGATAGAATATCTCATTGTCAGCAAAAGTTGCAGGCCAGTGTATGAGCTACATTTGGGGGACGTCAGAATCATAAAGGTACAGGAATCGAAGTAAGGGGCTACTGCAATTAAAGCCTGTGGAAAATTTGGCAAATAAATCCGATGGCGTATATCTATTAACGGAAGACGTCGTTCGGAAAATGTGCAAAGAATTAAGAGATATGAAAATATCGTTTGAAACAAAGAGGTCTACACGGTTATAATATATATTATCACTTATATAGCAATGAATGAAATACTCGTATGATCACTGTTTATCAACGGTCAGTACCTAGAGGGGTGGCCGCTTGGGAATACCAGGTTCTATAAGACTGAACGTGTGGGTGGTGTAATGGATAATGGCCCGGTATTTTTTTAATTTGAGAGCCAAGTTCCAATTCCTATTTGTTCTTTATGTTCACTTACGCGCAAATACCATTGGGAAAAGTGTGAATACGCCATTTCACCCTCCCCGCTATGGATTAATTAGTATTCACTTCTGTCACTAAAGCATTATTATCTAAAATATGTGATAAGGATGAGCTTTTACTGACGAATACTGATAATACCATGAGTAGTACATGAGGATAATGAGGAAGTTTTGACTCAAATAAAAACAAATATACACACCATCGAGTCAGTTGCATCATCCACCGCAAGGAAAGTTGGTTCCCTGTGCCGACCCAGGACATTTTTCTCCCCGGAATCGATCCTCCAAGTCTATGAATCGACCATTCGCCCTTGCATGGAGTATTCCTGCCATATATGGTCTGGGGTCCCTGCTGATTGCCTCAGGGTTCTTGATAAGATCCAGAGACGGATATGCAATGTGATTGGTCCTGATCTGTCATCTTGTCTGCAGTCGCTCCCTCACAGACGCGATGTTGCCTCGCTCTGCCTTTTTTACAAGTACTTTCACGGTAATTGCTCCGAGGAGCTGCTTTCGCTTGTCCCTAGGCCTCGTGAATTTAAACGTCCTACGAGGCTGGCATCCCGTTCCCGCCCCTACACGGTTGAAACTGTTAGATGTAGACGTCTCTTCTACTGCAATAGCTTCATGTCTCGCACATCTCGCCTATGGGACTCCCTTCCCTATTACTGTTTCCCTGACAAATACAATCTCCAACGGTTTAAGTGTAGCGTCAATCGACATCTCCAGTTGCCTTGATCTATCCACTTCCCTTCTCCACATCCTTTCATCTTTCATTCCTATCTGCTCTCGCTCCAAATCTTCTGTAACCCCCTTGACTTGATCGACCCACTGTCTTTCTCTTTCTCCCCATCCTCTCCTTTACCACTCCTGTCTGCTCTTCCTCCAACCCTTCTGTAACCCCTTGCGTGATAGTGGCCTCCAGCCTTGCTTGGGGTGATACGCTTTAAAAAAACACAAAAAAAACATATATATATATATATATATATATTTACAATCAGCAGGAAACAGGTGAAGTTTATGTGACACACACACACACACACACACACACACACACACACATATATATATATATATATATATATATATATATATATATATAACATAATATACATATATATATATTATAATGAAGCATTGATACAAAATTAAATTAGTAAATTTAATGATATAAAATGGCGAAATCCCTTCGCTAACAAAATTTTAAAGATGCATTAACCTACAAATCACTCGATGAATGTTATGATCCTTGTCTTTTAATATTATTAGCCATATTAGGCCTTCCTTAAATACGCAAGTACTTTCGACTGTAGAGTTAGTCATCTTCAGGCATGGGAATTATTTTGTGTTTTGTAAAATTCAGTTACCATCCGAGACGAAAAAACGAGTGTAGTTACTGATACTTATAAGATTACTACTACTACTAATATATATATATATATATATATATATATTTATATATATAAACAGGGGGAGAGAGAGAGAGGGGTGGAGGGAGACAGGGGGAGAGAGAGTGTGTGTGTGTGAGAGAGATCTGTCGGCTTTTTTAAAAAACTTGCTCAAGTCCGTCATGATAAAACCGCGGAAATCTTTTGGCTGAATCGCAACGAACAAAAAGAAAAGTCAATGATAGTTCATTCGAGCGGTTTGCAATATTCTACAGAAATGCAAATACATTGATGCTTTCCTGTCATGGTGGTTTAAGCACGATCAGCACACCCTTTAAATGTGCGGTCTTCATTGTAATCCAATAATTCCAAGTGCTTTTTCTTGTCATCTCACACCAAACGGGCATCATTTTAAAGCATAAAACCCAGAAGAGAAAAATAAATTATTAAGTTGCATAATCTGTTTTTCTCGTCGGAAAATCCTATTTTTTTATTGATTTATTTAGAACGAGAAGGAAAACAATAAACCTCCTCGAAGCCGTAATCCTCCGCTTTTCTTTAATCATTCACCCCAACCAAGGCAATAAAGCCATTAAGACGCAAGGGGTTACTGAGATTTAGAGAATATGGTAAAACACTATTTAGGAGAGAGAACAATAAAAGAACAGGAATAAAGAAGGCAGAAGATAACGGTTTACATTGCATTAAAAAAAAAAACCCCAAAAACATGAGATGTTGTAACGAAATTTCATGCTCTATATTGTTATTTTTTCCTTATTTACAAATTTTGAAAGCATTAGCTCGTTCAGTTTAGCATTTTCTCCTTCAAATAAGCAAAAGTTTCACGGCTTGACTGAAAGCTAAAATATACATATGTTTTGACTTTCGGAAATAAGGATGAAATTTTTATCATTATTATTATTTTCAAGATCAAATTTGGGTGAAATTTTGACCCAGTTCTGATACAAGAAATTAATTTTGTCGTCTCTTAGTGTTGTGTTCTGTGTCGTTTCTCGCGTTATGGTGATCTACTGGCAATGAATCGGGGATCAACGCTGCGTCACAGAATAAATAGACGACGTGCAACTTTTGTTTTTCGTATTTCTTTCCTTCCTTTTATATCATTGGGATGAACGCAGTAGTCAGTCAGTCAGTCAGTCAATTATGTGCCATGCATGACACACGCTTAGGCGATCATGTATCTTTCGATACATGACTGACGAGGCAGATTTTCCCCCGCAGTAGGTTGCCGTTTCTTTCTGCGGTAGACCAGTTGCCATCCAAGGTTATAGACCTGCTATTTACTCATAGCTTGGGGTGGGGAAGAAGAGGATTCATACCTTTCAAAAGGGTATTAGCACGAAAGTGAATGTAATAGGTTTGAGTGGAATTCGAATTCGCCTCTCCGATTCCTCAATCCGAGCCGCTATTACTCCACCGTAGAATTGTTTCTTGGAGAAAACGAGATGGAGAGTTTGATAGTGAGGACGAATCTATTGACTAGCAACATGACATCACTTTGAAACCACAGCACGGCAAGGGATCTGGGAGCGGAAAGGCGTCTTCACTTTTCTATCGCTACCACCGTATTAATAACCTTCGCGCGCTTTTCGGTGTCATATTAAAGCAAAAACAAGCTCACTGTTAGAAACTCTTGACCACGGGGTTCAAATCACCCTGACTCTGTTCCAGTGGTCAAATTTCTGAACAGTACGGTAAAATTTGTCATTTTGGGCCAACGTTGCATTCTGTAACATTAGAAAAAGAATTTTCAAAACAATCTTTTTTTATTAATTTTATCTTCCGTACTATGGTGATTAATAAAGTATCCCCGAGTATTAACCCGTGCTCAAGTTTAGAAATAGCGCAAATGATGTCTACCTTAACTATTGCTCTTTGTGATAAGTGTTCGCTTCGTTAAGCACTAGCTGTCTGCGCGATCAACGTCGCTCTTAACTGTTTATGATCCGTTCGGCTGAACAGTTCGCACGAATATAGAAGGTTGTAGACTTAATATGATTGGAACTAAGCAATTGTCTCAGGTGGTGAAATTCAATTTCCTTGTAAACAGTGACCCCAGTTTTGATCAGATTCGACGCTCTGAACTATAAGTAGCGTGTTGATATCCGCTTCAGGTGGATTTTTTTTGGTTCGATTTTCTTTTTTTTTAAGCGGAAGTTTCTTAAAGTTTTTTATATGCCGAGTTAAATGGTGTTTAGTGAATGCAATTATTGGACTGTCGTAATAAACTGGAATCAACCGAAAAACGAAGCGCGCAGTAAATTAAATGTAAATTACTCATAATTTATAGGATGAGATAGTCTTTTTGCTGTTTTTATTTTTAGCTTGACTTCTGCGAACTTAACTTGGGGGTTAGATGTGAAAAGAAAACAAGTACAGAAGTTGAACTATATGGAAGGTGTCATAACAGACGATCGAAAAATATGACGCCGAAATACAAAATCGCAATGGAATCGCGAAATTTGACTTTCGAAAGTTTAACAAAATATTAAGAAAGAAGGGAAAAATCATTAAATACTCAGAGAAGAGTGCTGAAGTATTTCCCACGAGTATTTGTGCGAAAGTAAATGCAATGATTCTGACTGAAAAGCACTTTGGGAAAGTAACAGCAAACAGAAAAGAAAACTTCAATTTCAAATGTAGTTTAACTGAACATTTTCCATAGAAATAGCAGAGTGAGGCTTGCGGCTTCTCGTCTACGAGAAACGGGCTGTAAGGTGGGAAAGAGTCCGTTACCCGAAAGAACGTGAACCAATTTATTTCGCAGGTCTTTTAAAATGAATTGCTTGAGGAGGAAAAGACTGGTTCGTCGCATTTAATGCCTCGAAAAACAAACTTGTGACATTCCACCATTGTCGATTGGACCAAACAATCAACAATCGCGATAAACGGATGTTCCCTCCGGGAGGCATTATGCCGTTAGCCCCTACTGAGACTTAAACTCAGAACACACCTCAAATACTTACGACCCATAGCTGAAAAAAATGATGTTTCCTGTATTGTTCCAACA
>OZ038490.1:62477564-62492564 GCA_964036315.1 Acanthosepion esculentum
AGCAAACGGTTTTTAAAATTCAAAACGTTGCTTCGCCTCGAATAGTTACCAACACAAGCGGGTCTATTTTGCTATTAACGCCTATCCGGGATCTAGAAGAGATGAAATGATATTTTTCCAAGAGGGATTTTTTCGAAATCGAACACAACGAAATTTGAATAAGAGGCACTGAATCCTACTTTCAGATCCGATAAACCGCTATTATATACGCACATCGAAACATTGACATAGGTGATTTAATATAATAGATGTTGGTTACAAGATATACATATATACTTTCGAAAGTCCAGAGCTATTGAGTCTTGTTACTTGTTAATTTACGAGATATTTTAAAAAATAAGGCTACTTTTTGTTAGAACATTTCATGAAACGTTTAGTAGCGATTCCTTAATTTTAAGCCAATCTGAAATCTCAAATGATTGTGGTAGATTTCACAAACTAGTACATTTGTTATTAGAAGGAAAAAAAGAAGAATGTAACGTAACGGTTATCGTCATCGGAAAACGACGTCTGCAAACCGGGTTCGATTTCCGTGTGAACTGTTTCTGTTCACCTACAATTAATACGTTCGCGAAATGCATTAAACAAAGACTCTGAATTCTATCCTTACGTCAGGTATCTAGAATAAATAGCCTGCCGTTGACATGCAGCAATGAGATTTACAGGATGAGCACATAGGTAACCAGTTCCCCAATGCCTGCCTTGACGCCAGTTAATAGTTGTTTGTTGTTTTTGGTTTAGCACCATATCAACGTCTATGGGATATTTAATGACAAAATCTAAACAATTCTGTTTTTCTTTGGATATAATAATAGTGATACAAGTCTTACTAATTAACCCATAGATGGGGAGAAGAGGTTGGTTTATACCTTTCCCAAGGATATTAGCGCATAAATGAATATAACGAACCCGGCCGGAATTGAAACTCGGCTCCCCGATTAACAATTCTGAGCCATTATCCATTACACCACCTGTATATCGAAGCTTACAGCACCTGGTATTCCCAAGCGGTACTGACAAGTCTCAATGTTGCTTAACTTCGATAGTAAGCCCCCAGACAATAGTAATAAACATCCAGGCAGACAGATAATACAGCTCTTAATTAGCATTGGTCGGTGAATTGGAAATTTTGGTTTTTGCTAGAATTACCATTTTAAGAAGAAATAGATTTACCAGACGAGCCGTGGGCCACCGCTATTTTTTAATGCCATGTTTCTTTAACACGTGGGCGATCATGACTCTTCACAGAATTTTCTTTAGTGAATTGCTATACACTCTAGGGAAAGATGGGATGCCTTCTCCTGGGTTTGGGGTTCGGTGGCAAAGGTTTGAAGTCTGTATGTAAATTATATTCGCGAATATCTAGGAAGAGTGAATTTGTTAAATTTGTAAAGTAAACGTGTCATTATTTTCCGGTTGGGTTTTATTTTGTATCGGCATAAGTAAAATTAAAAGACAAAAAAGTGAAAAATAATTAAAATCGTATACATAGTCAAGTCGGGACGATGTTAGAAATTTCGGCAGAAGACATTGCTGAGTTCACTCAGTTCGGATCTTATATTATTTTTATATAACACACATTGTAATCTGATCTTTTTTCGGATCTTATATTATTTTTATATAACACGCATTGTAATCTGATCTTTTTTCGGATCTTATATTATTTTTATATAACACGCATTGTAATCTGATCTTTTTTCGGATCTTATATTATTTTTATATAACACGCATTGTAATCTGATCTTTTTTCGGATCTTATATTATTTTTATATAACACGCATTGTAATCTGATCTTTTTTCGGATCTTATATTATTTTTATATAACACGCATTGTAATCTGATCTTTTTTCGGATCTTATATTATTTTTATATAACACGCATTGTAATCTGATCTTTTTTCGGATCTTATATTATTTTTATATAACACACATTGTAATCTGATCTTTTTTTCGGATCTTATATTATTTTTATATAACACGCATTGTAATCTGATCTTTTTTCGGATCTTATATTATTTTTATATAACACACATTGTAATCTGATCTTTTTTTCGGATCTTATATTATTTTTATATAACACGCATTGTAATCTGATCTTTTTTCGGATCTTATATTATTTTTATATAACACACATTGTAATCTGATCTTTTTTTCGGATCTTATATTATTTTTATATAACACGCATTGTAATCTGATCTTTTTTCGGATCTTTTATTATTTTTATATAACACACATTGTAATCTGATCTTTTTTTCGGATCTTATATTATTTTTATATAACACGCATTGTAATCTGATCTTTTTTCGGATCTTATATTATTTTTATATCACACACTGTAATCTGATCTTTTTTCATTTTGTCATGAAATACTTGTACAATGACGATTGTAAGTGAAGTTCAAGCTTATAATATCCACTCTGTAGATGTTTTATAATTCTGACATTAATAAAAACATGTCTGCGTTCATTCATGGGCGTCAGATTAAAGACAGAGACCGAGAGAGAAAAAAAAAGAGAGGAAAAACAGTGAATGGATGCAGAAAGAAAGGAAACGTATTTGAGAGGGAGAATTGGGAGTGAGAAAGAAAGATTCAAAGAAAGAAAGAAAGATATAAAGAAAGATAAGAGAAAGCTGAAGAGATGGGAAGCAATAGAGACAGGTAGAGACAAAGAAATGGAGAAGATAGAATTAGATGTATTAGAAATATAGAGAGGAAGAGAGAGAGAGAGAAAGAGGGGGACAGAGAGATAGAGGGGACAGAGAGATAGAGGGGAAGAATGAAGAAAAAAGAAGTAGAGAGGGGGTAGTGGGTTAGATACAGGGAGAGAGAGATTAAGTTTTAAAGAAAAAAGACGTAGAGGGAGAGTAATTTGTATTTTACAGTTTAATCTTTTACAGATTAATCAATGCCAGAAAATATTTTTAGACTGTAAGAATTTTTGAGGATAAAAATGATTTACTGATACAGGTGTTACTAATTAACCCACGGGAGGAGAAGAGATGGATTCATACCTGTCTCAAGGTTATTTGCGCGAAAGTGAATATAACTAACCAAACAGGAATTGGAACTTGGCACCCGATATCCAGCTCTGAGCAGTTATCCATCACACAACACGCACATCCAAGCTTAGAGCACCTGATATCCCCAAGCGGTCACGCTTCTAAGTACACACTAGGCTCAACGTTGCTTAACTTCGATGATCGCACGAGAACCAACGAGATATGGTTGTAAGCCGATAGAGAGAAGTAAGTAAAGGTGAAAGAGTAAGCGAGGGGAATAGGATCGGGAACGAGAGAGGGGGAAATTGACACTGGGTGAGTGTTATTTGGTTGGTCAGTAAATTTAATGACGTTTTAAATTCTGTCGGGTTATTTAATGCCGATATTTGTTGATTATTATTATTTCCTTTGATTTCTGTTGTAAGGTTAGAAATGACTTAATAACATTTTCCACTGATTCCTACTTTCACAAAAAATTTACATAGATAAAGCTTTTCGTAATGTAAGAGCTGTACCTGTCAGTACACTTTCTTTTTATTACTTTAAGGCATGGGCTACCAGGAATCCATTCAATAAGTCTATCGGCACCTTTTCCAATCAGTCCGAAGGTTCTAGATACAACTGGAATAATTGAGGTTCTCATGTGTCACATCTTTGAGATTTCCATTTCAAGATCCTTATATTTTTCTGAGTAGAGGAAATATCTACTAATGACTAATATATGTCGAATATCATATCATTATTGTCAACACGTTTTTACCAATGTGTACCGAATTTCTTCAGCTGCAAAACATATAAATAAGACATTGGGACAGGACTCATCTATCTCCCGGACTAGACTGATGGACACTGCCGTAGGTTATGGACCAAAATAATCATAAAGAAAGATTTATGCTGACCATTTTTAACCGCAGAGTCAAAAGTGAAAAGGGAAATAAATATTTATACCGATATTACAATATATATATATATATATATACATATATATATATATATATATATATATATATGTGGATGACAAAAATAAATATATATATATATATATATATATATATATATATATATATATATATATATATATATAAATATGTATTAAAATAATAAGAAAGAACAGTAAAATTTAAATATTAAAAATATCTTTTACACATATTCAAAGACTCTTTTGGAAAAATATTTGTGTATAGATATATGAATTAAACTGATGAATAAAAATGCCAAAAATTTTTTGTCATTGCAAACCCAGGCGACTCACTGAATAACGGAATTGTACGTTTGTTAGCAGGCAGCCCCATCCGCAACTAAACTTAACCTGATTCTGTAAGTAACATATATTGGATACATAGACTATCTAGGGAAATTAAACCCCAACCACCCCTAAATTAATATAGATTTTCCTTAACATTTACAATTCATAATATCAATATTTCTGAGAAAATTATTCCTAACATCGCTTGACAATGGAACGAGACTGGATTTTAATTTTAATTATTATAATTAAATTTATAAATTTAGTTTCAGTTTTCAACCATGGAAATTAGCTGTGTCGCGATGGAATCATATTTTTAAAAAGAATATAATTTTAGCTCTTGAAAATACATTTCAATTGAGCACTGTTGAGTGATAAGCTAATTCTATAAACAACAGCCACCTGCACTAATGCAAAGCTCTTCAGTAAAATGAATGGTGCACTTTGGCTGATTAAGATTTGTTTACATTTGTAAAAACAATACGCTAGATTTAGTTGTGTAACTCTACCGAGTGAAGATAGCTCTGGCTGACACAAAATTAGTTGTGTTTCAATCCTGGCTTGAGGCATTCGGAAGCCTAGTCGCACTGAGGAGCTGTGATACAGCGAAACAGTACTGTCTGTGAATGACATAATATATATATATATATATATATATATATAGGCATAAAATAATTTAAATGCAGACATATACTCTCTCTCTCTCTCTCTATCTTTCTTTCTTTCTTTCTTTCTTTCTTTCCAATAAAACATACGCTGGGCGACTGAAAAATTCACACTACCAATTTGTTTTTTTATGACTTATCAATCCTTTGCGGGTAGTTAGAGTCGAAACGTATTTAAGATTATTAGGAATAATTTTTGTGGGGCGGGGCGATAATGTTTTTTCCAGATACAATACTACTATTTAACTCAAGGCTGTTGGGAGAAGATATGGATTCATACCTTTCCCAATGGTATCTGCGCGTAAGTGAATGTAACGAAATCGACTGGAATTCGAACTCTCGGATACAGGACGAATAATGACCTCAAACAATAACGCGTATACACTGTTCCACACACTCAATTTGCAATTCAATACAATTCACATATTTTCTTCCCCGGCTTCTACAAATTATAGCAATTTTCCGTCGAAATGATGATTTTGGTAAATTTTTCAGTCCGTTTTCGTATATACGTTTTCTATATATGTGTGTTTATATACTGAGCGTTGTTTCTTGCATTTATGTTTGATAAAACAAAAGTATAACTTCTAGAACAATTTATATATGCGGAGAAGCTTTGGTTATCATATCTTAATTCGTCGAGAAAAATGCTGTTTTAAAAGCATAACAATTTAGATGATGAATCGGAAGAACGAAAATGATACGTCGGTCGGAATGAAATGAACCAGTAATCGAAGATTTCCCTCAGCTATCGTATTTTTTCATCGTCCTTTCCTCTTTGGAGTATCATATCTCGAAGCCCTTTAAACATTTTTCTATATAGACGCCCATTCATAAACTGGCATCTGGTAAAGTTTCCAAGCTGCATATTAGCCAAAAAAATGTCCCTTCTTTTTGGAGCCTGCAGCTAAATCGACTAAGTACATATTGGTAAAGATGTGTTGACAGCGATGCTGTGGTTAGAACATGTATTTACCAATCATTGCTTTTGCAGTGTCCGCAATAATAACAGAAAACAATCGAGGAGAAAGTCTGCAAATAAATGATAATGTGCTTTTGTTCTTTCCCAAACTGATATATGTATTTTACGCGGTGTAGGCACGTATATATAATTGGAAAGTGTCTCAGAAGAAGAAGAAGAAAAAACACATTAGAATATTGTTCTGATTGAGCATTTGTGCGTGCTACATGACGGTCATTAATATACGTTCTGATAAGAGTATTTCAAGAAGGAAATGTGGCGACGATTTATTAGGATGGGTCTAGAGGTGCACTTGAAAATGGGAAATAAATGAAGACAAACTATTTCTCAGCGATACACTGCTGCCTTTATTAATATTTTTTGTTTAGAATGCAGCTAGAAGACCGGTGTATTCTTTGCCTTTGGTCATTAGCAATGGTGGCGCTCTGTCGAATATAATTGAGGCATTTTGCGTATCCAGGGTTATCTCCCTATGAATGATTTAGATTCAACCATGGATTAAAATTCGACAAAATGAAAGACTACCGTACAAATTGGAAACGTTTATAAATTTGAAAATAAATGTTTTTTTTAAAGTTTCCTCAAAAAGTTTGGAAATGAAGTATAGAAGAGAAAGTTTTTAAAAAAATTTAATTTTAGTTCTATGTCGTTTGTTTTTCATTGGTCAGATAGATTTCACGTGTTTTGTCATGAGATATCAGTGTTGGTGTGTGTGCGCGCGCGCGCACGCATGTGTCTTCATTCTAGTGGATATCTTTGTTCCTGTCTACTGATGTCGGTGTGTTCAATTCCTGAAGATTTATGGGTGCATATCCTACATCTAGTTGGTCTTGTGCGTTGATATTTGGTTGTGTCGGTACGTGTGTTGATTTTTGGTTAGATGTACGTTGGGGTAAATTTCTACGGTTGAGGAATAAAAACCTTGTGTACCGGTACGTTGGGATGTATGTGTTGTGGGGTGTATCGGTTTAATTTTATTAGAGATATTATTATTATTATTATTATTATTATTAGTAGTAGTAGTAGTAGTAGTAGTAGTAGCAGTAGTAGCAGTAGTAGTAGTAGTAGTAGTAGTAGTAGTAGTGTTATTATATATGACATTTGAGTGCACCGGGAAATGTTTCTTGTGCGTTGGATGACGTGTGGACGATGTGACATATGTCTTTCACTGCAAAACACATTCCCACTAGAATCCGGACGTGCGTGCGCGTGCACACACACACACACACACACACACACACACACACACACACACACACACACACACACACACAATTTCATATCTATCTATCTATCTATATATATATATATATATGTTTATGTATGTATATCAAAGTAACATATACGTACAATGCGATGGTGTTTCCTGGGACCAACATTTAGCAACTTCGACATGACTAACCTCAAAAACAGCATAGTTAATACCACAAAAACCTCCATTTACCTAAGATGACATTCTCATTTTAGTCAAAAACCTAAAAGAAATCGGGATATCTCTCGAAGGCATCTGACAGTTTTTGGTCCGTAGGACTTCTTCACATGGTTATGGTATTTCTGTATAATGTTTAATTTGATCTAATCTTCCTTATCATTGGAGCTGCCTTGTACCTAATTTTCAAGAACAATCATCCTGATGTCTTCAGTTCTCGAGTCGGTAGCTATCGGTGATGATGACACAACTATTTACACCTGTCTTGATGGTAAATCTGCTCGGTTAGATGACGTCACATTGGAAGTTGAGCTGAAAATTACCTACATTCTGTTGTTAGTTGGAGTAAGGAATGACTTATTAATTCTAACGTCTCTAAAACAAAACTGCTCTCTTTTAAACACCTGAGAAAATCTTTTTACCTTCCATCAGAATGGCTGGTGCTAACCGCCAGGTGATTGACGTCTTACGACTTCTCGGGTTAACGTCTTCTACTATCACGAAGAGGAAAACTATATTGAATCAATTACTAGGTCTTCTGCTATGAAAGTTGTTTACCTGTGTCGTGCTACACAATTTGGCTCGCCAGATTCCATTTTAAGCATTTATAAGTCTACCATTCGTCCATGCATTGGATATTGGGGTCACGTCTGGTGTATTGCTTCTGCTATTCTTGTGGTATCTTCCCTCTAATGAGGCTATTATGGATTCTTCCACTTACTATATAGTAGTAGGAAAGTAAGCCTAGGGGGAACGGTGATACACACTGTTTTTTGAGGCTGTTCGCAGCTTCTATCCAACTCTCTGCTCAAGGATGTGCCGAAGAGCAGAGTTTCGCCCGGGGAGGTAGACAGACTCGAATCCATTTATGTGGGTTGCACGGGGATTTTTTTGGCCGAGCCTACGGACTCGGAGAACCCACAGTAAACTCGACCTTGTGCCACACTTACCCACATGGGGGGTGACACTGAATATAACGGTGATACACAATGTTCAAACGAGGCTGTGACTGTATACAGCTCCAGTCCTTCGGCAGAGAGGAACCCGGACGAGGATATGCCGAAGGGCAGAGTTTCGTCCGGGGAGGTAGACAGACCCGAACCCATATATGCGGGTTGTACGGAGATTTCTGTGGCCTAGCCTACGGGCTCGGATGACCCACGTTAAACTCGGCCTTGTGTCGCATGTGCTCTCGTAGCGGGGGTCACTGAATATAACGGTGATACACACTGTTCAAACGAGCCTGTGACTATACGTAGCTCCAGTCGAACTCTCTGCCTTGGACAGAGAGGAACCCGGACGAGGCTGTGCCGAGGGGCAGTGTTTCGTCTGGGAAGGTAGACAGACCTGACCCCGTTTATGCGGGTTCTACAGTGATTTTTTTGGCCGAGCCTACGGGCTCGGATGTCCCACGTTAAACTCGGCCTTCTGCCACATATATCCCTCGTGTGGGGCCTGTTAAATATTAATGGTGATATAGACTGAACGCTGGTCAACCAATACACACTCCCAAGTCGTGTAACACTCTTCTGTTGTATTTAATGTTCAATACTCTATTTATCTGCAACCTCTTGTTTTGTTATTCTTTAACCAATTACTTGGTCACAACAGCTTATTTAGATATTTTTGATAAAATATAAAGAAGAACCTGTAATGTTATTGATCCTTACCTAGCATTCCGGCTCCAGTCACTTTCCCAACTCCGTGTTATAGGTTCCTTGCGTATATTTCTATAAATACTGTCATAGTAATTGTACTGATTAACTTTCCTCTTTGGTACATAAACTTAATGTATTTATGCGCAGTACTAAATTTGCAGCAAGTTATCATCATTTTATAATTGGAATGTTTTTTGTGATGTCAACAAACACTCTTTGCCACTTTTGTAATGTCAACGAATATTGGTTGTCACTTTAGTAAAGCTCGTTGCAGTAGAGACTTTGTAATCGCAGATACCACTATAGTTCGCCGTTGAACAATATTGGTGTCAGACGCCATCGAATAACACTCGCACTAATAGTACTTGCTCGATAATACTCGCTTGAAAAGTAACCACCGAATAGTGATCTGAATAGAGAAATAGTATAGTGAATAGTATAGAGAATAGCGAACCGTATAGTAATAGAGGATAGAATAGAAATGGTGATCCGAATAATAATAGAGGATACGCTAGAAATAGCGATCATTTAGACGTCACGCGACTTACTAAATATATGTGTTTCCTCTATGGTCACGTGGTTTACTTAATTCAATAATGGGACCGCCTGTGTTTGCTCACTGGCGATCTATGTTCAAACCCAAGAGTCGGCAGCGACACTTTATTCCTATATAGCAAGTTTCTTCTCTAGCACTTGTCACGAGTGTGACTCTTTTCCGGCTTTTTGCTTAACAGTCAACTTTGAAAAAAAATAAATGCAAAGTCTTCTTAATTCCTTCGCTTTTATTTGTCGTCTCTGCTTAGTAACGTTTTATTTTTCTCATATTCTCACACACGCAGTAACATCTTGCGCCGCAGTGGCTTTATTGTCTTACTTCGGATAAAATGATTCCTGAAGACTATATTTTCAGGCACCTATTCCTTGTAGATCGGTGGGAATCTAGCCACGCCATTCTAATCTACTCATTGTGTCGTAACCATAAGCGGCATAACTATAAAAAAAAATGAGAAAACAATTAAAATATTATACTTCCTTATCTATCATTTACCGATCCAAAGAAATAGCTTACATTTATTATAAAAATTACTTAAAATATGTAATCTAAATCTACCCATCTTCTAGAAAACAATGCTATTCAATGGATTATCTTGTCAATGGGGAGACTACACTTACAATAACGAACGGTATTAAATACTTATATTGGCCACACCTATATTATTCTCTCTCGTAAGTTGATTTTCCAATAATCGAAACTTAGTACAATTCGTACACAGATCGATCATCACATCACATTCAAAATGCAACTGTCAATATTAGTTGATAATCCCAAAATATTATACAGTACTCATTGCAGAGAAAGACTAAAATTCCTATAAGCCGTTATTATACAAGGAGAAAAAAATAACATTATATAAAATATCTTTCACCACGGGAGACGGTAGTTTGGATAAAATGTTTAATGTGCTTGCATAATATTAATACCGCTTATAAATATTTGATGTACACTTTTTCAATGTAGCCTGGTCCGATTTTTTCACATGACTTGACCTTGGATTAATTTAAATCCCAGCCCCCCCGCCCCCCCAAATAATAATTGATAATAGATGACATCACCAAAATCTTAGTTTGTCTACAATTTTGATCTAAAGAGACAGATCTTTTTATTTGAGTTCAGTAACACGTTTGTATATATATATATATATACAGTGTAACCCGGATATAAGAGAGTTGTCGGGACCGGAGAAGAAGTATCTTATATCCGGGTTTCTCTTATATCCGGGTTTGGTCTATTTTTTTTTATTAACACAGGCTCTAATTTGGGACCAGAGAAAATCTCTCTTATATCCGGGTTACACTGTATATATATATATATATATATATATATATATATATATATATATATATATATATATATATATATGTGTGTGTGTGTGTGTGTGTATAAATGGATTTTTAAATATCCGACATTATTTGTCATTACTATAAGCAATATTGTTAGTGGGTACATGCGTTTGAGTCACTATCACTGTTTTTTTTTTAATTTTTCTTAAACAATGAAATTTATAACAAGTGGCCTAGATCGGTAAATCCGGTAAGTCCTCGTAATGAAAACCTGATCCTTCCAACCGTAATAACACCGTTATCACTTTTTTTCTATCAGTGAAATCATCCCTATAGACAGAACTTCACTACTAGATTGGCTACGAGTGTCCATCTTGATAGGGCAAATATCACTTAATGAACGCACATCTGTCGGGACTTCTACGAATCTATATCTGCTAGCTTCTGTTTCGAACCCGTAACGTAAACTACTCTAGCATGTATAACCACCAAAAGCAAGGTTTAAGGTAATAAGAAATATATGTATGCAAATAAATGCTATGTTCTTTAAGGGACGTAGGCGAATCTGGCTCGGCAGAATCTTTTTTTTTTTCATTATCTGTGAATTGTCATAACTTGCTGGGAAAGATAACGTTATAACGTTTGCATTTTCCACGGTTTGAATTCACAGTAATCCATGGCTTCGACTGGGTGAGATTCACGAAGAAAGTCGAAGAATACCTGCTATTTACCCCATAGTTGGTAAGCACAAATGATGGATTCATGATTTTCCTAAGGGCTTCGGTTACAAGATGAAGCTGAAACCTGAACTCAATTGATCGATTCATCTTCTGGGCTGATAACCATATACGATATCCACAGATATTATCCATTGAAATTAGAAAGTTCCACAGGATTTAGGGTATCTTTAAGGAGTCCGTTGGTCGGAGCCAAGTTCACTGAACAAGAGAATTATCCGAACACGATTGTCTTCCATCTGCATGCTCAGTGGGTTCGATACCTGTTTTCAATTCACAGTATTCTATTTCTGACTTGCTGTCACCTCTGTTTATAGAACTCACTGGACTCGACAATTTAACGCCTAGCTCTCACTCACGGACAAACACCATGTGCATTTAGGCGGAAGGGTTTCGTTTATTTATACTTTGTTAATTTTCCCATTAAATTGTTTGTACTGAACATGCATCAGTAGTTTGGCAAATATATGAGAAAATTGAGAAATATATATATTCTCTTCGTCTTTTCTTTGCCATGTCCCTTCAGCCCATTGGCGGCCATGGCTCTCCGCAATTTCCTGGCCATTGTAGCTTTTAGTAAATTTTGTCATTTTGCTACCTCTCCTAAACCCCGTTCTACCATCCTTATGCACAAGTTCGTTAGATAAGTTATGCTCTGTTTTAACCTATCTACATTGCCTTGAATATGTTTTGTGAATGTCAAATTTTCCATCGCTTTTTTCTCATTTTGCACACAAATGATTTCAGCTTTTTATTTCTGATGTAAGTATAAGTGATCTTTTTGTTTCCATATTCCTTTAAAACTTCGTCTTTGGTCACATATTCGATCAACTGTATTCTCAATATCCTTCTGTAGAATCAGATTTATGTTGCTTCACATCTCTACTTCATCTGTGAGGAGATTGACCAGTTACAGTTATATAGGAGGATCGATATCACATAATTTTTTATTTCTCCTAAACCTTGTTCCGCTATCCATTGCCTCAAACTCGCTAGGTAGATTGCATTATTTTCCTCTATCGCTCTTGCCTCCAATCTATCATGTGAGTAGTAAATTTTCCTAGCCTTCTTTCCTCATTATCTTGATGTTAATTACAAGTTTCTTTTTGTTTCCATTTTCCTCTAAAACTTCGTCATTGCTTACATGTTAAGTCGATGGTTATCTTAGCATTTTTTGTCGAACCATATTTTTGTCGCTTCAAGTCGCTTCTTCATGTGAGAGGAGATTATCCAGCATTTACTGCTATATGGGTTTTGGGAGACATCTTTCACTATCCAAATTTGCTTCCAGATTTCGGTGACGTCCTCTGTTAAAATACTTCCCAGATAGTTAAATTTTTGTAATAGCTTGATTTTGTTATCTCGAATTAGTAATTTGCTATTCCTTTCGCTGAAAAACCATAAATTCTGTCTATTTGCAATTGACGTTTAGATGTAAGTTAATTAGAAACAAATATTCATGTACATTAGGAGAAAATGTATATCTGTATCCCAGAATGTAACTAAATATAGTTATGGTGACAGTAATATTAGCCGTTTCTTTATAAGGAAACATTAGACATTAATTGACCAAGCAGCTAGTACTTCTGTCGGTTAAAATTGTCTCTTTCTCTTAAAACACATATTCATAGTTTCTCGAGTTCAGTATCTGTTATCGCCCTTTCAAGCACTGTTGGAAGTTTCCTTCCAAAGCCTTTGCTTGAAGTAGTGTGAAATGTCAACGTTTTGATTATGTTATTATTTTCTCTTCGATTTACCAAGTGTAACAGCAAAATTGGCCAAATCGTGTAACAGCAAAATTGGCCAAATCGTGTAACAGCAAATTGGCCAATTGTTAGATTAAGCTTTGAACCGTTGTATTTTAGAAATGATTTAAAATATCTCACTGGAATTCTCCGAGGTTTTTAATAACACTGTTGGGCTCTACTTTGCATAATAAAAATTTATTTAGCTCTAAGTTGAAATGATAATCCCTCTTGCTGTTGTGAACTCCTGATCCAGGTTTGCTCTCTACTGTGTCCTCTTTTTTAAACTTATTCACCGTTCTCTTGATGGTTCTTGAATGGACTTTGAAGATGGAAACCAGATTATGAATGTTGGCACCATTACTGAAAGTCTGAATGATCTTTTTTGTCTCACCATTGCTCAGTTGGGAAAACACAGTGGGGCTGACATAAAATGATTTTAATCTATTCACTTTCTAGCTGAATAACTCAAAGGATTTTTTTAGTGATTCTTACGACAAACTGCGTCAAGATGGCTAAATGACGTATCTGAGGGCCTGGAAAAAAGAAACTCAATTAATGCTTGTTTGATGTTAAACATTTTCTGGGATGGACAATTATCCCATGCTGTTACAGGAGTTGGACAATTTTGCTGTTGCACCCGGTACATGTGGTGTCATTTTTCGCAGTTACTGCTGTTACATGTATTTACTAAGGTCAACAGATTCATTCGTTCAAATCCATTTTTAACCACCGATTTAAGAAAACGGTTCTATATAGCTGATAGTGTAGTTATTTCCGAAAGGGTTTAGCGCCATGCATAATATCGCCATGAAAGTCTCGATATGACGAGGCTATTTAAGATCCAAACGAAAAGTTAATGTTTGTTTTTGTAGCCATTTGCGGTATTGCGAAAAACTACCACTAGCGTAACCTAATCTATGGTCAACTTCCTTTTCTCTTATTCTAAATCTATTATAACCGATTCCGACACCGATGTATTTAACTGTTTTGTATTTACTAATTACAAATTTTGAATGTTTACAATTGATTCTGGGTGGGTTTCGGCACTGATTTCATTCCAATACAAGATCATAATTTCTGTTTTGGAAAGGTTTATCCTGAGTGACGTTTCTTCGAAAATTTGGTAGAGGACGTTGATTGTCTGTTAAAGATGCTTCATATCCCAACTATGAATATGTATATCACAGACACAACCCTCCTTATCATCAGTACATCAGCCTCGTGAAGAACTTAGCGTGTTATCTCGCGTGATCAACAATTTGAACATGACCAACACGCTCAAACCCTCGGCCACGATGACTTGTGGCTTCGTGTTATCGACGGCCCACAAGAGTTCCGTCATAGGGCTTGGGTCAACTCGTTTTTCGGGTACTTTCGATCCAGTTCGATATCATCAAGAAGTTGCCTTCCTGACAAATTGAACATGGTGAGATTCGAACCCGAGTCTCAGTTAGAAATCGAACGTTGTAACCAATCTGCCATGCGCCCATATTTTCCCGTTATAATATATATATATATGTATATATATATATATATGTGTGTGTGTGTGTGTGTGTGTGTGTGTGTGTGTGTGTGTGTGTGTGTGTCTGTGCGTGTGTAGTTCTGTGTCTGTGTATATTTGTATGTATATGTGTATATTTAGAATGTTTTATTTTTTCGATTATTCTTTCCTTTCTTTCACATATTACATAACA
>OZ038490.1:62497564-62505064 GCA_964036315.1 Acanthosepion esculentum
ATAAAGGGTTCGGTTCGACATTCTAATGACCTGAAAAAGGCCGGAGCGTACAACGGCCGAAAAGTTGTGAATATGGGAATGAGGATGAGGATAATAGTCCGAATATAAGTTATTATCTGAAGGTTTAAGAAGAATTTATTTTATATATATATATATATATATATATATATATATATATATATATATATATGAGAAAATATAGTGTTAAGGCATACTATAATATGATTTTATCGCTAATTTTGTATCTTAATGACAGAATGAAAAACACACACAAACAAAGACACACACACAGACACACACACACACACACACATATATATATATATATATATATATATATATATATATATATATATATGATAAAATATAGTTATAAGGTAAACATGCTCGATGTAAGGGATATAAATATATATATATAAGGGAAGTAAATATAAAAGAGGACAGTGAGGTCAACACCAAGCAGTCTCTTTCCTGTTACAACGCAATCTTAAGGCTTGAAGATTGCGCTGAATCAGGAAACAGATTATTGCCACTTAGTGTTGATGTCGTTGCCCACATTTTATATATATATATATATATATATATATACATATATATATATATATATATATATGATAAAAATATAGTTTTAAGTTAAAGGAGTTAAAGTGCGGGATATCAGAAATATACAGTAGATAAATATAAATATGGACATTGAGGTCACACCAAAAAGCAACCGTCTATTTCATGATTAAACGCAATCGTCATGCAATGACAACTGGTTTTAAGCATGAAACAGTTTGTGGCTGATGGCTGTTGATCTTATGTCCACTATCACACACACACACATATCTATATTTATATCTATATCTATATCTATATATATATATATATATATATATATATATATATATATATATATGCATTACGATTTGTCGAATGTCCGATAGACATAATATACATTGCCTCATAAATATAAATAGGTCGACTACTTTAAATACAGAGTATATAGAATAAGAACGTTTGAAATAATATATATATATATATATATATATATATATATATATAATTGCGTATACAGGAAGGAATCCCACATTAATACAAGTTTTATTAAAAATAGCTGGCGGGCTAGTTCGATTAAGGTTTAATCATTTTTTTGCAATCGCGCAAGTATTTTCGTTTCTTGAAATAAAGGCTGTCCAAATGTTCTATATATACGACGGTTTTCGTAGGGATGGTAACCTTTTTTATCCAAACACGGCCAGCACATTGTGATCGTGTTCATGTTATTGAGTGTTAGGTCATATATATAACTGCACATAATATATATATATATATATATATATATATATATATATATATATATATATATATATATATATATATTATGTGCAGTTAGTCGAAATAATATACTATTTTCTATAGAATATACAAATATCCGAATTTGCAAGAAATAGCAAATTTATTATATTTTTAAATCAATCATTTCTGTCTGTGAATTTTTTTATTTAAAAAAATCTTTTTAAGCTTTTCATACAAAAAAAAAAGTGGCTGAATATGTTAAATTTTCAGGCTGTTCCAAATTTTAAAATGCGGATAGCCAAACGTTGCGAAACTTTCATCCAAAGACTAAAAAAGAATGATCGAATATTATAATCATCATCTCGGGGTGGAGTAACCCCGTATGTGAAAGATGTTTGAAAGTTACGGGGAAATGCTGCCTAATTTAAGCGATAAAGACATTTAGCTTATTTACATTACGTGAAGGAACGTCCTCGCATTTTTTTATGTATAGGCATACCAATATTTCCCTATATATATATATATATATATATATATATATATATATATATATATGTATATATATATATATATATATATATATCAGGTTTATTGAATAACATTGTGATTCTCCACCAGATGAGACCTTTTTAAAAAAGGTTTTCCTTTTTTTGACGTTGAAACAAAAATGTACAATTTTGTAGTGGATATGTGCATGTTCTAATGTAACACTACATAAGAAACATATATATATATATATATATATATATATATATATATATATATATATATATATATAATTAGATGGCATTAAAAAAGATTATGTTTGGCCAAAATAGGATATATACTTGTGGAACAAAGTATTTCTGAAAGATAACGATTCTTTTTCAGTTAACATTCGCTGTAGTTATCGTGTCAATAACAAAAGATATAGACTTAATTGTAACAAATAAAATTAAAGGTAGCGAACACTTAATGTTATTTATTACTACATAATTATATAAGTAAAATAGACTTACCACAATGTAAATTCCAGTTGAGAATCTCCCTGTCTGGCGCTTGATTCGATATGTCCAACTTGAAAAGTAACAGCCATAATTACTTGAGGGACCTTTTTGTGTGTAATGTGTGTTTACGATTTCATGTATGTGTGCATGTGTTCGTTTGTTTGCATGTAAGTAGATATATTGATATAGATGATTGTACCAGTGCCTGTATTTCTAGTCTCCTTTGTAAATATTTCCTCCAACGCCACGTAACAGCTCGCAGCCAGCCGCTTCACAACGTGCTTCGGTCTTCCTTATGTACGTCACTGGGGCAACTGCAAGAAATCACAAAAAGGGGAGAACTGTTACTGTCAGAACGAGGCTGACGAAGAAGCTAACAAACAACCAATCAACCACAAAATACTAACCAAGCGACCGACCTATTGGCTCGCTTGCCACCTGCCAGCCCATCCGACCCAGCTCACTAGCCTATGTACAGGTTTTGCCTTGTATTTTTTCTGCATCTTCCCACTTGATCGCCGCCATCTTTGAACAACCCTCAAAGATTACACAGAATCTTCAGTTTTGTCTATTTTCTTGAAGTCTAGGTCACATCATTTGAACTAATAATTGAATTTCCTTTCTTTTTTTTTAATTGAAAATTAAAGAAAAAAGAATGCAGTCAGATGAAATAGGAAGACTGGAATAAACCTGGGAGAAAAACAAAGACGAGAAACGAGTGAAGAAAACAATGTCGGAGAAACAATTGAAGTGAAATGAAGAAAGACTGCTTCTGCAGAATCTGTCCTGTAAAAGCGGAATTAAAGAGAGAAATACAAATAGTAAAAGTGAACATAAATTAGTAAGTTGTGAAGATAGATAAAGAAGTAGGAAAAAGAAAGACGGTGTAAAGTTTGAAAATAATTAAAAGAAAATAGATTAATAATACAATATAGTTTATGAACTAAAAATATATTAAAGAAAGAAAAAAAACAAGTTATCTGTTCATATACAAAGACACGTGTCTTTTCAAATGTTGTACCTGTCTTGACAGATGACGGTAAGTGCGACACTGAGATCCGTAGACGTATTGGGATGGCCAAGGACACATTTCAAAATCTAGGCAGAGTATTGTGAGACAGGAGGATTTCTCTGGTAACAAAAAGAAGAATACTGAGCTGCTATGTGACATCTGTCCTTCTTTACGGCAGCGAATGTTGGACGATTTCCTCAAAGATGAAGAGGGGATTCGAGGCGACAGACATGTGGTTCTACAGAAGTATGCTAAGGATATCATGGACCGAGCGTGTGATCAACGATGAGGTCTTGGAGAGGTTTTAAACAAGGAGAAGGCTTATACTTAATATCATAAAGAGGCAACTAAGGTTTTTGGAATACATAATGAGGAAGGAGGACCAGGAGAATCTGATACTCACGGGTCGAATAGAGGGGAAAAGATACAGAGTAAAGCAGCACGTGACATATCTGGCGCGCTTGAGCAGGTGGATGAATGAACGTGGTCTAGGGGAGGAAGCAGAGGGAAGGAACTTGCTAAGAGCTTCAAGGGATAGAGAGAGGTGGAGAGGGCCATGAATGTCAACGTCCTGAAAGGACATGACGCATAAAAAGAAAGAAACACTTTTCAAGCAATAAAGCAAACGCATAAAATAATACGTTTACACTGAACGGGTTCGAATGTGAAACCAAGAAAGTGCCATATCAACCGCTTTCCGCGTTAATTATTTTGGGTAATACATTTAATTTCCAGGCAGATTTTTTTAATTTGTTCTTAACTAAGAAACTGAGGCACTTTCAAGTGCCCGAGTGGTGGCTAACACCGCAACCAGACGTCTCAGTTTCAACCTCAGAAGGGCCTAAAAAGAATCAAGATCGATACATAAACACATCTGTTGGCTGTTTTTTTTAACGTTATTTTGGACGTGTTTATTCGTCCCTGTCTGAAAAGGACACATTCTGCTAAAACGTATATACACGTCTACGCCGGAGAAGGGGTTAATTAACCAAAACACTTCACGGCTTTATCAGGAGAGTAAAATTAAATTGCATATAGTAAGTTTCCCACAATGCAGAGATACTATACTATATACTTTATATAGACTTTTATATGAAACAGATCGAAACAGATTAGATAATTAGCTCGATATGAAGAGCCATATATATATATATATATATATATATATATATATATATATATATATATATATGTATGTATGTATGTATATATATATATATATATATATATATATATATGTATATATATATATATGTGTATATATATATATATGTATATATATATATATATATATATATATATATATATATGTATATATATATGTATATATATATATATGTATATATATATGTATATATATATATATGTATATATATATATGTATATATATATATATGTATATATATATATATGTATATATGTATATATATATATTTATATATATATATATATATATATATATATATATATGTATATATATATATATGTATATATATATATATGTATATATATATATATGTATATATATATATATGTATATATATATATATGTATATATGTATATATATATATATATATATATATATATATGTATATATATATATATATATATATATATATATATATATATATATATATATATAGATTTATGTAAACATTACCGAATAATCAATTGTCTATAATGACAATATGTGTAAAACTGTTCGCCTGTACAAACTTGTGGATAAAGTGAGGAGTTTTGTTTGAATGAATGCCAGTGCTCTGGGATGTGATGGTTGAGGAGCTAAAAGGCTTGGTTTGAAAGAACGGATGAATTGAGGCGGAGTCTGTCATAAGAATGTAAGAACGTTTCTAAAGAACGGGAAAGAAAAGCATCTATTGAATAGCAGGGAGATCTCGTTGGAAAATAAAGAAAAGAAATATGACAAGCTGAAATAGATAACAAAGTTGCCAAATCAGAAAGAAGAAAACCAATAAAATTATCAACGAGGAAGAAAACACGTACGCTTTATCAGTAGCTCGCATTAGCAACACCATCAATGGCAGGACGCTCTTAATAAATGAAAGTACAAGGCAAACGTTCTTTTATTAAACTAGTCTTCCTTTAACGAAAATGCACGTCTTGCTTAAGGCAACATTATTTTCAGTATCATGACAACGTCAAAAAAATAAAAATAAATAAATAAATTAAAATATGGAACAGAAATAGACGAATCGGAGAATTTCGTTACCATACTTTCAAAAGACGCTGGAATAATGTTTGGCTCCCTGTACCGCTCCCTAAAGCATCTGTCTCCTCCTGTCTAGACCGGAGCATCTCTTTCCGCAGTTTCCAGCCTCGATCGACTTCTGAAGCGTTTGTGTGGCCCTTTTGGTTGATGAATTGTCTTCCATTCTTCAATCCTTTTCTCATCGGCGAAACCTTGCTAGCCTATCTTTATTTTCATGACAGATGTACGGACGAACTACGTTGTTTCGTCTCACAAATCCGGATTTTACCGCTAGGGCCTCCTCTCCCCATGCCACGTACACGGAGTTGATGCACCCCCCATTACCTTCATATTCCATTGGTAAGGAATAACTTCTGCTCAAACAAATTCGGCTTACGGCCAAATCACGTTGAAATACCGGTTCCAGTACGATAACCGACGTTAACTAACGTAGTCTTTACGTAGATGGGTGACTGTTTGGGAGTACCAGAGGCTGTAAGCTTAAATGTTCGGCTGATGTAATGGATAATACCTCGGAAGTGTTAATCGACAGGCCGAGTTTCAATTCTCGTTGGATTCGCTATATTCATTTACGCGCAAATAGCCTTAGGAAAGGTAAGAATCCACCTCCCCTAGCTATGGGTTAATTACTAAGTCTTATATCCAGAAAGGCATTATTATCCAAAAAAAATATTTCGGCATTAAATAACCCATAGAGATGTTGATATGCCGTTAAATAAAACCAACTAAATCAACCAACCAAACAGCAAACAGATTCTTCTCCAGAATTATTACATTGAAGAACGAACTCCCGGGGGATTGCTTCCTTGATCCCTAGAATCTTAACCTCTTCAAGTCGAGGGTCTATCCAACATATGTTCATAATATGCAACCCTAGCTCCCGCATTACAACGTCCTAATTGAGTAACCTTCTATCTTGGGGGACCCTTAGGCCTTGTACGAGACGAAGAATAGTAAAAAATAGAGTAAATAAAAAACACGGAAGAAAAGGTTATATTGATGTAAAGAATAGTTACACCACGAAGAAAAAAAATGAAGTAAACTGTCTGAGAATTAATTTCCTTTCTACATAATAAGGAAACGTGCTCGGATGTCACGCTGTAAAGTATTGGATAGGAAATGTGTCTGGCAGACCAACCAACTGTAGTCCAATCCTTGATAGGTTCGCTACACTTATGATTCGCGGCCATACTACACTATGATCAATATATAACAATCTTCAGTCATAGACAGGTAACATCGTCCAGCGCCTCAGTGATTCTCTGATTATGTTCCTCTACGCTTGTAGGAAGAAGGGGGATATAGACCTGTCCTTTCACATAGCCCCATAGAAAAAAAACATATGGTGTCAAGACAATATGGTGGCCATTTCAACAGCACATTGTCATTATCACTGGCACGCCCTATCCTTCTTCCTGGTACAGTCTCATTGAGATAAGCCCGCAGTGAGACATCGGGGAATGTTACGCAAGACATGCTACAGCATGTTTGGCAGGAGCGAGACTAACCACTTGATGTGTGTCGTGTCTCAGGTGGTGCCCATACTGAACATTTGTGATGGTTTGTGAAATCGATTATAAAATCTATATCATTTTGATAATATCTTGTTCGAATCTTGAGAAATTAATCTTTTGTTGTTCAGCATGAAGCCTATTTAATTTCGCTTACTTGAGACATGTAGTTACTCAGATACGATGTCAGTTTTGTGGGTGGAGGTAGGCTTTAGATATTGCTAGGTTTCTTTTCTGGCTTTCGTCTCGATAACATTTTCGCCAATAATGTTATCAGTCTACCAATGAAGTTCTAGATGAAAGTTGATGTTTGCTCTTGTGTCAGTCTGGACAAGACCCACGCCCTTCTGAAGGGAGATGTTTGTAAACGAACTCAAACTTCAATGTATTACTTCGAGACACGCCCGGTTCACACACGCTACAACAAGTAAATTTTTTTTGTTTACCTTGCCGCAATTCAGATTTCAGTTTGCAGTCTT
>OZ038490.1:62510064-62512564 GCA_964036315.1 Acanthosepion esculentum
TGGGAGAATAAAAAATTCAGTCATTACCAAACACCCTCGAGAAACAAAGAAAGCAAATATTTTTTTCTGTAGATACGCACACTATATATCTATCTAACTATCTATATCTTTCTCTATAGATGTGCTTGTGGTGTGTGCGTGTGGAATACATATATATGTATATACATCAACATATATATATATATATATATATATATATATATATATATATATATATATGTATGTATGTATGTATATGTCTATGTGTGAATTTTTATGCGCGATTTGATATGTAGAAGTATCAATTAATGAACAGTACATCTCGTTACTTTTACGCTAACCGTTGGCGTCGAGCTGATAGCGACAAGCCCCGGCCCAGCGAACATGATGGATGACTTCGTGAAAATCACAGACATTAATAAAACTTCCTGCGGTGTTGCACCTTCCTTTCTTGATAATCAAACACCAGCGCTGCACCAAAACACTTTTGCTTTCTCTGACCACGCCGCGCTTCTGTGAATGAAGACTTCTTATTTTTTTTTTTTTTTTTTTTGCCACGGGAGATTCTTACTTATTTATAAGTGGCGTCATGTGGGTCATCATTGGTAGAAGAAATCTAGAAGTTCCGGATAATAAAAAAAAAAAAATGTTTAAATAGGGGACGGTCTAGAGATAAACAAAAAAAGATTAATCGTTTTTTTTTTTTTTTTTTTTTTCTTTTTGTAGGTTATATCCGAGGAGGAAATATTAGAAACACGTCATAAGATGATTGTTTTATCATGTATATCGGTGTAAACACGAGAACCTCTGGTTGGTAAAGTTTGTTAATTTTTAATGTAAATTTTCGTAAAACTTTGGCCAGAATAGTTTTATTTTATTTTTTTTTTACTATAAGGTCCACCCTGTCTTCTTTTATATTTCGTATCCCTTCAGGATGTAGGCGATCATAACCCCCCACCTCCCTCTTTCCCTTTTTGTTCTCAATATATTTTGACCTTTTGCCACTTCTCCGAAATCCTGTTTTCTCATCCACTTGCTTAAGCTCGCTAGATATGTCACGCGATGCTTTCCTTTGTTTCTCTTTCCCTCTATCCGCCCTGTAAGTATTAGATTCTCCAAGCCCTCCTTTTTCATTACGTATCCCAGAAATTTCAGCTGCCTCTTCCCGATGTTAAGTATAAGCTTCCTCCCTGTTTGCATCCTCTCCAAAACCTCATCGTTGCTCATACGTTTGGTCCATGGTATCCTTAGCATCCTTCTACAGAACCATACGTCCGTTGCCTCATTACCTTCATCTTTGAGGAGACCGTCCAACATTCGCTGCCGTAAAGGAGGACAGATATCACGTAGCAGTTCAGTACTCTTTGCTTTGTTACCAACGAAATCCTCCTGTCTCGTAATACTCTGCCTAGCTTTTGGAATGCGTCTTTGGTCATCTCAATACGTCTTCGGATTTCAACGTCGGACTTATTGTCCAATGTCACAACACTTCCCAGATATTTAAATTTCCGCACCTGTTTGATTTTAGTGTCACTAAACTGTAAACCATATTTCCAGCTCATCTTCTCTTTTTTTTTTTTTTTTTACTGATGACCATGCATTCTGTCTTCTTGTAATTTATGATTCATCTCTTCTCGCCTTCCTTCGCTACTTTCTGAACGGGGGATTTGTAATTTTCTTTCTATGTCTACTCTCTGCACTGTGTCATCTGCGTATCTTATGTTGCCGCCAATGATGAATCCAGATAGGATTTCCAGTTCCCTTAGAATTGCCTCGCTGTATAGGTTGAATTAGTCCAGTAAGAAGAAGCCTTACGCCCCTTTCTATTTTTGTATATCTGCTGAACTCATTTCCTATCCATATGCAGGCCGTTTGCTGCCAGTATAGGTTCTTGATTATTATAATATCTTTCTGCATTTGTATTCCTCTTTCTGATAACATTCTGAACATGGATATGGGGTTCCTTGTTCCGGTATGTTTAATGAACCCGCACTTTTCTTGTCCTATCTCTGGTGTGATTCTGCTGCGCCGTCTATTCAACAGAATGCGGATGATGAGTTTTGTTATGTGGTTCATTAGACTGATTGTTCAGAGGAGATCACATTCGTTTGCGGTTTGGTTTCTTAGGCAGTGGTATGAAAACAGATCTGCTGAGATCTTCCGTTATATCACCACTGTTATAGGTTTTATTATTTCTATAATCTTGTGTATGCCAAAATCGTTTAAGGCTTTCACCCTTCCTGTTATAATTCCGTGTTACAATTCCGTCTGACCCTGCCGCCTTGTTTCTCTTCAATTTTCCCGTCGCGAGTTCTGTGTTATTCTCTTTCGTCGTGGAAGGATTCTCCAATATATTCGCTCCAACGCTGAAGAATTTTTTCTTCTCTAATATGAGCGTTCCAACCTTTGATTTTATGCAGCCTGTTGACGAGCTTGTCTTCTGTCCTGTTAGTTCCCTTATTTGTTTATGCATATCTCCTTTGTTGGTGCTACTCAATCTCTCTATTTCTGCACATTTTTT
>OZ038490.1:62517564-62562564 GCA_964036315.1 Acanthosepion esculentum
AATTTTGCCTTTTTATTATCTCTCCTAAAATTTGTTCTTCCATCCATTTACTCCAGTTCGTTTGGCAGGTTATACGTTGTTTGCCTTTGTCTCTCTTGCCTTCAGTATGCATTGTGAGGATAATATTTTTCAGTCCTCTTCCCTCATTTTGTGTCGTACATATTTCAACTGACTCTTTCTGCAGTTAAGAATTAGTGTGCTTTTTGTTTTCCAATGTCTTCAGAACTTCGCCGATGCTCACTTGTTCGGTCCACGATATCTCCCTGCATCATTCTGTAGAATCGCATTTCTGTTGCTTCAAGTCTCTTCATCTGAGATTGCCCAGCATTCGCTGCCTATAAGAAGACTATTCCTATTTAAGAGTTCAGTATACTTTTCTTTGTTTAACGATATTTTTCTGTTTCTTAATGTTTTGCTTAGCTTTAGGGAGGCATCTTTCGTAATACCAATGCACCTTCGGTTTTCAGTGTCGCATTTACCATGTTAATGAAATATATGCCAACGAAGATTTTACTGTGAAAAATACATGCTTTTTCGTTGTGAGCTGCGGTCATTTTATGTTCATTGGTATACACGTTGGATACACTGACTTACCAAAATATAATGGGTACGTCATATTATGTGAGGTTTGTGTAGCTTCACTTTATACATTACTCAGACCTATGTCAGTTTTGCTTTGAAATCTAGGGAGTCACTTTGAAACATGATTTCCTTGCTCATGGAAAGAAAATGTGCATTAAAGCAGTTTGAACAGGGCTTGACTTCTGATTCTGATGTTTGGGGGATATTCCTTAAACTTCAGTGTCGCGTGCGTACAAAGACAACAAGGTGGAAATGTATTTCTGCAGACCGTTGACAGAGCAGTGGCCGATCGCGTGTCCTTAATGATCTTGAAAGAATTACGTGCAGTAATGGATAAATGGCATTGATTTTATCAATTCCACATTCAGTGCAGGTGGTGCCAGATGCATAAGCCGCAGTTCAGGTCAGCTTTCTTTAACTTCAATGGGATATAAGAGTAGAAATCCCAGCAGTATTCCCCTGTAAAGAACACAGCCGCGGAAACAGAGCAACTCTAAAAATCATGTCCTTACTCATTATATTTTGGATTAGTGGCAACTTTCATCTAGTTGTAATAGTTTTCAGGCTGATCGCTGGGTTCAGGTGTGGCGCAGATCCACGAGGACACGGGTTCCAGTTGGTAACAAAGCACACAGGAACCTGGTGGTTGCTTCATAATGGTGTGAGATGTCTACATGTGGCAACATTTGAATCTGCTGATTCGCCTAAATACATCTTTGACCAGTGTTTACGATTTTATACGCCTTCCGACCATTTGCGGACATTCGCAGACTCCACGTACTTCACCAACGATGTGCGTATTTTTGGATGATAACAAATCGCTTCATCCAGTCCAAATTTCCCAGAACTGGCTTGAGGAGCATTCTTTAGATTTCGTAGAAATGGCGTGGCCACTAATTTTACTCAACCTGTCCTAAATGACATTTATGGTACATGGTGGGAATTTCCTCAAGTTACAGATATTAGTGAGCTGCAGACCACTTTTGAAATATAGCTTAACTTCAGTACAGTGATCTTCTGACCATCTGTGAAGAGATTGTCCAGCATTTGCAACCATATAGGAAGACTGTTCATATGACTGTAATACGTAAGTATTCTTTTCTTTGTTTCTAACGATATTTTCTTGTTTCTTAATATTTTGCTTAGCTTTAGGAAGGGATCTTTGGTAATCCAAATGAGCCTCCGGATTTCAGTGTCGCATTTACCATGCTAATTAAATATATGCCAACGAGGATTCTTCTGTGAAATTGGGGTGAAATGATTAAATTTAATTTGCGAGAGAAAGTCCTACACGATGAGCGGCAGCGATCTATTACCAGAAAGAGACATTTTAAATTTCTAGGGCACATAATGAGGAAAGGGGCTTGGAAAATTTGATACTCATAGGATAACTTGGAAGCAAGACGGACAGAGGAAAACAACGCATAACCTACTCAGCGATCTTGAGTAAATGGAAAGGCAGAATAGCGTTTAGGAGAGATAGCAAAAAGACAATATTTATTACATTTCCGAGTAAATAATATCGAAATAATAGCTATTTACGAAGCATAGCTTAGATGTGGCTCAAAGTTGAGAACCTAACTAAGATTGACATCACGACGTCGTAGTTAATCTTGTTGTTTTTGTTTTTTAGATAATTTCACCCAAGCAAGTCAGTAAAGCCACTAAGTTACAACGAATTAACGAGGGTGAAAAAATATGGAAAAGAGAAACATTAAAGAGTGAGAACAATAACAGGAGATTACTTATATTATTTACACTATTCGGATTTTTATCCTCACATTCTTTGCCATATTCTCAACATTTCAGCTGTTGTACGTTACGGTCTTCTTCAGGTGATTGGAATTTTGAAGTGAACCCTTTATTTCAACCTCGTGTACAATATAAAAGGTTCGGTTCGAAATTCAAATCACCTGAAGAAGGCCAGAGCGTGCAACAGTCGAAACGTTGTGAATATAGCAATGAATATGAGGATAAAAGTCCGAATAATGTAAATAATGTAAATAATCCTAATACCTCATCTTAGCGATATCGACAAATAAAAGAAGAGGAATCAAGAAGACAGTAGATAATGATTTACGTTGCATATACATTTTGAAAACCAAATTTGGCCGGAAACCATGAAGTGGGAAGCTAGTTCAGCAAGCGTGAAGTGAGAGAGAAGAAAATGTTAACATATAACTTACAGTTGCATCTACTCAATTCAACTTTAAATTGAGGAGACCTAACCGCCAATCTAGAACTGCGCTTAAATTCATAAAGTCTAGATACCAAAGATGAAAGGTCATCAGAACAATTACCATGAAAGTATTTATAGAAAAGACACAGGGAAGGTGGTAAAAGGACTGAAACTGAGATGCCAGGCCACGACCAGTTATTCTTGTTTAGAATTCATCAATAATCTCTAAATACATAACAGGAGCACCAGCTTATGTTTGGAGCCAATATTCGTAGAACGGACGGTTTTTTATTTGATTTTTTTACCGGCATATCAACCCTCCTGGGTCATTTAATGCCAAAATTTAATTTTCTCGGGAACTTTTAAGTAATAAAAATATGATACATGTTATTCTGTTTTCACAGCTGAATACATGGTAGATGATACTCAGCTTTTGTGCATATATATGTTCGTGTAGACATTACGAGAGGCAGTGATATGTGTGTTTTATGTTGTTTTGTTGAAGTTCTATTTTGGAATACATTTTGATTTAAGAAATTGCAGGATATTATATGGATTAATTTTGTCAAACTTCTTTTATGTTGACTGATGTATTGTTGGTAATTTTACTATAAGTACACTACAGTCCAAACGTCTGAGAAACCCCAAATAATTTTTTTAAATTGGCCAAAAATGAGTTGTTTTGTACTGTAAATAACAAAAAAAATATTATACATGGTTAAAAGAAGTCATGTATATTTTATTAGAAATTTTATTATGACAAAAAGGAAAAAAATAATTTTATGATTAAATTTTCCTCTCTTCAAGACCACCCCCTTTATCCTTGATTAGTGCAGCACAAATGTTTGGCATACGTTTCTCAAAGTTTAAGTTTGATTACTGATTCGATTCTTTTTTCAATGACTCTAAGAGCTCTTTTTCCGGTTTTTTTTTCACACTTCTGTTACGTTCAGCTCCTGCTAATTTTGGAGAGGGCTTCAAACTTTTGAACTTTGGTGTAGGTCTTGTTGGTATTTATAAAATAAAAATGTATTGCTGGTATTTTTTTTATAATAAAATGTATTTTTTGCTTTCACAGTGATCTGTTTTTGTTTAGGGGTTCACTATTTGACCATAGCTTGGAACCTAGCATGTACTACCAACCGGGCAAGGGTGGATCTGGGAAAATAAGCAATTAAGAGGTGGTTTCACACACCTTAAAAGCTCCAATCTCCCGATCAGAGGCCTTGCTGCCGGATGTAGTTTATTGTCATACCCAGGATTAAAAGAATGAACGAAAGAGAGATTCTGGAGAGAAACATTGTCTAGCACGACACAGTGAACCAGCTCTAGCGAGAGTGTACCACGTCGAAATGCCCACATCGAAGTAATATTTTGGGAGGAAAGTCTCCAATTACTTTTGAGTTAGTCTGTAATAATTACTGCCTATAATTATTTTCATTTGCATAGGTTATATTGATCAGTAAAATGGTAAAAATATCAATCATGGAAAAATCGATTTTCTTTGCAATGACATATGTAAGAACCTTGGTCTCACGCTGTCCACTGAATACATTGAATCAATAGCTTCATCTACCACAAGGAAAGTTGGCTGTCTGTGTAAGATTAGTAAAATGCGCTCACGAAACTTCGAAGTCGACATGACTAACATAACAGCACTCAGTTAAGTGATAAGTTTCTTGGCATTAATTGTATTAACGCCCTATCCTTACATTTTTTTTATATCGAGCACTTTATGAAAAACAATCTGCCTACCTAAAATGCTTTTCCACTAGTATACTACGGAAAAACAACAAGTAATTTTGACATATAAAACCTCTTACAATTCAATACTCTCTCTCTCTCTCTCTCTCTATATATATATATATATATATATATATATATATATATATGTATATTTGTGTATTTAGGCAGCAATTCTTCTTTTATGCACATTTCATTAAAAACGACTGACAAGGTGCTTTTATTTAGTTTTTTTATATAATTTCTTGTGCGATCTAATAAAGTTTTTCTTTTCAGAGAATAAATTATATAAAAACTGCCCGAATGTTCTTTTTTATCCTAACGCTTTCGGCTATACATTTAGCCATTTTCAAGGATTATATTTCAACTGTTAGAATTAGAAATAGTTTGTTATATGTATGTTTTATAAAGTGATTCATTTTTTTGTTTCAAAACACGGTCATGATATTATGTCCATGTTCAAAGTTAATATTATTAAGTGTTGGTTTGTTTGTTTTTATTAGTAAGCCTTCCATTTTGAAAATGGCTAAATGTATAGCCGAAAGCGTTCGGATATAAAGAACATTCGGACAGTTATATAATTTATCCTCTGAAAAGAAAAACTTTATTAGATTCCACGATAAATTATATAAAAAACTAAATAAAAGCACCTTGTCAGTCGTTTTTAATGAAATGTGAATATATATATATATATATATATATATATATATATATATATATATATATATATATATATATATATATGTAAACTGGGTTTAATGTTGCATTATTTCTCATGAAGAAAAAACGTTATATTCAGAGATTACATTTGTTTAAGCAGAAATAACCTTTTTTAAAACAGTGAATTCAATGTCGACCGGCCTAGATTTTTAAATTCTTATAAAAGAAAACTTTCCTCCCGGCAGAAATTTATGATTTTTATCTGTTCAGAACTAGGGAAAGCTACGGAATAGAATAATCACACGAAGGTTGGTAATGAACGATAACACTTAGGACAAGAACAACACATATAAGACTCACCAGCGGCGCGTAGAAGTAGTCAACTGATAGAAGTAAGTTAAGTGAATTCCATAATGAATCTCCAACTCTAAGATATCTGCCAACCGCCTCACGCAGTCAGATTTGGCACAAGGTCGAAATTAATGTGGGGTAACCGAGCCTACGGGCTCGGTTAAAATTTCCCCGTACACCCCGTATAAAACGTTGTCGGGTAGCTGGTTTCCAAGAGCAGATTCTGCCCTTCGTCATAGTCTCGTCTGGGGATCCTCTTTGCCCGGAGGCAGAGAGTCTGACCAGCACAACTGGAGACGAATCTCCAACTTTAGATCAACATACAGCATTTACTATTGCATTTATGTGAATAAGGACATACCCATTATCGCCCGTAGGTATGCTTTTTAATGAAGACACAAGCTATCAAACTAAGTGTACTTTACTACTGAGTCATGGAAAGCCGTTAAAGTAAAGTAGATGTGAAGTACTCTATTACAGAAATGCTCATCTCGATTTAGAACATTTTGAAATCTTTTTTTGTTAACTGAAATACCGGTGGACATTTCATTGTTTTGCTGTTTTCATTATCTGATGAATCATATCTCGTAATGTAATTATTGAATAAGCCCCATGTAACCTGACTATAATCATCAAATATTCAAGTGTAATATCACTCGACTCTGAACTTGTTCCTCGCCCTTCTCTGTATCCTTTCCTCAAACACGCCTCTTTATTCTTGTTCTCAATCATCTGTAACCCCTTGTATGCTAGTAGCACTCCCGCCTTGCTTGGGGTGAATTGCCTTAAAGAACAATTAAAAGATTTAAATTTGGTAAAGTTTTCCACTTCACTGAAGTATGTCTCTTTCTTGCTTTTTTTCTCACTGAAACTAGACAGCGTCTCTGATATATCTTTTCCGTTTTTCCTCACGATCAAAACCGAATAGACCGCAACTAGAGTTGGGTAAGGTAGAACAGTGTCTGATGAGGAATAGTAAAGGAACAAACATTGCTTAGAGATAAAAAGGATACACATTTCTGGAGGAGTATGGTTGCTCACGGTCTTAAGGGATGCGGCAAATGAATGAGAATTGTCATCAATCTCAAGATAATTTGTATTAAATATCCGCCATCATTAGTGCGAAGAATCTTCGGTGTAGATCAACGTTAATAGGTTGAGCAATCAGTAAACGATGTCTCCAGTAGGACTTGACCGGTCTGATCTCGATCGTAGACATCTCGATTGGATCGACCGATTTTCTTTAAATAATTATGCTCTGCCGTAAGAAGGCTTGCACTGAATAGTGTTCCTCGTTTTTGAGAAAAAAAAAAGAAAGAAAAGAAATGGTTGAATAGACGCTTAAATACTTCCTCTAATTGAGTTGTAACTCTGTGATTCAGTAGCCAAAAAATTATTACCGATACTGCCCAATATATATATATATATATATATGTGTGTGTGTGTGTGTGTGTGTGTGTGTGTGAATCCGCTTGATTTTACAAGTATGCTGACAATGAACGTCAAAGTTTTACCGAAGATAGCGATTGTTTTCCTGCAACCTATAGACGTAGGACACCCGTTGCTGATCGACCTCCCTATTCCAAACACCATCTAGGCTCAACTAACTATTCCCCATCATAATTTATATGCCGTGTCCCTTCAGGATATGGTCGATCATGGCTCTCCACATCTTGCTGTCGCTTGTAGATCTAAGTAACGTTTGACGCTTTATTATTCCTCCTTTTCTCTGCTCTGAGATCGGTCTTCATCTACGTCGATAGGCCATAGAAAACGAACCAATCATTGATAAAACATATTCGTTCTTTTCCTAGTAAGTCCTGTGGGTATTCAGTTTCTAAGCCGTCCTAACTCATAATGTGCCCCACAAATTCTAATAGCCTCTCTAATTTTGAGTATTAAAGTCTTTCTAGAGCCCGTGTTTAGGACTTCTCATTTGCTGACGTGTTCTGCCTAGTATTTAGTATTGTCAGCATACGTTTGTAGAATCACATATCTGCCGTTTGAAAACGTGTGCGCCGCTATTAAAAATGAATTTCACTGATAGTGGAGCGTTATCATTTGAACCACCAGAACTTCTAATCGCTTTTGCAGTGGCTTTGCCTTATATATTTATGAGGATAAGCCAAAAGTCTCTCGACCTGTCCATTTTCCCTAATGACCAAACATCAGACCTTCAATGAATATCATCTTGGTTGAGCCAAGAATTTGTATATAACTATCATATATATATATATATATATATATATATATATATATATATATATATATATATATATATATATATTGTAAATGAAAGAGTGTAGAGTTTTAATATTGATTTATCTGTACGCACATTTCTAAGTGGGACAATATAAGGTTATCTTATAAGTAACGCCTACAACATATTTTTCTTCATTTTCAATGCACCTAATTCTGCAAAGAATTTTAATCGCATAAAGTGAAAATAATATAACTGAAATTCAAGATAAAAATTCTGTTTATAGCGATGCTTCAGACACCTTTTGCACCCTCACAGGCATCATTCTCTCATCTATCTTTCCCCCTATCTCTCTCTCTTTCTATATATATATATATATATATATATATATATATATATATATATATATATATATATATATCTCAGGTTTATTGAGTAACATTGTGATTCTCCACCAGATGAGACCTTTTTAAAAAGGTTTTCCTTTTCTTGACGTTGAAACAAAAATGTACAATTTTGTAGTGGATATGTGCATGTTCTAATGTAACACTACATAAGAAACATATATATCTATAGGGTTAATATTTATATAAAATTTGTCTTTTAGTACCCAACTAATGACAAATAAATAATAAGATAAAAGGTAATATCTGTCTGTATTTCTGAGATGAAGTATTATAACTATTTACACTATTTACATCTTTCGGACTGTTGTCCTCAACTTTATTGCCATATTCACGGTGTTTCCAAAAAGTTACTTGACCCAAAGAGTTGTGAGTTCAATACCCGGCCACAGCAGAGGGGACAAAATTTGGAGAGTTAAGATACTAAAGGGAATTAAGTGATACTGAGATATCCAAAAAGGCCATGGAACATGGACCTAGAATATTTTACCTCCGTGGGTTAAATAAAGGGTTCAGTTCGAAATTCTAAGGTATAATACCTGAGGTAGGCCGGAACGTACAACGGCCGAAACGTCGTGAATATGACAATAAATATGAAGATAAGCGTCTAAATAATGTAAATAGTGTAAAACGTTAGCACTAGACAAAGAACACAGTATAATAGAAAGAAATAACCGCAATGTGACCCGCAATTATGTCTATGGCCTTTACAATAATTTAAAATTAGAATCTGAAACCGTTGGCGTCTACCCATTAACTGTTATGATAACAGAATAAACGGGAAATATCTTAATTTCTGCACATAAGATCCGATTGACTAGTACCTTTAAATTGTCGAGTCACCTCACAACGCACATAGCATAAAGATTGCGTTCAGGTATGAAGCAGACTGTCGCCACTCAGTGTTAACCACTATATTTACACACATTCTACCAATGACATTGAGTACTTTTACTGATAATTATAGCATATATATTATTAACATGTAATCTAGTCTTCAAAAGAAGTTGTGACACCTGGCCTGAGGATCGATTGGTGTATGAAACTGACAGATAGAACGCAGTCCTGGTTCGTACATCTAATCTGTGTATATTATTCAGTTCAGTTTTATTCTGTTCAATATCTATCTATCTATCTATCTATCTCTGTTCATTATCTATCTATCTATCTATCTCTGTTCATTATCTATCTATCTATCTATCAATCTATGTTCATTATCTATCTATCTATCTCTGTTCATTATCTATCTATCTATCGCTGTTCATTATCTATCTATCTATCAATCTATGTTCATTATCTATCTATCTATCTCTGTTCATTATATATCTATCTATCTATTTCTGTTCATTATTTATCTATCTATTTCTGTTCATTATCTCTCTCTCTCTCTCTCTCTATCTATCTATTTCTGTTCATTATCTATCTATCTATCTATCTATTTCTGTTCATTATCTATCTATCTATCTATTTCTGTTCATTATCTATCTATCTATCTATCTATCTATTTCTGTTCATTATCTATCTATCTATTTCTGTTCATTATCTATCTATCTATCTATCTATCTATCTATCTATTTCTGTTCATTATCTATCTATTTCTGTTCATTATCTATCTATTTCTGTTCATTATCTATCTATTTCTGTTCATTATCTATCTATCTATTTCTGTTCATTATCTATCTATCTATCTATTTCTGTTCATTATCTATCTATCTATCTATTTCTGTTCATTATCTATCTATCTATCTATCTATCTATCTATTTCTGTTCATTATCTATCTCTCTATTTCTGTTCATTGTATATCTATCTATCTATCTATCTATTTCTGTTCATTATCTATCTATCTATCTATCTATCTATTTCTGTTCATTATCTATCTATCTATCTATCTATCTATCTATTTCTGTTCATTATCTATCTATCTATCTATCTATCTATTTCTGTTCATTATCTATCTATCTATCTATCTATCTATCTATTTCTGTTCATTATCTATCTATCTATCTATCTATCTATCTATCTATTTCTGTTCATTATCTATCTATCTATCTATCTATCTATCTATTTCTGTTCATTATCTATCTATCTATCTATCTATCTATCTATTTCTGTTCATTATCTATCTATCTATCTATCTATCTATCTATCTATCTATCTATCTATCTATCTATTTCTGTTCATTATCTATCTATCTATCTATCTATCTATCTATCTATCTATCTATTTCTGTTCATTATCTATCTATCTATCTATCTATCTATCTATCTATCTATCTATTCTGAGAAGAGATTGTTTTCCATTAAATCTTAGCAATTTACATCTAGTTTATAATGGAATAATGCAGATGCGTGCATCATATTCTAGTTTCCGTGATGCTCTATACACAGCAGTAGACTATATTTAGTCTTTCGTTTAGAATTTAACTAAAATCTAGAATTTCGCTAAAATATGAATATGATTTGATTCCAACTCATATATATATATATATATATATATATATATATATATATATATATATATATATATATTACAGTACGAAAATTAGTACATATTACAGGGGAGGTAATTTAGAAACTTTGCAAGAGTGAAACGGAGAGAGCACAAAAGGCCAAAAAGCCTGCTTATTCTATGAGGCCACTTCAGATTCTGAGGCTATTTTTTTCTGTCTGTCGAAGAATAAGATAAAATGGAAATAACATTTTCTCCGTGTTACTCAGTGCGAATGACTTGGAAGAGAGCCGCTCAACAATTATGGCTTCCATCGTAACTTTCAAACAGCTACTAAGACATGAATCAGTGATGGTTGGTTTCTATATGCGCTTATAATCAGGATATTGTAGACAAGCAGATATGGGGGCGGGCAAAATACTGATTGGTAATATTTTTCCACATAGATAATGACTTTTAATGTTGTCCTGCTATATATCAGTCTCCAGTTATCTATCTTTATTGCTTATTCTTACTATCTCAGACTATATATATATATGTTTCGCTAAAGACGACTGACAAGGCACTGCAATAAAGCTTTTTATTTTCTTGTGTTCGTACAAGTGTGTTCTTTTCTGGATATAAAGTGTGTAAAAATGTCCGAACTACCTCATCGACCGCCAGATTAGGCTATTTCTTTCTAAAGTGTGTATAGCTGGCCACTCGTATTCGTCTACTAGAGCGGTTAGCCAATCCCTATTTCAGACGTTTGCTCAGGCACATATATGTTAGGGCAGACCTTAGTTACAGTTTCTGGGAAATAATGACTTATCTAGCATGATCAACAATTTGAACAAGGCCAGCACGCTCAAGCCCACGATGACATGTGACTTTGTGCTAGCACAGCTATCGATGACCGCCAAGTGTTTCGTCTAACCGATTTCACTCACAAGGCTTAGGTCGACCCGTGGTATGTTTTTTTCAAGCACTTTCCAAAGGTGCCGCAAGCTGAGAACGACCCCTCCAGTCCGATAACATCGGGAAGTTTTCTTCCTGACAAATCGATCATGGTGAGATTCGAACCCAGGTCTCATTGTCAGAATGCGAATGTTCTAACCTCTCGACCACATGCCCATTCTTTCTAAATTAACTAATAGCAATACTGAACTGCATGTCACGGTTTTTCTAGACATTACCATCGTCTACAAAAAACAAATACTGTGGGCTATGATAAGTTTTTAGCAACCCTTGATTACAGCAATTTTGGCTTGTTTAATAACGCCTCTTTTTTTCGGACAATACCGTGTTAGTATCAAGCTACTCTCCTCTATGAACAATAGTTGACTTATATTTTGCAATGATAGTTCAAGCAAATAAGGAATTTGGTGAATTTCAACAAGGGAAAATAATAGGGTGGCATCAGTGTGGCAGGTCAAATAGAGAAATTGTTAGGTTTTTCCAGGTTAATCATCAAACAGTTAATAATATTTTCAAGATATTTAATGAAGAAGGCCATTGTCATGTGGAACAACGTCCAGGAAGACCAAGCATCGTGTCTGAGCGAACGAACAGGGCACTGAATAGGGAAGTCATTACAAACCGTCGTCGGAGCGTCACAGATGTCGCCAACAGCGTGGAAATGTCGACATATGTGGTGAGAAAGACTCTGGAAGAGCGAGGTTATCAAAGAAGAGTTGCAAGAAAGAAGTTAACAGGAACCTTCGTATGAACTGGGCGAGAGAATTCGAAAGCAAAGATTAAGAATTTTGTCAATCTGTAATTTGGTCAGATGAAATTAAATTCTGCCAATATTCATTTCGTTTTTTGCTTTGAAATAGTCCACATTGGACGAAACGCGTCAGCAATTGCTGTTTTCCTATTGCCATTATATATATATATATATATATATATATATATATATATATATATATGTGTGTGTGTGTATGTGTGTATTTATGCAGCAATACTTCTTTCATGCACATTTCATTGAATACGACAGACAAGGTGCTTTTATTTAGTTTTTTATACAATTTCTCATGCGATCTAATAATTATATAAAAACTGTCCGAATGTTCTTTTTATCCGAGAACTTTCGGCTATACATTTAGCCATTTTCAAGGATTAAATATTTTAACTGTTAAATAAGAAATAGTTTATTGTATATATGTTTTATAAAATGTTTTCATCTTTCAAAACACGGTCAAGATGTTGTGTCCATGTTCAAAGTTAATATTACTAAGTGTTGGTTTTTGTTTTTATTAATAAAGATTCCATTATTTTTTGCCTTTTTTTGCATGTAGATGTTGCTATTATATTAGTGTTGTCGACAAGTATGTCCCGAATAGTGTTCGTTAGGTCTCCATGAATATTTACATGAGATCTAATTGAGCTATGGTCAGAAAAGTGTGTATGTGTATTGTATACATACATACGTATATATATATATATATATATATATATATATATATATATATATATATATATATATCCTATTGGTCACTTCCACATGGCGTAATGGTTAACACGCTTTTGTTCAGTCAATTCCGACTGAATAGAGAGTTTGAATGTCACTGGTTGCTCCAAGCATGCGGCCTTCTGCCACATCAAATCTATGCTTAAAAAATCTTTCGGGCGCTTCGAAATACTGTAGTGGTTCGCAGGCTTGTCAGGCTAGGTCAGTTACAACTGAGTAGTATACTTCGATCCTCTCCGTGTGCCCCATCCTATCGGCCTTGTGCCACGTCTAAACTACACTTAGAAAATCACTATATATCTATTACCTATTTTCCTTTCATAATATATATACTCTTGCTTTATATAGCGAAATTTATATTTATGTTTAAGTGTGTGTGTACGTGCGTGTATGTGTTTCTGTTTGTGAGTATGTGTTATATATCTATTACATATTTTAATAAGATATTTTTTATCGTTGTAGAATTAGTTTCCGTATTTTGGTGTGGAAATTGTGAATGATCTGTTTACATTTCTTGTTGGTTCTTTTGAATATTGCGGGCTTCAGTCATTACTAAGTAAGAAAAAATTTAAATGAAATTCAAAAATCGTTTGGTAATTTGAGACTTAGGAACGATTTCGAATTTTGAATTTTGAATATTTGTCTTGTCCTGTGAACGTGATGTTATTTATTGATTTTCGAAATCTTTGGTCTCGCGTGACATTGACGTGGTGTCATTTCTGAGAACGTAATTACATTTTAGAATCACCATTCGAGAATTATATGTATTTTTTTTGTTATTCCCTTTTTCGACATTGTATGAATAGATTCTAAATATTTATCCTTTGCTTACAATTTGTTTTTATTTATCATTATATTGCTATCATGTTGTCAATCAGAAGATGCTGGCTTATTTTAATTTTTATGCATATGTATTATGTGTAGCCGCAGGTTCGATAGGTTGGAATTATGACAAGTGTATACACGAGAAAGAATTCGGGTTATATATCTTATATTAGATGTAGTTCGTTGTTATGTAGAAAAATACAGTGTTCATAAACGAAAGTGAATTTATAAATAACTTTGGTCTCGCATGGTGGGTTTGCTATGACTGTGATACAATTAGATGAGACCAATGTAGTTTGCAAATTTACTCGCCCTCTTGGAGATTCTATTTCGAAAAAAAAAGAAGCTTATATTGTATATGTAATCCCATCTCATTCTTGAAGATTCATTTATTATAACTCCGACTAAAGTGCTATATGGCAACAGATAATGGACATCCCACCAGACACATTCTAATTATATTAATAAAAAATATAAATATTCCCTCACCGGTAACAGAACTCTGAGTTTCATGCACAGTACAATAGTCAGAACCTGATGATTGCATTGTGCATGAAAATCAGTTTTTTATTACCAGTGAGGAAAAATTCTTAATATAAGTTACAGCTCTGCTATTATATATCGAGCACTATTTTATTAGTACCAACACTCACTGTAAGATAATCCATGTTGATATCTATCTATGAATATCTATATCTCTCTCTCCATATATATATATATATATATGTGTGTGTGTGTGTGTGTGTGTGTGTGTGTGTGTGTGTGTGTGTGTGTGGAGAGAGAGAGAGAGATCTGAATAGGAGATAGATATATACATAGATAGAGCTGAATAAAATGAGATAGATCGATAGATAGATCAGAATTGAATGAGATAGATAGATACATAGATAGATACATAGATACATAGATCGATCAGAATAGAATTAGATAATGAATATACTGACATGGATAAGATTAAACTAAGATAGATAGATAGATAGATGGATAGATAGATAGACCAGAATAGAATGAGATAGATAGATAGATAGATAGATCAGAATAGAATTAGATAATGAATACACTGACATAGATAAGATTAGACTAAGATAGATAAATAGATAGATACATAGATAGATCAGAATAGAATGGGATAGATAGATAAATAGATAGATAAAAATAAAATTAGATAATGAACACACTGAAGTAGATAAATGAGATTAGACTAAGATATATGTATATAGATAGATAGATAGATAGATAGATAGATATACTTCCTATCTAACGTAAGGAATCCTAGAAACTTGCATCCAAACTATTCACGTGTGTAAATCTCTACATCTGATACGCAATATTCAATTTGCATTAATCTCTTTCCAAGATAAAATGAACCGAATGGAAGAAAATATCGTCTAGGATTCAGTAGCAATTATTGCTGATTCGAAGAGAGAAAAATTCGAGTGAGCTATGTTTAGAATAATAATAATAATGATAATAATAATAATAATAATAATAATAAAAAACATTTATTTTCCTAACCATTCAGTAGCACAGTTCTATATTGTCACACATATTGTTGCATACATATTGTCACGCACTTTATTGTCACGTACATATAATCGTATAGTTATCGAATACTATCTTGCGTTTCCTGTTCCACATGTTGAAGCAGTTGGAAACCAAAATAGTGTGGTTGTACATCATCCCTGAGCGGACCCTATCGGGTGTTCTCGTATCTTGAAGGCCTACTGGGACTTAAGCTCAACCCAGAACTCAAGTGGAACTCATATATAGAATCCATCGCTAAAGATGCTGGAAAAATGGTCGGTTGTCTGTACTTACTGAAGTACCTGACTTCTGGTATTTTCTACTTTTCCAAGCACCAAATTAGCAGCAGTTGCCCAGGCTTCTCTTTCTAGTTTCAATAGAGTCTAAAACGGTCAATGCGTTCTTATGTGTGATGAATAGTTTCCCACCCTACAACCCCTTTCTTGTAGACAAAACGTTGCAAGCCTCTCGCTAATCTATCGCTATTTCGCTGGAAAGTGTTCAGGCGAACTAGATTCCTTAGTTCCACCGGTTGTAACCGTCACGGTTAAGACCCGCGATGCCACACTACCCCCATTCCCTTTGTAATGCATTTTCGCAAAGGTTCTTTCCACGAACCGCTACTTTGTAGGGCCGATTGCTAGGGTTATCTTCCTCACATGCATCTTAGCGCTTATTCCGGTACACTCTACCTCGAGTGGCTCTTGGGCCTTGTACAGTGGGAAACATAAAAACTTGCAGTAAGTGTTATAGGTAGGCTAATTGAACGACTCGGCTTACTTACATCATAACACATACATGTTAATTTGGGACAGGTGTGGCAATCTAGCACGGACAGCATTTAGGCGGGCAGGAAAAAGCACAAGTGCATAATAAGCATATGTGTATAATAAGCATATGTGCATAATAAACAAGTGTATAATAAGCATAATAAAAAGCACACGTTCATAATAAGCATAATCAGAACATAATAAACAAGTGCATAATAAGCATAATAAAAAGCCAAGTGCATAATAAGCATAATAAAAAAGCGCAAATGCATAATAAGCATATGTGCATAATAAACAAGTTCATAATAAATAAGTGCATAATAAGCATAATAAAAACCACACGTTCATAATAAGCATAATAAGTACATAATAAACAAGTGTATAATAAGCAGAATAAAAAAGCGCAAATGCATAATAAGCATATGTGCATAATAAACATGTGCATAATAAGCATAATAAAAAGCACAAATTCATAAAAAGCATAAGTGCATAATAAACAAGTGCATATTAAGCATAATATATGCATAATAAACAAGTGCATAATAAGCATAATAAAAAAGGACAAGTGCATAATAATAACAATCACAAGTTAATTTCTTAGGAGATGGTAATATTAGTTATTAGTGTTGGCAGTGTACAAGAAAAATATGATTTTTGTCACGGTTTAAATCACAGATACAAAGATTCTTCTTTCTCTCTTTGTGTCTCCACAGGACGTGGACAATCATTACTCTCTACAGATTACGGTAAAATATTAACTTATCTTTTATTAGAACCGCCAGCCAAAATGGTTAAAATATATATAGTGCATATATACAGATCGGAGCGTCTTTTAATGTCATGTCACCCTTCAAATAGTTCTCAGATTCTTATCCTTGCATCGTAGTGGCTTTATCGCCACTGATGAAAACAAACAGCTGTTATCGTTGTGAACAATGGATGTTTACGTTACGCTGAAGTACTTGTGAAAGGTAAGAATCTTTTTCTTCTCCCGAAAGTTATGGGTTATATAACAAGGTAGATTAGACACTTAGTCCTTAGGAGTGTCGCTAATCTAGGAGAAGCATAAACCTAAATTGAAACCCGTCATGTTCTACTATGGCAGGATAAGTCTCATTACGTGCAATTGTAGGGTGCATTCAACTGTTCATACTCGCCATTATAAACCGGCTTAAATAATATGTAACAATATTCTGGGGATACGCAGGCAGTTTAACGGCTATCGGTTAGAAAATGGGAAATCGCGACCCGAGTTCAAATTTCAGTCGATTCTGTTTCATTTACCTCCCCGGCTAATGCCGTTGAAAGATGTTTAAATCCACCTTTCTCTATCTGGGGATCAAAAGAAGCTCAGACGAGGCTCTCTGGATTTTCAGCTAAAAGGAAATTCTGATTATAAAACCAGGCTTAAGTGGAATGGTGTGCGTCAGGTTATTTTGCCGTAGACACACCCCTGTTGCTACGGCTGCATTACATGAGGCGCCCTTAAAGCTCTAATGGGTTATGAAACTATTGAGGAACAAATTAAAGAGTACTGGACTGTTATGCCATATCGACCCTCCTACATAGTAATGAATTCTGGACAATCTCCTCGCAGACGAACAGACTTGAAGCAACAGAAATGGGGTTCTACAGAAGGATGCTGAGAATTAAACGAACTGAAAATATGAGCAACGAAAAAATAGAAAGAAAAAAGACAACTTATACTTAACATCAGGAAGAGATAGTTCAAATTTCTAGGGGACATAATGAGGAAAGAATCTTAAAAAATTGACCTCCATAGGATAGGGGAAAGCAGCACATAACCCATCTAACAAGGCAGAACAGGATTTAGAAGAGAATAGGAAATTGTGGAGAGTCATGATCTCCAAAGTCCTGAAAGGAAACCGTACAAAGAAGAAGAAGAAGAAGAAGAAGAAGAAGAAGAAGAAGAAGAGGAAGGGGAAGAGGTAAAAGAAAAAAAGAGAAAAAGAGGAAGGAGAAGAAGGAAGATTGATGTAACACATAAATCTATGCCGTTTTAGCCAAAAGGTTATTGGAAAAAAATTTGGGTCCGACTTGGAAAACCTTAAAAGACATAAAATTAGGATGTGCACTAAATCACCTGAAGTCAGGATGAAATAGTAACTATTTGCTCAAACGGTACATTTGATCGTATCATAGTATGTGATTCCCCAGCGATAGATACGGTTTTTGAAACCAGTCTCCCCTGCTGGGTATGGAGAAGAGATGAAGCCATAGCTGTGTCCAAATTTATTTGTGTGAAAGCGAATGCAACGACCTCGCTCGACATTCGAAATAAATAAATCAAAATAAAATCTACTTTTTTTATTTGGAAAATAGGTCCGGCCGAGTTCTCTTCAGCACCCCTTGAGATATGTACATCCAGGCTTGTGCTCGCATATATACTTTCAGACACGCGTGTAGGCAGAAACAGATGGGTATATGTTGTTTATCATATTTCTACATCCACACGTAAGTACTTCCGTATTTTTTTAAAATTGCGATCATGATAAATCTATAACTGCAGCTACTGCATGTAAATAGGTAAATATAGATTATGAAAATAAAAACAAAAACAAAAAAAAAGAAAAAAAAAGAAAAAAAAGACGAGAATGCGGAAATAATGGAATTCGTTATAATAGTAAGTGATGTTGTAATATCGGTAAAGATAAGATTATCTCTCCTTTGTTTTCTAATTGGTTGTATTCAGGACCGAAGATAAATCAACATTGAAATCAAACGCATAATGAAATATTACGTCAATACATACGTCTGCTGCTGATTACTTGACACGTAAACAATTGCGAATATTGAAAATTACGAAGCTTCGCTTTGTGTGGCACAAGGTTACAACCAAATGGTTCCCAGTTTACAGTTGATCTCATTATACATATTCAGTGAAATCGGAGAATTAAAAAAGAAAAACTCACTTTTGTTTCTGTTCATCTTGTTTAATATGTGTTATAAATATTAGAATATTGATGCCACATATGGTCCGGTGCCCCTGTTATTTACCAAGAGCTCCTTCATGTAATCCTAAGAAGAATCAGCAATATTATTGGTCCTGATCTGGCGGCTCGGCTTCAGTCACTTTTCCCACTGTCGTAAGGTTGTCACTCTATGTATTTTCTATAAATACATTCATGGTATTTTTTTCAGGCAGTCCCTTCGCCACGGTATGCTCATTGGCCACTTTTATTTCTGTTCCTATTTTTCTTTAGTTTATTTCCCCATCCCCTCCCTCGTTAGGGGGTCAGGGATGTCAGTTCTCTAGTGGATGCGGGGCGCCTTTCTTTGCGGGTGTGATTTTCGTATTTGTTGTTGTGTTTGAATGAGTGTGTGTTGAGTGAGTGCATGGGATGAATGAATGTTTTATATTATTAAAGTCGCGCATTGATTTTGTCCGGTTAACCGATGTTTCTACCATATTTAAGGATTGTGGGTGTTTTATTACTAACATTATTTTATTTGGATTCTTGTAAATAGTTTTGTTTTCAGATTTTAAATACTCATTGGGGCTAGTTATTAATTTGTTGTTTTATCCCCCCCCCCTACAGACAATGAATTGTACATATGGGGACTAGGTAGAATTTTCATAGAGACAATGAGGTATTATAGGGAATGTAATAGGAAAGTGTTGTAGAGTAACCTTCCGCAGTGGAAACTGTATTTGGACTAAATTCAGTCCTAAATAGGTTCAACGTACAAAAACGTTAGGAACTTGTTATAATAAGTATTACGCAGAGTAATCTAGTTGTGGTAGCTGACTACTTTCGTATTCGACTCCCAGTCGACCCTCACTGACTCCTACTTATATTAGGTGGGAGAGTCTATTATCTATAGACTAGGTGTGTTCCACCATAACAGAAAGTTAAGTAAGAATGTGTTGTTTTGGTGTTAGGAATATTGTGGTATGTTTGGGTCAGTGTTTGTGGCGAGCTAAGTTTAAAGATAAGACAGGTGAAGACCGCCCTTTTCCCCATTCCGCAATTTGGCCATATGCCACATATTCTGTACTGAAGCGGAAATAAATAACGCTCTTTGCTACGGTACCCAGACTTTTTGAATTTAAGCGCAGTACTAGATTGGCGTCTAGCTCTCATCAATTTACAGTTGAGTTGAATAGATGTAACCGTAAATTCTATGCCAACAGTTTCTTTTCTTTCGCTTCTCGTTTGTGGAACTCACTTCCGGCTCCATGCTTTCCAGCCAAATTTAATCTTCAAAAATTAAATGCAATGTCAATCGCTATCTACTGTCCTCCTGATTATTCTTTCCTCTTCCCACTCATTATTAATGATTCTTTTCCTAATTCTTACACACCCTGTAACACCTTTTGTCCTAGTGGCTTTACTGTCTTACATTAACCCTACAACACTAACAATCAATTAAAGTTACACCACTACTAACCATGGGTATATCATATCCGATTTTGAAAATATCAAAAAAAATATTAAATATAAATCTTTATTTGAAATATTTTACATGCAGGCACTTCAAACTTTGTACGTTGTGTTAACATTAATAGGAACTGAAAAACATTATTTAGGTAAGAAAATCAGGTACTGAAAATTGTAATTAAAAATAGGAAAATTTGCGCTGGGTACTATATACCCATGGTTAGTGATCTTGGGTTAAAAAAACTGTATCAATTTCTAATTTTGTTTATATCTTTATAATTTCTATTTTCATTCCCTTTCAGAAACCTGTTAATAATGAATACACAAGAACGCATTTTATTGACCACCTCCCATACTGTATCTCTTTACATGGGGTTTCATAAAATCAAATGTTTATTGCCAAAATATCAATAGTTTAGCTGAGCTTAAAGGACTCATTCTGTTAGCAGTGCAAGAGATAACTCCTGAAAATATGTTTCGCAACGCCAAGCATAGATTTGAAATTTTCAGGGATACAGATTGATCACATGTTGAAAATTTTCAATAAAGTTTTGACGTATGATTTATAAATCTATTTTTTTTTTGTCATAATTAATTAATAAACATAAAATTCTGTTAGTTTTGTTTTTTTAAAATTCCGATTTGATTGATTTAATTCTGGGATACCCTGTATAATAATATATACATGTAAATATAATAATAAATGCATAAAAATATAAAAATAAATATATATATATAACAGCTATACATAAAAGCTGAGAGCAGAAAATCTGCCCTCATTTTAAACTGTTATCTGCATGGTTCTAATGACCTTAGGCAAGTAATATTTAGCCACCCCCCACAAGAGTTACATGTGGCACAAAGCCGGGTTTAATGTGGGTTTTCCGGGCCCGTAGGCTCGGCTAAAATATTCCCTATTGGAACCCGTACGAACGGGTTCAGGGATAGTCTACCACCCCGAACGAGACTCTGCCCTTCGGCATAGCCTCGTCCGGGTTCCTCTCTGCCCGAGGGCAGAGAGTTCGACCAAATAACTAGACGCGTGGCGATGCTGTCTTCATCTAGCAAATGTAATACCATTTCCTTCAGATACCATCAGTTACTACGATGGCTTCGACTGGGGCACACCGGGCGTTTTCTGTTGAAACATTTTTTTCAGACTGGTGAATCTGTAATTATAACACATTGAGCATTTCATGTTACGTTGTAATGATGCCATTTCAGATAGGAAATCGATACTGCTCTGGCTTGAAGATTTCAGAGCCACAGGTGCAGCGCTTAAAATAAAGCCATCTGGATGACATCGAAGCGCTATTACTTCCGGGTGATGGAAAACTAGAAATCGTCTACAACTGTGCATGGCGGATAGTCCACAATTTGGGGGATGTCATTTTAAAAACCAAATGCGTAAAAAACTGTAACCCTTTGTTTAAACAATAGCGAAATATTTTTTTAATAACAATTACCATGATATTTTTTTGATGGGGTGGGGGGTGTCAACCTTTAATTTATGGAAGGTACTTCTGCCGAACCCTGTATACAGTGTTGTGAATATGTATTATCTCCCCTTTGATAATCCAAGCTATAAAAGCTGTACATTTCCGCTTGTCAAGTAGACGAGTAGTAAGATTCTTAACTGAATAAATTGTAATGAAAACAGGACAAGAGATTCTGTCTAGTAATCTTTTATTCAATTAAGAATCTTATTATTTAATTGCATTTTAAAATACAATTAAGAATCTTACTACTCGTCTACTTGACAAGCGGAAATGTACAGCTTTTATAGCTTGGATTATCAAAGGGGAGATAATCCATATTCACAACATACAGGCTATATAATATATTAATATCTAAATATAAAGGGCCTTTCTGGGCTTTGTCTATAAATATTCTCATCTTAACGCAAGGACGAAGAGAATATACATAATACAACACGAAACGATAAATGAAATCTACTAATATAAAAACAAAAATTCGGATAAATATCCAACATAACTAGAAAATAAAAAGAGAAAGAGAAAATTACCAAGGAGACTTCACATGAAATCATCCTACGGAATGTTCGGAACATTGCTGCAAATATGGCACCCGAGAAAAGAAACTGCATTAATAATAGTAGCCTAAACCCAAATCATTATGAGCTTCCCTTTTTAGTACTTCAACATTACAAATTTAAACTAGATTAGCGGCAACCCTCATCATTTTACAGTTGGAGTGACAACATATAACCGGAAGTTCTATGCTAACTCCATGAAACAAGATGGAGAATTATCGATAAACATCGAACTAAGAAAGGTCAGGTACTCTGTTACTAGAAGCGATTTAATTCGATACTGGAAATCAATTTGAAACTTTCAGTTGAAATCTATAACACTGGATAATCTTGTTTTTTTAATGGGAGCAATCTTGTATTTGTCAATACCAGCTTAGTTTGAGGTTACAGGGAACGAAATCCCCGCAGTAGATTTTTCTGTTTTCTATTTCCTTATCCTTTCAGGACTTTGGCGATCATTGCTCTTCACAATTTCCTTTCCAAGAATTAATTTGTTAAACAAAAGCTCTATGCAACCCCTTTCATCAAACCCCTCAAATAGTACTTTCGGTCCGACCTAGTGAGACTGAAATCTGTCAAATTATATCAGCTTGTTGATTAACTTCGATAATATTGTATTTAAGTCTGGCTATGGTAGAAGTGGAAAATCAGAGACAAAGTCTCGGCGAAACCTGGTTACAGTTTTGATCGCCTATCCAAGTTTTCGTAAACAATTTTAATGCTGTTTCAAGTGGATTACGAAAATGACCGACAAGAGGAGCTCTCGAGACAATGTGTTTGGAAGGATAGATATGAAACGAAAAGATTGCAATAGGCGACAATCATGACAATAATCAATCTACAGTTATTAGAGAAAAAGAAATTGTGGAAAGACAAGATTCATGAGACACTTAATGTCTTCGTCAAAATTTACGCCCAGTCGCTTTATTGATTAGAAAGTTGTAGTTATGGCATATTACTTTGTATAGGATGAGCTAATTATAGGAAATGATAAAAAAAGACAAATTCCCCCCTCTCTGTCTCTCAAGTCAAATTCAAATATGAATAACAGAAACAAATACTACTTAAACTATTTTCCACGAATCAGGTACACAGTAGCTATAAACTAGGTGCACCGTCGAAACACTGCAGCCCAAATACACGCAATTCACACACACACATACACACACATGCCCCCCCCACGCGCACACACACACACCCAGACACACAGACACACACACACACACACACATATATATATATATATAAAGACATTTTTATGTTTAAAATTGTTTTTATAGATACAAGTATTTAATTAAATGCTCTGTTTATAATAAACACTATTAAATAACATTTACTAGGCTGAATGTCCGAGAAATCTTCATTGAAAATCTTCGTCCTCGACAGACGTCAATTGTTTACATTGATACGACATGAGCAGTTATGAATGTACGTGAGAGATTCATGGAAGATTGGAGTTTATAAGCAGTAAATTCGAACTTGCCAACCGAACGACCCTTAGTGGCCGAAACGGTTAAGGCACGTTAGGCTATATGACGGTTCCGTATAGGATATAGGTTCGAATCCTGTCGAGGACGAAGGTTTTCTATGAAAATTTCTCGGACATTCAGGCCGGTAAATGTTATTTAATACTGTTTATTATAAACAGAGCAATTACTTAAATATTTGTATCTATAAAAACAATGTTAAACATAAAAATGTCTTTAAATAATTGTCGGACTTTGTCCATTTCATTATATATATACATATATATATATATATATATATATATATATATATATATATATATATATATATATATATATATATATATATCAGAAAAAATATTTCGGTTGAATTTTCGGGGAAGAAAGTGTGAGTTTGTAAACAGTGACTAATACTGCTACTAATACAATACTCTTCCATGAAACGAATCGACTTCTCTCGGTCACTAGCGTGTTTAGCTAAAAATAAATACGCTTAAATTCAATTTCATCGCTGCTGTGTGCCAACGGCTTAGGGGTAGATGCTCTGACTGACATCAGTTAAGCCTGGTTTCGATTTTGGCTAAAGGCAACTGGACGTATAGCCACACTGATGAGCTGTGATACAGCTAAACAGTCTGTGTGTGGATGACAATATATGTATATATGTATAATAGGAAATTGACAAAATCCAACAAATATTTAATATGTTTTCTGTTTATACGTTTTTTTTATGGGTACGGTTATTTGAGTAAATGCTCTTTTCTTTTAATTAAACAGTATTAATTACATTTACCGAATGTTGAAGAAATTTCGTAGAAAATATGCGTTCTCCGACAGGGATTGAACTTGTATTCTATACGAAACCACCATTAAGCCTGACGTGCTATGACAAACATCCGGTAAATGTAAGTACCGTACTATGACCGTTTCAGAGAACTACTGGTAAATGTAATTAATACGGTTTAATTAAAAGAACAGATCATTTACTCAAATAAGTGTAACATTATATATATATATATATATATATATATATATATATATATATAAAGGGAAGGGGTTAAAGTAGTTCCGTGTGTATAATAAAAAGAAGAGAGAAACCGCAAACGTCTTTGGTTGTAATGTGGATTTAAAAAAAAATATATATTATGCCTTATTTTCCATAATTTTGCTACACGTGCTTTCGGTCTTGCGACCTTCATCGGGCAAAGAGTGGATATTCCCCCATATATATATATATAGTTTGTCTTTGTGGTATAATGTGTGCAAGTGTGAAGGTTAATGTGATTTTGGTTCCTGAGAACACTTTATTATACAAAAAAAAAAATGTCAGTTTCCATAATAATAACTGAAATCTGTACAGGTTTAATGGTTGGGACTAACGTAAGATTATACACATATTCATTTCATTTTTGTAGATTAATATACTTGTTAACTATTTATTAGTAATGCATACATTCTCAGCATCCTTATGTAAAACCATATTTCTGTTGGTACTAGTCTCTACGGGCTCGGGAACCCAACATTAAATTCGGCCTTGTGTCACATGTGACTGCGCGGGACAGTTGCTAGATACCTCTTCATCTGTGAGGAGATTGTCCATCATTCACTACCAAGTAGGAGAACCGGCTTTCGTTTTCTTTTCCATTATCCCCGAAATTCCTCGTAGCTCACGTCACCATTTGATTACATTTGTAACCAATTTGTTAATAGTCGGCGATTAAATTGATTAATAGCGTGACAAGAGGATCGGAATCGACTTGTCGCCGGCATACTTTTATGCGATAATCTCTCGGTTGAGTTCACACATAACGTATCATGCTACTGTGATATTCTTACGCGCGCACAACTTCGATGACAATGAAGATTGAGCACTGCTCTCTTCTCTCTTTTACTGCTAATAGAAACTTTTAAACAGACGCTGTAGCATTCAAACGAACAATAGAAGAAAGAACGAAATAAATTTACAGAAAGCATGGCGCAAATCTTAGCAAGAAAAAAAAAGAAGCCCGCCCGCAGCGATCAAAGTCAGACCTTATTGTTTCGCAGATTATTATATTGTTAAAAAATGTTCTAACCTATTTCGTTCGTAACATGAAGTAAAACGTATATTAAAGTCACGCCTCTAGGATCGTCAAAGACACATCAGAAGAAACTGATGTATTAAACAGCAAAAGAACAGAAAGACGAATTGGGTTCGATGTGACTCACTAAGAGCGTTTGATATTAATAGACTTTCTTTTATACTGACACATGAAAATATTGTCTAAAATCTTGGTGGAGAATCAAACGCAAGAATAATAGCTTTCAAAATCATCAATTTACATTGCACCGACAACATACACGAGCATGCTCTACGTAAAGTTGATTGTTGATAAAGCCTCGGTAATTTATGTCACGGAAATGTCCACACCTATATCAGTTGTGCTCTGGCATTTGGTGTGTCAGTTTGAAACACTTGTGAGACTAGGAAATGGGAGGGAAATTAACGAAACCAAGCAGTATAGCCAATGTGTTGAAGCATGTAGAAAAGTGAAAATATCACAATAACGATATTTAATCAAACCCACAACAGAAGAAATGTCCTGGTCTCAAGAAACACCTTGAATCCCATTTCAACCACGACTGCACTAAAGTAAAGATGTCTGCAGAAAGAGAACATATATCAATGTAAATCCAATTATTACAGAATCTGTTTCGAAGCATAAAAAAGAAGGGACATAATAATAAAGAAGGGGAAGTCTCAAAAATATTAAGTCCATATCCCAGGGACCTTCCCCCAGGCAGTACCTCTCCTTCGCGTCCGGGATTGGTTTATTACCCGGCGCCTGAGGTATCCTCAACAGGGGCTTGGGCAATTTTTCAACGGTATTGCCGTTAAACCCACTTCAAACCATGACATTGTTTCACATTCGGTAGCGACGTGGGCGCGTTAAAAAATAAATACTAATGAAGACGTTGAGAAAGCTATAAGGAAAACAAAAGAAATAAAATAAATCATCACTTGACATTGAGTCGGAACTTTTTTAAATTGCTTACCTTATGATTCGGTTCGATAGCAAGTTCCTCAATTTCATGATAGAAGTCCCTAATCAGTAATACATCCCAAATTATTGGAATTTATCACGTATTAATGCACTATGGGATACAAAAAGGTAATCTTTATGATACGCATACACATACAATGGTATCTCAATTGAATCCATTATAGCGAAAGTACTAACGAATATTCTTAACATAGTCTTAACTAGGACCTCCTCATTCTATAAATGCCAATTCCAGTTTGGTTTTCGTTCTAGCTCGATGTGTAATGATGGCATATATGCAATGAAATAACTTCAGGAAATGGCATTGCTCTCCGAGAGAAAATTGTATAACTATGCTATGTCAACCACACAGAAGAACTATGTCGAACACATCAATAATGACACCCTCTTCTCATCCCTAAAATCTACATTCTAAATTCTGACTCAACTGAATATCTAATTCTAATTCTTATAGAAGAATTTTTTTCTTTCCACAAAATCATACATGTCTAGCGCGGACACCAATATGGAAATTTATTTCAATCTATTTGATCTTTTCTTCGAATATCCTTTTATTTAATGGAGTCACTTGACACTGTGGTTTGTTATACTGGGTAGAAAAGATTATCTTCCACCGCAGACAGCGCTGTGGTCAGTCATAGATCGATACTTATCGGAACCAGAAGTCTATGGCTAGATGACAAGACGTACTGGCACAACTCGCATCCATATTCAATGCTGAAGGTTTTAAAAACCATCTCCAGCAGAACGATTCAGATTTCTTCAGCTTTCATATTAAATAAATACAGAACGTTCCTCGTAGTGACCTTTTAACACTAAACATCATCTTACCTGATCCTGTGATGTCATTAATTAGACTCTGAATCAATGTCAATGTGAGACCTGCTTTGTTATCCTGGTTAGAGTCCATTCTAATTGATTGCCAAGGTTAGAGTGTAACACCGAGCCAATGAGGCATGAAAGATATTTTTCAAAAAGGCACTGTGCTGAGCGTCAGTGGAGAGTAAAATATTTCATTCATTCATATATATATATATATATTAAGCATATTAAGATGGCGGTGTGATTCTCCTCCATAGAACAAATCCACGAAATATGGACTGATTGAGAAAGGAACTGGTAATGTTTTTAAAAGATCACGAGCTAAATATTACTACTGCCACCAATGCTAAAGTGAACAACTTTTTCGATGTGGCCTTGGAGTTGAATAATGGTCATTACAAACAATATACCAAAGATCTATATAATCACGTTTAGTAAAGAAATCAAACCACCATAATAAAATTCTAGATGATTTACATAAATCAGTCCAAGTGAGAATATGTATCCATTCCAGCAATAAGGAAATACTTGATGATAATTATAAAATTAATTATATAAACGCTTTAGGATTAAGCAACCATAACGTAGATTTAAAGTACTAAGAAAAGAAAAACACAGAAGGTAAAAACAAACAGAAACACCGAAAGCGTAACATTTTATGGTTTAATCTACCGTTTAATCGTAATGTTCTAACGAAAATCGGAAGAATTTTCGTAAATTTAATTCATTGTACTTTAACTATTCACCAGCACTAAAAAAGCTTTTAACAAAAATAATTTTAAGATCATCTATAGCTGCATTAATAACATTGATAAATATATATCCCAACATAACATTATATTAAATAAATATATTTCCCCCCCCAAAAAAAACCTTAATTTAAAAAAATTAAATGCACTTGCCGAAGAAAAACGATCTATAACTTAAATGGTCAATGTATGACTGATAATATTGTATATCGAGCTAGCATACATTCTGGTAACGATGTCAAATTTTATTTTTGGTTCCACTGAAAATCCTTGGAAATTTCGTTTCTAGCATCATCGAATGACTTTAGGCAATATAAAATACAAAAACAGCTCTGCTCACTCTAATTATTTCTGACAATTAAAGAATGATGCTAATACAACTATTATCACCTGGGATATTATAGCAAGAGCCAAAACTTACAACGGGAAAGGAAATAGATGCAATTTATGTCTTGTTGAAAAATTATTTAAAAACTCTTAAATAACTCTAAATTATTAAACAAGAAAAATGAATTTTGGTTACATGTAGGCATGAAAATATATAACTGGTTCACTAAGTTGATCGAGATGAATTTTTAATATAAATTATGTTTTTTTTTTTAAAGAGGAAGTCATTTCCTTTACACTTAATATGAAATAATAATATTCACAACTCCAAAATATTTTTGTTTACATATATATGCAAATCCCGTTCGTTTTAAATGATATATATATTACTTAAAATTAAAAAAATTGTAATCCCAGTATAATATATAAATGCACCAACATTATTGCAATAACTAAATATTTTTTATTAAATTTTAAATGACATGACGGTCAGTCTATACTCATCACCTGAAAATTGCGTTGTGCATGAAAATCCGTATCGTGCTTTCGGCGAGTGGTACTACGTGTATCTCTCCCTCTTTCTCTCTCTCTCTCTCTCTCTCTCTATATATATATATATATGTATATATATATATATGTATGTTGTGGTAGGATCCACCTAATTTGCATAGCGGAGTACCGACGATATAAATATGGTTGGTACCGGAAGACAGGGAGGCAAATCAAGAGATCCAACTAGAGACCCTGCCCGACTGCGACTTAGTCAACACATTTCTCCAGAACGGTCTTCCCAGGAATATACAAAAGACTATATGTAAATATTGTGTACACTTTCTTGTTTCAATACATTTTATTCTAACTACATTTTGTGTTTGCATTATTATTCCATGCATTAGTCAAGTTTCAACAATATATATATATATACACACACACACGCATATATATATGTGTGCGTGTATATATATATATATATATATATATATATATATATATATATATATATATATATATGAAATTGGGGAGGTAGTTATGTATAGATTGAATACTTGAATCCAAAACTTTTCCACCGTGTTACAATGAGGTTGGCCAAATTTAATTCCAATTAATACCTTGTAATCTCTTTGAAAAGAAAGCAATTCCAAATTATCTGTATATAAAACTGGTATCTTCTCGATCATCATCATAACTGTCATCATCATCATCTTAACAGCAACATAAACGTCACCGCCGTAAACACTATCTCAACTTATTCGGCCCGGTCATTATGGCTGCTGTCTTGACTCCTCCTCACGAAACAAAATTGCCGCTTCAGTTCAAACTATTATTATCTTTGCTACCATAATATATTCTTGTCTCTATTAAAAGGAACTCCGAAAGCGACAGGCAAATACTTAAGATCTCGTCAAGGAGAATCGACGTGGCAATTTCAGTTGTGACAATACGTTATAAATAGCTGGCGGTAGATGTGTTAACTTCTGGAGAATTGCCTTTGAAGTGATGTTTTTTTTTCCTGGGCCGGATAAAAGCAGCAACATTGTTGGAATCAGTAATCATTCAGATAAATTGCATTTGACAATGGGCCGTCGTTGAAATTATGTATGCGTGAGCCAGTACGGTTGGTAGCGGTAGATAATCGCAAATGGACGCTGTAAATATTAATGCGCTTTAAATGATGTAAAAGTAATTCTTTGTCTCTATTTTCGCTGATTATTTATAATAGCCTTTAAGTGGCATGGCCAGGGAACAATAGAAGATTTTAAAAAACATAATTGAAGTGATGGGCTAAACTTTTGTAAGAACTGTTCTACAAGTTTGAAAAAAAAATGATTCCTTTCGATTAGTTATAGTCAAACTGTGGTTTGTGGCTAAATGTGGCCCGTTTGACTTTATAAATGGCACTCTAATTTTCCTGAGAAAACTAAGGTTTATTAAAAGTTTGGTTGTTTACTTTCGTCCTCGCTTGTTCACTTAAATTTCCTCATACATAATCACATATATAAACATCGATTAATTACAATGTTTCTTGAATAAATTCTCGTTGAAGGTGACGTTTTCATCATTTTAAATGATTGGCGATTTTCACTAAGAGAGATCATACGTGTAAATATAATTTGCTTTAGAAACAGTTATTAACATGTTTTCTATCGAAAAAAATATATTTTATTAAAAAAAAAAACATTTATTTTATTTTCGAATGCATAAATAAGAAACAAATCACATGCAACAGTTGCAGGTTAATAAATGACATCGATGATAATGTACCGAGATGCCCTGTTCTAATTATTGAGTAATTCTTACGCCTATGGTCTTCTGTAGTGCAAACGGACATGGCCCCTTCAACTAAAAAATACCTTAAATCTTTTCAGCAGTAAGTCCCATCATGAGTCATAATTGACGCGGCTCACTGGTAAAAAAAAAAAAAAAACGTTGGCCATTCCTGCTTTAAATCCGAGATAAATTCTATGGTTAATTTGAATTATCGCTTGGTTTTGCTTGATAGTTACTTGAGCTAATATCGGAACTGAACGTGAGTAAGCCTAGCGGCTCTACCATAAGAATTGAACGTGCGTAATTATTAAGACACTCTACCATGTGTATATATTAAGAGAGTCAAGCATCTCACTAGGGAGTGTGTAAATAGTAAGATACTCTACCATCAGATTAGGACGTGTGTAAATATTAAAAGACACAACCATCAGAGTTGGATGTGTGTAAATATTAAGATAATCTACGATTAAAATTGCATGTTTTTTTTTTGTTTTCTTTTAAGCGTATCACCCCAAGCAAGGCTGGAGGCCACTATCACGCATGGGGTTACAGAAGGGTTTGAGGAAGAGCAGATAGGAGTTGTAAAGGAGAGGATGGGGAGAAAGAGAAGGACGGGGGGTCGATCAAGGCAAGGGGATTACAGAAGAATTGGAGCGAGAGCAGATAGGAATGAAAGATGAAAGGATGTGGAGAAGGGAAGTGGATAGATCAAGGCAACTGGAGATGACGATTGACGCTACACTTAAACCGTTGGAGATTGTATTTGTCAGGGAAACAATAATAGGGAAGGGAGTTCCATAGGCGAGATGTGCGAGACATGAAGCTATTGGAGTAGAAGAGACGTCTACATCTAACAGTTTCAACGGTGAAGGGGTGGGAACGGGATGCCAGCCTCGTAGGACGTTTAAATTCATGAGGGCTAGGGACAAGCGAAAGCAACTCCTCGGAGCAATTACCGTGAAAGTACTTGTAGAAAAAGCAGAGCGATGCAACATCGCGTCTGTGAGAGAGCGACTGCAGACGAGAAAGAGACTCTACCATCAGAATTGCATGTGGGTAAATATTAGGAGACACTACAATCGGGTTAAAACGTGTGTAAACATTAAAAGACTCTACCATCAGAACTGCATGTGGGTAAATATAAGGAGACTTTACCATCGTGTGTAAATATTAAAAGACTCTACTATCAGAATTGCGTGTCGGTAAATATTAAGAATTTTCATAATCAGATTCGGACGTGTGTAAAAATCAAGGAAGCTCAGCGAGCGTAAGCATTAAGGCATTTTACGATTGAAGACGGACGTGTGTAGAAATCCAGGCCCTCTATCATCGGTCATGGATGTGTATAAATGTATACTCGACGATCGGATTTGGATGTGTATAAACATTACGATAGTCTTCCTCGTATTTCGTTCGTTTTTCTTTGTTCTGATTTCCGCTTGTTACTTAAAGTCGGCTTTATTCCGCATCCAGCAAAACCCAGGTTGCCGATATATATATATATATATATATATATATATATATATATTGGAAAATTTTCATACATGACTAGATCAGCATATTCCGGTGACGATAAGAAAGTCACACGATGAGCATTATCTTACCCTCACGACAACTTCCATCGTATGACAGCTCCTCTCCAATTTCCTACATAACTTTTCTTAGATAACCAGTTAAGTGGCTTAGAGAGATGCACATTTCACCCCAGTACCTGCAATGGTATTACAGCCTGAAACGTTAAGATGATTGAATGTTCAATGTCAGTTTAGGTAGGCCATCACTCGCCGGCATTTAAGGCTCTAAGCCTTAAAATCCGCACAGTGGCTCTTTTGTGGTAGACCTAACAAGAGCTAAAAGATGAAGGAGTTAAGGCTCTTTCTGAAGAGATAGAGAGAGAGAGAGAGAGAAAGAAAGAAAAAAGAAAGAAAAAAGAAAGAAGGAAAGAAAGACAGACATGTGGAGTTATACTTCGGTGGTAATGGATTTTTCCAACGACCACACTTGATGCTAAAAGTGGCACCAAATCGTATTTAGTGTGGAATTTTACAAAAATATCTGTATATCGTTCAGTACACAGAATTAAGGAAAGCACTAATTCTTTTCGCTTTAAAACCAATGGAACATTGTTGTCTGGAGCATGAACTCAAAGTCTAAGCGACAATATCACTTTGGATTTCGCTCTTTCGAACCAACAGAGATTGTGTATAGTCGAAATAAAACAGGTTTTAGTCTTTCACATTAAAAGTGTTGCCATTATTATATGTGTGTTCATTGGTTAGAATGCTTTCAAGTCAGTATCTATCACACAGGTTTTAAGGAGAGTGACTCATTACGCCTTATCGGGCTAATGTTTTTTGCTGACGTGAAGTGGAAAGATTATGTTGAATCAATTGCTCGGTCTGCTGCTCGGAAATTTTGGTTTAGTGTGTCGGGCTAGACAATTTTCTTTACCAGAATATATCTTACACATTTATAAGTCTACTATTCGTCGATGCATTGAATATTGCTGCCACATAAAGACTGCTGCTTCGGCTATGCGTCAGAGATTCTTTGTAAAATCCAAAGGAGAATCTGCAGTGTTATAGGTTCTGACCTGATATCTCAACTTCAGTCACTTTCCGGCCGCCGTAACGTAGCTTCCCGGTAAATTTTCTAATTTTCTCTTAATATTTTCATGGTAATGATGAGCTTTTTTTTTTCGTTGGCACCCCGACTTTACGGATTTAAGCTCAGTACTAGATTAGCAGTTAGGTCTCATCATTTTACTGTTTAAATGGCTTGATATAACCGTAAGTTCTATGCTAATTCTGTCTTGTCTCGGACATTTCGTTTGTTGAAACCTCTACCGGCTTCTTGGTTTCTTGCAAACATTTGGTCTTTAAAAATTTATATGTAATGTCAGCCGTTATTTTCTGTCTTATTAATCCGTTTTCTTTTATTTTTCTCGCTCCTTAATAATCTTCGTTTCCTCATATTCTTTCACATTCATTAACACCAATCATATTTGGTAATCTTTCTAAGGATGAAGTGATGGACAAGTGGTTTTACACATTATTAATCTTTTCGAATAATAGTCAATAGTTAATACCATTTAACCATATGTTATTTTTTTTTAGAAAATAATGCTGAAAATGATCTTCCGAATATACCGGTTGAAACAGTAAAATTGTCCAAATCGTATAACAGCATGTCTATGCCACAAAATGTTTAATATCCCAAAAAAAAAACACTAAACCAATTGAGTTTCTTTTTTTCCAAGTGTTCAGATAAGACCTTTAGACATCTTTACACCATTTGTCGTAAGAATCACTGAAAACCCTTTGAGTTATTCAGCTAGAAAGAGAACAGGTTAAAATCGTTTTGTCAGGCCCACTATGTCTTCGCAACAGAGCAATGGTAAAATGAAAAAGAATCGATTATCCAGGATATTTTCTGTATGATAAAGTTTTGAAGAAAAGTAATCTTGCATAATTGGAGTCCTCGATGTCAAGATATAGAGCAGTAATAGTAATAACTGAAGTGTCTCGTTCACTTATCTTGATCCTCCTCTTCAGGAGACTTGATTGCAAAATGAAATTATTTTTCTAAAATAAATTCAGTTTTACAATCAAATACTCCTGTGGTTCAGTCCCCACGAATATCGGGTGTAACAGCAAAATTGCCCAAATCGTGTAACAGCATGCTATAATTGTCCATCCCACAAAATGTTTAATATCTAAAAAAAAATGTTTTTTTTTTCCAGGTCTTCAGATAAGATGTTTAGCCATCTGTCACGATATGTCGTAAGAATCACTGAAAAACCCTTTGTGTTATTCAGCTAAAAATAGAACAGGTTAAAATCGTTTTGTGTCAACCCCATTATGTTTCCCAACTGAGAAATGGTGTTATATAGGAATAAAGTGTCGCTGCCGACACTTGAGTTTGAACACAGATCTTCAGTGAGCAAACACAGGCGATCCCATTATTGAATTAAGTAGACCACGTGACAGTAGAGGAAACGCATATGTAGAAAATAGCGTGACGTCTAGATTGATCGTTATTCTATTCTATCCTCTATTACTATACAGACAGCTATTCTCTACTCTATTCACTAGACTATTTCTCTGTTCAGTTCACTATACGGTGGTTACTGTTCGAGCAAGTATTATCGAGCAAGTATTATTAGTGCTAGTGATATTCGAAGGTGTCTGACACCAGTATTGTTCAACGGCGTTACTATAGTTGTATCTGCGATTATAAAGACTCTACTACAACGAGCATTACAAACGTGACAACGAGTATTCGTTGACATCACAAAAGTGTCAAAGGAGAGTTCGTTGACATCACAAAAAATGGTGAGACGAAAAAGATCATTCAGGTCTTCAGTAATAGTACCGACATTCATACTCTGGCTTCCATCTTCAAAGTTAATTCAAGAACCATCAAGAGAACGGTGAATAAGTTTAAAAACGAGGGAACAGTAGATAGGAAATCTTGATCAGGAGGTCACAACAGGAAGAGGAATCATCATTTTAAGTCAGACCTAAACACATTCTTATTGTTTAAAGTAGAGCCCAGTAGTGTTATAAAAACCTTTGAGAATTCCAGTAAGATATCTTTAATTATTTCCATAATAAAACAGTTCAAAGTTTAATCTAACAATTGGACAATTTTGCTGTTACATGATTTGGGCAATTTTGCTATTAGACCCTGTATGACATCCTTTAGTCATTAGGTCAGTAACGTTTTCTCGGGGTCGCAGGCCGGTAGATGTAATACACGCTGTTTAAGATAAAATAAAACGGGGCGTAGATGAAAATGATGTTCTGAAGGTAAGTCACCCTTTGTTTATTTACATACTTAATGGATATCTATTCGTAAAATCTGTTTTTTTCCGCATTTGCCATGTTGGGTGATGGTGAAAGGCGCGTGCATAATGATTTCATGCGAGGAAAGGCTTAAACAAACAAAAGTAAAAAAGACATGCAGCAAAAGGCATAAGGCAAAGCAGAACTGGCTTGCTGAGAAAACGAAACACGTCTCTTTCCGGAAGGATCAAGAATCTCGAAGAACGATATAAGACTAGACAATAAATGCTGATTTTCTGAAGGTATGTCTTCTTTTTTTTATTCATCCAATTAATGCACCTCTGTTCACACAGTCTGTTGTTCCTGCCTTTGCCATGTTTTGTGATGCCGACTGAGACGTGTTCAATGGTTTTAGAGAACATTTTTGGTGTCAAGGAAATTTATGTGGAATATTTTAGTTGATGTTACTGATGATCATAAACCTGGTACTTTTGAGGGGGTGCATCACAAGTTTTTTAAGGGACTTTTAATTTTCTCTCCCAGTAATACTTTATTAGCCACGTTCCATATATGAATAAAATATGATTTAAACATGACTAATTAAAAGGTTTCTTGTTATTTCTAATGTTCTGTTTAGTACTATTTTTTTCAATAATCTTTACAATGCATATTCATGTTCTCTTTCGGCAAATATTTTTCGCCAAGAGAAGTATTTTTGTGTTGGTTTAACCCTGATTTTGAGCTAATCTAATACAATAATAGTTCATTTCTTTGCACCATTAGAAATGTTACGCCATTTTTGTTTGTTTTTGAATAATATTGTACCCAGAGCGTTCTTAATAATTATTACAACCGTGATGTAATAACGTTTTCTAATCAAATAATGTATTAATAATTATTACAAACGATATAATAAATCAAATTTTCACCTAACAGATCCTCAAATATGTTTATTGGGAAAATCTTCTGAAAATATATTCAAGTGCTTAATACTCTTCAAAAGAAATGGTAACCATTATATTATGAAGTAATGAAATATACATGGGGTGTACTGAAAGCAGCTGATGGTATAATCACAAGTCATCATTAAAGCTGGAAAGTCTTAGGAATTATACGACAGTACTGCCATTGAATATTATCTAAATATTAATCTACGCCCAGGAATTTTCCCTATATCACCTTTCCTAACAGAATTGCTACTTTCCCAAGCAAACGTACACAACTGTATCAAAAAATCAAAAGAAAATCGTTGAATCCGACAACGCAACAATAAAAACAATATTTCCACACGTGAAAGTACGTAATCTTCATTTGACAATATGAATATAATAGCGTCTTCTAAATTCTTCCAGTTGCTAAGGACATTTTGTTTTTCTATTGTTAGTTACTTTGTTTTAATAAATTCATTTCGTTTTTGCCTTGAAAAAGTCCATATTGGACGAAACGCGTAGGCTGATATTACAGTTTTCCTATTGTCTTTTACATTTATATATATATATATATATATTGCTTGAACCGGCTTCTAATGCTCTGGAGTGAGCGGCTTTGTGATAGTAGTCGTGGCTCCAGGGGAGACAGTCCTATGGTTAAAGAGAATCTCAGTAGAGTTCCACCACGGAATATGTGAGCGAGCGGCGCTATATTGAGTCTGATTTGCTACCTCTTCGTGTTCGAGGCCCGTTGGAACAGTTGGTATGGTGTTTGCTTGAAAACCAAACTGTCAGGGTTTCAATACTCGGTAGTGGATGCGCACTGCTGATGAGTCCCAAATATAGGACGAAACGGCCGTCCAGTGCTTTCTGCATTCTGTTGAGGTTTCCCTCTCGATGAATCACTTAAATATAATTATCAAATTCTCCTAATAATTTCATATATATATATATATATAAACATATATATATATATATATATATATATATATATATATATATATATATATATATAGTTTATTCGACTGGGTATTGAAACGTCCTCGGCAAGCCATCATTTCCGTAATTAGCAATTCAATAATCGATACATAGCATATATATATATATATTTAGCAAGTTTCAAAGTATTTAGCGAAATGCTGTGTCTATTTAATTCCGGTTACTTGGATTAGATTTCTTGATCATTCTTCTTGTTGGACCGGGAAATTTCCAGCATCACTTTTTAAATACTGATGTTAAATTAAAGTTCAACACCCTGAACATAATGTTGGGATTTACTCAAGCAAAAGTTATAGAGCTGGATTACAGCTAAGGATCAATGGAAAAGTCCCAAGCCTTGGTCTACACATGTGCACTTCTGAAATTAAACGGAGCACTCACAGAAACCCAGCTTATAAAACACCAGCAGTTCGTTTTACTACAGAACCTTCAATTGACATATCCATCTAATTATATAGTGTATCCCAGAATTACCTCTATCTATAACTATTTTAATTTTGTTTATAACTTTCTAACATTTATAATTCTTTTCTAATTTTATTTTCGTTTTCTTTCAGAACCCTATTAATAATCTGCTTAAAATTAGGGAGGGTTACTGAACCGAATAATCACACGAAGGTTGGTAATGAACGCTAATACTTAGGACAAGAAAAACATATAATTTTTGCCAGTGGCGCGTAGAAGTTGCCAACTGCTAGAAGTGTGTCAATTGAATTCGACAGTGAATCTTCAACTACAGGATATCTACCAACCGCTCCAAACGGTTAAATGTGGTACAAGGCCGAATTTAATATGGGGTATCCGAGCCCGTAGGCTCGGCCAAAAATTCCCCGTAGACCACGTATAAAACGGGGTTGGGTAGCTGATTCTCGAGACGAGACTCTGCCTGTCGACATAGCCTCGTCTGGGGTTCTCTCTGCCCGGAGGGAGAGAGTTTGACCAGCACAACTGGAGACGAATCTCCAACTGCATTATATCTATCAACTGCCCCATTTGGTCAGATGTGGCACAAGGCCGAATTTAATGTGGGATATCCGAGCCCATACGCTCAGCCAAAACTTCCCAGTAGAGTTTGATCAGCGCATCTGGAGACAAATTTCCAACTGCAGGATACGTACTAACTGCCCCACGCGGTCGGATGTAGCACAAGGCCGAATTTAATGTGAGGTATCCGAGCCCGTAGGCTCAGCCAAAAATTCCCGTAGACCTCGTATAAAACGGGGTCTGGTATCTGTTTCCTGAGACGAGACTCCGCCCTTCAACATAGCCTCGTTTGACCAGCACAGCCAGAGACGAATCTCCAACTGCAGACCAACATACAGTATGTACTACTGTATGTATGTGAATGGGGACATACCCATTATCGTCCGTAGGTATGTTACAACATAATGAATACATAAGAACGTATCTTTGTTGACCCCTGAATGTTTTTGCATGGAGTTTTAAAAAAATATCGCCAAAAGACCTGTAGTTTAGCTGGGCTTAAAGAACGCATTCAGTTATCAGTGCAAGAGGAGATAACTCCTGAAATGCTTCAAGATGTGTTTCTCAACGCTGAGGAAAGATTTGAAATTTGTATGAACACAGACGGAGCACATGTCGAAAATTTTCAATAAAGTTTTGACGTAAGTTTTTATAAATCTATTTGGTTTGTACTGTAATAAAGTAATAAACATGAAATTGTGTTGAACTCTAGGACACACTGTGCAACAATAGTTTCAATAGACAGGTCTCTTGGAGAGAACATCTTGTCTAGGTGAAGTCCTCACCCGAAAACAGAACCGTAGAAAAGGAAAGCTGAAAGCACACCACTATAATTCCTAAGGAAACGTGGTAATTCACAGATATGAAAAACGAGTAGACCGGAACCTCATGATCGTCAACAACCTGAAGTGTTATTACTATTAAAAACAAAACGATGATGAGCATGTTGCTAATTCTTTTAATTATACGTGAACTTTAGAAAAGGTAGAATGCTAAAAATTAGAAAGTACAAAATGGCTATCGATCAACATGCTCAAATAATTTGATTCACGTATGTTTTATGCGTCTTCCGTATTAGTGATAAAATTTGAAGAGCATCCAAGTTATTCAATTATTGAATTTAACGCTCCAAAATGCTCTAGAAAAAAAAACTATGTCTAAAAGTCAGCGGGCAAATGGAAAATCATGAAAAATCAATAAGTTAGAATACACAAACAGCAAAACAAACTAGTGACCAACATAAAGCATTAGAAGCTATAAAAAAAGAAGAAAATCAAAAACATTCAGGATATCAATATTCGAAATAATTTTCATCTCAATGGTTGCGTATTTGCATTTTAGAGCAGGGCTTTTGAGACACTAGAAAGATTTATGCTAAACGTTTTCGGCTGCTGTAGACGATTTCTTTTTGATAAAAAAAATGTTGTTGCTTTTTTTTTAAAGTTTGAAATTTAATCATAATGACTTTTTTCCTGAGTTCCTAGCTAAAAGGTTGGCTTATCAAATAACGTGAGCGAGAAATTTTCACTTTTAACGTTAAATTATGCATACAGTTAATGCGATCTATAAATGTTGAAGATACTCGTTCTTATCGTCATTCAAATACACAGTATATATATATATATATATATATATATATATATATATATATATATATATATATATATCTGTGTGTGCGTATATTAAGTTACCCAGAATTTCCTGACTAGCTTAGGAAGCGGAAAGAAAAAACATTTTATGGAGGAGCACCAAGATTTATTCTTCAAAATAAAATGTCATTCTCTACGATCTTCCGCCAGTGATCAGCCAGTATACGGCTCAGTCCCAGATAGCAGCCCACTGGATTTGAATCAAAAACCTGTAAACAAGCTTCTTTCAAAAGCGAGGGAAGTGTGCCATTAAGCGGAATATGCCGTAGTCTCGCGGAGCAGAATCGGGACTGAATGGTAGAAAGTAATCAACACCGTCCAAATGTTTGAAATTCTTTTTAGTCAACACCCAACCTCGACTGACCAAAGTAGGATAATCCTTCTTGATTTTATCGGGCACGTTGTTTAGCTCCTGGGAATACAATTTAGCGTTGATGGCGAGACCGTGCGGTACTACTCATCGGAAATTTCACCAGACAGAGATCAAGCTTTGTTGTTTTCTTACCGTTTCCTGAGTCAGGAATTTCTGGCCAACCCAATATATATATATATATATATATATATATATATATATATATATATATATATATATATATCCGAAACACTGTTTTTTCTGCAATGACAGTTTTCTAAAAATGTACTTTCGTAAGCAGTTACTTAGTGCCAAAAAACTGACATGTTGCCAACATTAAACATGTAGACTTTTCTGGTTGTTAATCTAGACCTTAAAAACGGTACTTTTCAACCTTATATGAAGGTTAATTCGAATCCAGTGTATGTAGACTCTAACTTAAACCATCCCTGTCAGTTATTAAACACATACACTCTTCCATAGAATTTAGAATAAGCGCTAACTCTTCCCTTTATAACTCAATAATAAGAAGAGAAGATCTAGGTAGATCATATGGTTCCTCCCCACTTTCAACCTAATATTTAAAAGTAAATTAGGGCAAAAATTCCTTAAACTTTTTAATAAACATAGTAAAATATTTATTAAAAATACTCTCAAATTAAGCTACTGTTATGTGAACAACCCCGAGAAAATAATTAATAAATATAATAACAGTCTTCAACATGTATAAAAATTCAAAAAGCAAGACGTATAGCAATGGTGCAGTAAATGATAATAATTATAATAATACTAATAACTGCAGATGTAATTGCAGGAATTTCAACGATTGCCCACTACAAAACAATTGCCTAGCTAGTACTATTTTTACACTTGAAAACCCCAGTATTAAGAAGATTACATTGAAACCACTAAAAATTCATTTAAAACCCGTTGATATCAACATGTACTATCCTTCAATATTAGTACTTAGAAAAATAGTACTTTGTCGTCCATGTACTTTCGGAGTTTAAAAGAGAAAAACAAAACTCCTACCGTTAAATGGAAATTAATCAGGCTGACTCGAACCTGTCATTTCTTATAAGCAACATGTTATCTTTGTCGCAATGAAAAATTAGAAATTATTAGATTTAAAGACATGATTAATCTCTTAAATCAATGGAATGAACTTACTGTAATCTGTAGACATAGTTGACCCTTACTTGACATTTGTAGTAATATTATGAATGATAATAGAATTGTATTGTAAGTTTGTATTATTATTATTTATTGGTTCTTTATTTATATTCATGTGCCGATATTTTTTGTAACCGGATCACTGATGTTAATTATAATCTACTATTATTTGCTAGCGATTTAATCTGACATAAATTGTTAAGCTGATATTGAATAGTTGTGATCATTTATGTATTAATTTTACACGGACTCTGAACTTGCTATGGTTATCGAGGTATGTATGTACGTATGCATGTTTGTATGGTTGTTTCTACATCAGTTTATATAAGGGCGTATATACTTGTGTATATATATTTGCGCATCTGTGTCTGTGTTTTAGTTTCTATATGTGTATATGTGTGTGGGTGTAAAACCACACATAATTACGTCAAATTTAAGAAATGACAACAAAGAAGAAAGCAAGCACTGAAGAGAGAACATGTTATCTTGACGTGCTCACAAAACTAATGCAGCAGGCAAGACTGAACCAACACCAGTCAGCTAAGTGATAAACTCCTCCAAATTAATTCTCTCACTCTCTTTCTCTCTGTGTATCTGTCTCTGTCTCTCTGTCTGTCTGTCTGTCTGTCTCTATAATATATATATATTTGTGCATTTAGGCAGCAACCCTTCTTTCATGCATATTTCATTGAATACGACAAACAGGTTCCTTTGATTTAGTTTTTTCTCATGCGATCTAATAATTCTTATTCTTTTCAGATGAAAAATTATATAAAAACTGTCAGAATAATGTCAACCATGAATATGGAGACATTATCTTGACCGTGTTGGGAAAAATGAGAACATATAAATACATACATGCAACAAACTTTTTCTTATTTAACAGTCAAAATATTTCATCTTTGAAAATGTCTAAATGTAAAGCCGAAAGCGCTCGGAATAAAAGCACATTCGGACAATTTTTATATTATTTGTCATCTGAAAAGAAAAAAAAATATTAGATCGCATGAGAAATTGTATAAAAAACTAAATCAAAGTCCCTTGTCTGTCGTATTCAATGAAATATATATATATATATATATATATATATATATATATATATATATATAATCAAGTTCACCCCAAGCAAAGCAGTAAACGACAGAACAATACCATAGTTTTGTAATGAGGAACAGTTAAGAGTGTCAAATTCAAGTTCTATCCATCTGCTACTGATTCATAGTTCCACATAAGTTGTAATAATATGAAGGAGTAAAAGAGACGGATACGAAAGAAATGTCTATTTTAGAATACCTTTCTCACGTAAAGACATTCTAGGCTTCTAGGACCTATTTCTATATAATTTATTACAAACTAGCAGCATGACCCGGCGTTGCCCGTGCTTGATTAAAAAATCGTACGACTCATACAGCAATCGTTATCACTTCTTAAAATATTTTTGCCCTCCTTGCCTTTAAAGGAGTGTCCTCTACCGTGCTGATGTTGCTACATGCCTTACGTCTTGCCTATCTCACACTGCGAATTTTTCTAAGCTCTATACTAAACATTAAATCTGTTACGAAAAAAGAACTAAACAAAATGAACACAAAACGGTCAGCTTTAAAAAAGGACTCGTAACTGGATAAACCGAATTAAAAATGAATGATAACAACACCCAACCCAGTTCTGTGGAATCAGAATCAAGGTTGAGTTTAAGCAAGCGAATGAGCCAATGGGAGTAAAGCGCCATGCAGATTAAAATTTTTCCCACTTGTGACGAATGTATCTATCGATTTTAACATTCGTTAGACAGTCAGCTGTTGGCTCACACGCTGGCCAATAGAATCTGGCCGCAAACTACATGGAAACTACCGTAGAAGCATGAAAAAATCGATTATTTCTACTATCGATGGGAGGTGGGAAATGCAACGCCGGTCTTGGCCTGCTCTCTAACTTGGAGCATGTGCATATAAATTTTGGTGCAAATCCGTCGAAAATTGCGGCCGTGCATTCGTTGCACACACACACACACACACACACACACACACACACACACACACACACACACACATCCCGCCTTTTATAGATAGAGATTGAGCAGCATAAATCTTAAGAAATTAGCTGTGTGTCTTCGTCTAGAGGTCTTCGTGTATGGCTACGCATATTGTTAGTCATGCTAGCTTCAGAAAGGATAACGAATAGACTGTTTGAATAAAACATGAGGAACTGACTTATCTGTTCATGACAAGAAAAATAACTGTTGTATCCACTGTTAATTTTGACAGTGAGATATAAACATATGTGCTTAAGTGTGTGCGCATTTGAAGGCTGATAATATTTTCAATTTAATATAAGATCAAAACAATGGTATATCAAGATACATTTAAAATATAATATTTACGGAAGAAAAATACGTTATATCCTCCGAGATGTGTAATTTCATAAAATTATTTTAAAATATTTGTTTCGTAAGAAATAAAAGACACGAATGAGAAAAAAATAATTATTTTATGCTTTTAGCTATGAAACACAAAATTGTGAAAGCTTAAATGGCGTAAGGCATTCATTACATATATATATTTGCAATAAGTATGGTGGCCAGTAAATATGAGTGTAACGCGACTCGATGCGAAAAGTGGTGTCAGTGGGGTGACTTCAAAATACAAAAGTTCACTTTCGCATTGAAGGGCTTGGAAAAGCATGAATTTGACACTTGTCTCTCCCCCGCTATGGGTTAAATAGCAGGGAAGACTTGGTGGAGAATTGTCTAAGAAAAATAAAATTATTTTTTCCAAACCGTGGAAAATGATACCGGAAACAACTCCACGCTCCTCTCCAACCATTTTTATTGTAATTCACTGATAACAATGACAAAAA
>OZ038490.1:62567564-62605064 GCA_964036315.1 Acanthosepion esculentum
TCGGAAAGCCTGCGGTTAATCGATTTAGGTATCTGTTTGATTATAGAAGGCGGGTGGTTGGAGTATATATGTATGTACTGTGGTTTATCATTCGGTTTTCTGTATGGTTTGTGTGTGCCTTTTCTTAGGTTGAAGGTGACATCTAGAAAATCTACTTCGTTTAGATTAGTTTTTATATCTATCTCGAATCCGTTATTTTTGAAGATTTTAATTATTGCTTTTCTAGTTTTATCTGTCTTTTGTTTGTTGCAGTTTCTTAAGATTATGAGACCGTCATCTCTGTAGAGCCCTGTGTCATTTCTATCTATTATTTTGCTTATTTCGTGTAGTAAATAAATACCTACGATTTCGCATGTCTCTGCACCGTCAAAGCTTCCCATTGTAGTGTCAAATATCCCATCTTTCTTTATCCATGCTTCTTCATGGTGAAATAATAATGATTTACGGGAGTGCTTAATGATGTCGATTTCGTTTGGTTTTATTATTATTTGTTCCTGAGCTAAGTTGATGGCCTTATCTAGTGTACGTTCTGTTATGGATGGGTAAAATTCTTTTATGTCTAATTGTAGGAAGTGGCAATTTTGTTTGTTATTTATGTATATATATATATATATATACGATTAATAAGAGGTCTTTTGCTTTTAACATCTTAGGAGCACTACATGTTAAAAGCAAAAGACCTCTTATTAATCGCATAGATTACAATATTTCTGGAAACATCCTACAATGTTTATAATATATTTCTTCATAATTAGGTACACCACATAACCATTTCCTTTGAACTTTTTAAATTTTAAATTTTATAACGTATTCTTCGATCTTTTGGCTTGTATAATAAAAATCTTTTTCACCCCTTCACATGATTAAAAATCTTCGCCATGCACGTGATAACATCATCGCGTCTTTTGAAATTAAAATGATTTTGTAACGTTTATTTAGTTTGCAAAAAAATGTAGCAACATGATTCCCCTACAAGACAATTTGCAAATGTTTTTCAAAAATTTTGACTCTACATATATATAAGACATTGTTAAAAAATTTGACCCTGAAGATGAACAATGATGTTCGAAAGTACTCGGTTATCTTACGGACAATATTTATTTTGATATAATTTTCAAATAAAAAGTCTCATTAGAAAATATGAGAAAATTCAAAAGAAAATATGCAGGACTATGTTGTCTTTGATATTCAACACAACATGTTTAAAAGAATATATATATATATATATATATATATATATATATATATATATATATATATATATATATATCCAAATGTAGAAGAATATAAATTCAAATGTTCTTAACACCATTAATTTAATAGAGGGCTCAATACAAGAGGAAAGCAATAGATATGTGTGTATGTGCGGTGGTGGGTGTGTGGTTGTGAGTGTATGGGTGTGTGAAGAGAGAGAGAGAGAAAGAGAGAGAGATAGAGCTGTTTACCCGTAAGATCAATTAAACTCGGTTTGGTATCTATCTCAACGCCAACTCGAACATAATAGGTCAAGCTTCAAGTCGGAACCCCACATGTCCAACAGACTACGGACAAAACATAATCGAGTTCCCTTGGTATTACCGATTCATGGATGCCCTACGTACCAGAAATTAACCATGACTGTTCCTCTTTTACTCAGACTAATGTATGGTATTGTCTGGATTGGTCGTGGTGGTAGTGGTCTAGGGTTAAAGCACCCCGTAGCTGATTATAATAGTTTAACTGCATGTGAAATACAGAATTTTGTTCACTATCTACAAGAACAGGTTTTATATCATGTTCAACTTAACAAAGGCTACTAATATGTATAGTTTTAAAAATCAAAATTTAAAAATAACATTTCTTTCTCGTCTTAATTTCTGGGATGAGAAGTTATCATGATTTACAATATTTACAAACAGACTATTGTCCACATCTTTGTTGTTGTTACACAACATTTCGGCCGTTGTGCCTTTTGGTCTTCTCCAGGTGTATATTAATCTGTGTGGCTTAGAAGGGATTCCGAACTGAACACTTTACTCAATCTACGTGGGTGTGGTGGGTAGACTGTTCTCGTTCCACTGCTCATGTCTGAGGATATTGTCTAGTTCTGCTTCGTTATTGCTCGCCCGTTTCCACTGAGCCCAAATACACACTGCCCAGTCCGAGGGATTGAACGCCCATCGACTATGTCACCAAATTCACAAGCCAACACTTTAATCCTCTTTAAATCTACGAATCGATGTCCAAGTGGATTAATGCAATGTTGGATTAAAGACGATATCCTTAGACATCCCAACTGTAGAAAAATCTTCCGCATTTTTTATTCCCTGCCATCTACAATTTTCGAAAGTTTAAATGCAACGCCATCTTGTAACTTGAGAAGGGGTTTGCAGCATTAACACGTAGAAACAGCGGTTCTTGGAAGATCAACAAGGTTAAGGAACGTCAAGCCTTGTCAGTACCTAGATGGGTGACGACTTGGGAATACCAGGTTCTGTAAGTTAGGGTTTGAAGGTGGTGCAATGGAAAACGGCAATGAATTGGAAAACAGAGAGCAGTGTTCGAAATCCAGTTAGTTAAATACCCTTAAGAAAAGTATTCTCTTCAGTACGGTTGAACAGATCAAGACTTAACAAATCTATAATGAAAGCCAGAATATTTTCAAGTAGTTTATAAAATATATATTAAAGAAATATATTTCGCGGTTAATAACATTATTTTCATTTTTTTTAATTGTCTTGCCCCTTCAAGAAGTAGGAGATCATGACAGCAAAAACTGTATTATTGGAAAATATAAAGGAGTGGTACCACGTGGCTTCCTTCAGTGTTTGTGATTTAAAGGTTTCCTTCTTCTTAGTGAGGCAGTGATTAATTTTTTCTTATCAACCATTTGAAAGTTGATTAAAGCTAGCAAATAACTTTTCATGTAAGAATTTTGCGGGTGGGTGGGTGACAGTAATGATTTACTAATACAAGACCTAATAATTAACCCATAGCTGGAGGGGAATTCATACTTTTCTTAAGGGTATTTGCTCGTAAGTGTATATAACAACTCTAACAGGATTTAGAACTATATATATATATATATATATATATATATGTATATATATGTGTGTGTGTGTGTGTGTGTGTGTGTGTGTGTGCATACACATTTAATAGAAAACATACAACCTTAAATGTCTGTTTTCAATTTAAATTAAATTAATAATTGCTCTGATTTGACATTGAGCTCTCTGGATTACATCGTCCTTGGGATAATCCATGTGGATTACCAAACATTTCATTACTTATATATCTGTTGGTCTTGAGGAAATACAAATGTGCCTGAGCGAACTTAGCAATAGGGATTGGGTAGCCACACTCGTAGACGGTTATCCTCGAATAGGAGTGGCCAGCTATTATTATGATATACAATACATACGTACATACATATATACAGGCTAACCCAAAAACCCGAGAATTTTTGAAGTGCGTATTGCCAGACATGAGCAAGTGGCAACATTGCGTGACAGTGACCTTGAGCAAGTAAATATTTCGCCATTTTAGTAACGAGAATGAAATTCACAGTATCCCAGCTGAGATGTTGCAGCAGTCAATGAGGAATCTCAACAGCAGATTTCAAGAATGCATTCGTACAGGAGGAAGCGACCTACAGGACGTAATTAAAAAAAAAATGAAAATTTCATCATTGTTTCTTAAATGGCATGTTTTAAGGTTTCAATTACTATGAATTAAATATTTTTCTTCCATCACACTTGGTTTTATTGGATTTTTAAAAAGTTCCCGTTTTTTGGGGTCACCCTATATATATATATATATATATATATATATATATATATATATATATATATATATATATATATATATATATATATTACAATGAATCATTCATACAGAAAACAGATATAGAAGTTAATGATAAAAATGGCGAGAATATATCTTCGCAAACAATTTACTAAAAGACATTAACCCCGAACCTGTAAATGAATGTTATGATACCTGTTTATAAATGTCTTGTTAATACCTGGAATTATAAAACAACAAATATTTTTCTTACCTGATGATATCTGTAGGAACAGATGAAAGCTCGTAAATATATAAAAAAAAGACCTTATTCAACTAGAATTTATAAACAGGGAACATAACATTCATTTACAGGTTCGGGGTTAATGCCTTTTAGTAAATTGTTTGCGAAGATGTATTCTCGCCATTTTATCATTAACTTCTATATCTGTTTTCTGTATGAATGATTCATTGTAATGTAAATTGAACTGCACCACATACTTAATATATATATATATATATATGTATAAGAGGTCTGATCAAAAAGTATCTCCTACTGTCTCTGTTTTAAAGTAGCGAACGTACGCAGAGTGAAGCCGCTTGACTCACATCGATCTTGATTCTGTCGCGCATACGCACTAAGTTTTGACGTTCTCGCTCTCTTCCCTTGTTTGTAGCACAGTGCTTCGAAGGAAAGCCTCTCTCATCACACCACAGGGATTCTATTAGTGACTATGGCTTGTGCAGCAATTTTTGGCCAAACACAATATTCCCCGCATCTCTCACCTTGCGACATTTTCGTCTTCAAAAATCAAATCCGACTTGAAAGGAACACGATTTCATGACGTTGAGGAAATCCAAAACACTGCAACCACGCATTCCATGAAAGGTGTTCTACGAACGCTTCCAACAATGGATAAAGGGTGTGGCTTTAGAAGGGACTACTTCGAAAAGAGGATTAAATGCCGAATTGACATGTAGTTTTCTTTTTATAGAACCAGTCCCGGTACTTTTGATCAAACCTCGTATATATAAACAAGGTCGTAAAACCTTTCCTTCATTGATCTATTTCTGTTTTGCCTCGGACACTTTCAAAACTCATGCTTACTCAGTACACAAATCCAAGCGTTTAAGTCAAATAAAAACTTATAAATTCGAAGCTACCGCTTTAAGTTATTATCAAAACGAACTAGAATACACTAAAATGCCATCTCTAATTATAACTTTCTCTTTTTTTGCCTCTGAAGTCTTCCATTTCACTGACGCACATATGACTACACATTTGCGAAATTTACGCAGAGACTCGGATTTTTAAACAAATAAATTCAATACATCTTCACAAAATAATAAAAAAACGAGTGTTTTCTTGTCTGTTTACGCACACAATCACCATTTAAAACACAGCCATATCGTGCGCACAAATATATGCGCATGCGCGTATACCTCGATTTAATGACGTCACTCACTGAACGTTCGTTTTTTTTTTCTTCTCCTGAATTCTGATTTCTGGCCTATCACTTAGCATCAATTTATTTCAGATTGTGAAACATTTTAACGATCAACGATAGACAAAAAGAAAGAACGAAAAATGAAAGGAGAGAAAAAAAAAATTAAAGACAAGAGAGAATATTGAATGAATAAGTTACTGAGAGTAAAAAAGAAAATTAAACAAATCTTCAAATGGAAAAAGAAGCACACAAACACACACACAAACACACACACACACACACACACACACACACACATATATTTACAGTAGCAAATACAGCAAATGAATTACTGGCAACTTAAGTGGGTAATTTTTGTTGCTGATCCATTTCTTTCTTGCTTGCAGTTTTCATTGGTTCGTATACGATAGCTTCCATTCAATTAAAGAAATTCAAGCAGATAAGATATTAAGTTTATAAATTTACGAAAAAGAAAAACAATATACATGCAAAAATGACTGAAACTAAGAACGTTAATCGTACGAACGCAGACAAATAGAATATACAAATAAAATTTCGGCAAATGGACACTGATATTAAATTCAACCTTCTATCAACTAGTTTCTCTGTTCCCAACAGAAAAACCAAATCGCGAAATCGATAATCAAGTAAAAGGCCGAACAGGACTGATTTGTCTTTTCTTTTTTCTCTCAGAATGATAGATATTTGAAGAAAGTTAGTCTGAAGACACAAGCATCGCCCACTCTTCCTTGTTACCAAACTCCCACATCCACCGCGCTTAAATTACAGTCATGGCTCGGTTTCGCTTTGGACGCCTTGGGATTTTAGCGAGCGAGTCTAGTTGATCATTACAATTAAATAATGAGACTCACCCTCGTTGACAGCTTTATACGCGTGGCCTTATGCTAAACTATGCTAAGCGTATTAAATAACAAGAATGAATCTTATCTACACTATTTACACGCGGATTATTGTCCTCGTCCTTGTTGATATCACAACGTTTCGGCCGTTGTAACATACGACCTTTATCAGGCATATATCTATCTGAGTAACCAAATAGGAATTCCAAACTGAAGCCTTTATTTAATCTACCTGGCTACTCTGTTCTCGTAACACTGTTTATGTTTAGGGATATCTCGTCTATTTTTTTAATTTTTAGTACTGCTCATTTTTTGTTGTTTCCACTGATTTAACTACACTTGGCCATGAGTTCACCTTTGTCACCAATGACAGCGAACATATACGTGGAATACTTCGAGGAATGGCGCCACTAATGCCAACAGTATAGATGAGATACTTAGATGACACCTTAAAATACTGGCCACATCTGGAAGTTCTACAAAATATTGCTGGGTTATGTGAACTCAATAAGATCTTCGTTCCAGTTCACAATGGAAGAAGAAAATAATAAACAGCTAGCCTTTCTGGAAGTAGTAATGACTCGCACGGAGAATAGGTTCAAGACATTCGTATATCACAAGCCAACCTTAACCGGACAAAACCTCAACTTCAGTTCCCACCATTCATACAATATTAATATTCCACAAGTAAATAGCGTAAAAAATGATAACTCCTCATCCAAGAAATTCAGATAGAAAAAACGAATCTGTTTATGGATAGATGGTATTATTATTACTAAATAGTGAGTCTGATCTTCATTAGCTCTACCCCACTTTTGGCCTTGTGTCAAACTAACCAACTAATAATAAATAACAAGAACGGATCTGGTCCTGTGCGCCTTCAGATGGCATCATGCTTAGCAAGCAAGTCTGGTTGATCATTATTACTAAAAAGTGATACGGATCGTCATTAGAGATCCCACACATGAAGCCTTGTGCCAAACACATAAAATATCAAGAACGGGTGTCTATGAGTGGGTCATGCCTAACGAACCAGTCTAGTTGATCATTACTAATGAATTCTCTATATATAGCTGGCCATATTCGAAGATACCTGTCTACTAGGGCGGCTAGCCCGTCCCTACTGCAGACGGTTACTGAGACGCTTGCTCGGGCGCATTCAACACCTGCGGATCCCATCTGTCGTTTATACTGCAAGTATGCTACAGTTTCTGGGAAAGTCTGTGTTATCTGGTGTGATAAACAATTTGAACAAGGCCAGCACACTCAAGCCCTTGGGCATGATGAGTTGTGACTTCCTGCTAGCACAGCTATCGACGGCTCCCAAGGGTTCCGTCTACCTAATTCCACTCACAAGGCTTGGGTCAACCCGTAGTTTGATTTTCAAGCACTTTCTAAAGGTGACGGACGCTGGGATCGACCCCTCCTGTTCGATAATATCTCCTTCCCGACAAATCGACAATGGTTATATTCGGACCCGGGTCTCATTGTCAGAATGCAAACATTCTAACCACTCAGCCACTATAATTGTGACCTTATGGCTAACAAAGTTAGTATTCGGTAACACTCTAACATGAGTGGCTCTTGAGCTTTATAGTAAGTGAAAATTCGTGTTATAAATATGAATGGAGGAAGAAAGAAAAAAAATTTGGAATAGCAGGAAAGATTAAAAAATACTGATACCGACTTCAGTTTAACCGTTCGGCATCCTGGCCTAATGTAAATATATATGCAAGGGGGACCCGCAGTATTCGCGAAGGTATTAAATAATATATCATGTGTCGCATATTTCAGCAAGTATTAATAGGTGTATTAGATGCATATTAAATTCATTTACAGAAAATTAATGAAGAAAACGAAGCAAAAAAGATCAAAATAATGAAATCAAAAGTTATGCATTCAGAAAGAAAGTTTTCGAAAGAAAGAGAGATACAAAATAAATCGAGAGAGTAAAAGAAAGAAAGAATCAGACAAAGACAATGGATTTTCATTTCTTTTTAAGAAAAGAAAGAAAGAAAGAAAGAAAAAAAGAAAGAATCTATAAGAAAAGAGGGAGACGCAAATGAAAGTTACCAACATGGCAACGAAACAAAAGAGAAGGTATGAAAGAAACAAAGAAAGAGAAAGAAAGAAGGAAGCTTCAAGAGAAAGAAAGGAACAAACAAAAAGAAGGTTTTTTAATTTATTTTAAGAAAAAAAAGAATCTATAAGAAAGGAAGGGAAACACAAATGCAAGTTCCCAACATGTCAATGAAAGAGAAAAGAGGAGGTATGAAAGAAAGAAAGAAAGAAAGAAAAGAAAGGAAAGAAAATAGAAGGGAAGTTCAAGAAAGAAAGATAAAAAAGAAAGTGAAAGAGAAAAAGAAAGAAACAAACAAAGAGAAGTTTTCATTTTTATTTCATTAATCAACAAAATGAAGAACAAATACATAAAAGTGAAGCAAGAAAGAATAGAGGTAAAGAAAGAAAGAAAGAAACTATAAGTAAGAAAGGGAGACGCAAATGAAAGATCTCAACATGGAAATAAAAGAGAAAAGAGAAGTTATGATAGCAAGAAAGAAAAAAAAAGAAAGAAAGATGGAAACCTCAAGAAAGAAAGATAAAAAGAGAAAGTGAGAAAGAAAAAGAAAGAAACAATGAAACAAAGAAAGAAAAAGAAGATATCTTCATTTTTATTTTATTAATAAAATAAATAAATAAAAATAAATAAAAGTGAAGCAAGAAAGGATTAGTGTACAAAAGAAAAGAAAGAACGAAAGAAAGAAAGTATTTATAAAACAGAAAAAACGAAAAGGAGACACAAATGAAAAGTAACAACAAAGCAAGAAAAAAGAAAAGGAACGTAAGAAAAAAGATCAAGAAACAGAAATAAAAAAGAAAGTGAAAGAGAAAAAGAAAAACTAACAAACAAAAAGAAGGGTGGTCTTGTTTTTTTTTAATTAATGAAGAGAATGAAGTTATATAAACAGAAATGAAGCCAGAATGAATAGGAATATATTAAGATAGAAAGAATGAAAAAGAAAGAAAGAAATCTCTATCTATAAAAGGCAGGATGTGTGTGTGTAACTAATGCACGGCCGCAGTTTTTGACGTATTTGCACCAAAATTTACATGCACATGCTTCAAGTTAGCGGGAAGGTTAAGACTGACTTTGCATTTCCCAACTCCCATCGATAGTAGAAATAATCGATTTTTTCATGCTTCTACGGTAGTTTTCGTGTAGTTTGCGGCCATTTTCTACTGGCCGGAGTGAGAGCCTATAGCTGGCTGCAACGAATAGGCAGGAAGATTCTATTGGCCAGGGTGTGAGCCAACAGCTGACTGACACGAATGTTAACTACCATGCTAGCATGCAAAACAAATCGATAACTGCATTCATCACAAGTGGGGAAAATTTTAATCTGCATGGCACTTTACTCCAATTGGCTCATTCGCTTGCTTAAACTCAACGTTGATTCTGATTCCGCAGACCTAGGTTGGGTGTGAAAAAGTATTTGTTGTTAACATTCTTTTTCTTTCGGTTTTTCCAGTTACGAGTCCTTTTTTAAAGCTGATCGTTTTGTGTTCATTTTGTTTAGTTCTTTTTTCGTAACAGATTTAATGTTTAGTATAGAGCTTAGAAAAAATTCGCAGTGTGAGATGGGCAAGAAGTAAGCCATGTAGCAACATCAGCACGGCAAAGGGCACTCCTTTAAAGGCAAGGAAGGGGAAAAAATATTTTAAGTCAAGTGAGAGCGATTGCTGTATGAGTCGTACGATTTTTAAATTTAGCACGGGCAACGCCGGGCCATGCTGTTAGTAATCTATAAAAACCATCGACGGTTGCCATTGCGTCCCACTTATTCAGTATGTAAATAACCAATTTTTCTTCATGTCCCCGATTGATCTTTTATCTCCAGCTGTTGTTCAGCTGGGTATTTCAAGTAGCTCCTACATTTATATTGGGGTTTCTGCAAAGTCATTAATTTGAGCGTATAATAATAATAATAATAATAATAATAATAATAATAATAATAATAATAATAATATCTACACTGACATGTATGGAAATATATATCTAGCTCTATTTCTCTCTCTCTCTCTCTCTCTCTCAGTTGTGTCAAACGACATTCGTCATGTGTATATTGATCTGGCTAACCTACATGGGATTCTGAACTGATCCCTTTATTGAATCTACGGGTGTAAACTGTTCTCATTTCACTGCTCTTATCGAGGGATATCTCGTCTAGTACTTTTTATTTAGTACTGCTCAGTTATTGCACGCCTCGTTCTACTGAGTGCTAGTAAACACTACCCCCTCCAGGCATTGAACTCATACACACTACCTCACCAAATTCGCAAACTAACGCTTGTATCCACTTGACCATTGTCCCTTTAAAGTAAACGTAAAATTACCATAAGGAAGCCGGTGATAAAGAACGAAATACCAATGGCAGCAAGTCTTCAATCACTGCCGCAGTAGCAACAATCAAAAGATGACAGCCAGCAGCATCAGAAGCAGTTGCAACCTTATCAGCAGTCAGGTTAAGTTTAAGGCTTTAAGTTTACTACAGCAAATTGTCCTATGGGATAAAAGCATTGGTTTCATGAATTTGGTGAACTTCCCAGTGGAATCCCAGGGTCGAGCAATCTTTACTTACACTCATTGATCTTACACTAAACAAATAAGCACTAAACTATATACCTAGACCTGAGCAGTGGAACATAGATTAAATAAAGGGTTTAGTTCAGATTTTACCCAGATCAATATACACCACAGGAACATATTGAGGACAATAGTCTGAATATAAATAACGTTTAGTTCCATCAGTGAGATAAAAGATGAAGAAGTTGTTTAAGTGCAAATGAACTATGTTTTTTTAATTGTATTAATGCGATAATTTCAAAAAACGTAAACGCTATAGTGATTCTCCAAGCTACGCTTGGATGTGGCACAAGGTCGAAAGTAAGTAACTCACTACTCAGACGTAATTGTTTTAGCGAGACAAGCTTGCTAACCATTACACCACCTCGAGGCGTCCAATTGATTTTCCAAGCGTAGCTTAGATGTGGCACAAGGCCGATAGTATGGGGAATCTAGTGAGGATTGAACTCACTTTTCAGTCGTAACTGATCTAGCAAGACAATCTTGCTAAACATTACACCAGGCCGAGGTGCCCCCCCAAAAAGAACGTAAACGCTATAAGCATGAAACTTAACATCAAAGTAACTAACTCTTTAAATGCATTTAGGCTGATGTCTTTTTGAATTGACTGAATTATCAAATGTGATGAAACATTTTTATTCTTTTACTTTCAAGATGTTCATTAAAATATAAGTTAAAATGTCTCATTCAATTTAAAAATAACTTTTGACAAATAAAATATTTAATTGCTTTAATTTTTCTCTGGATTTCTGGGATGAGGATTTATTATTATTTACCGAATTTATGTTTAGAATATTGTTCTCATTTTTGTTGTTGTTATCATAACGTTTCAGCTGTTGTTACCCTTGGCTTTCCTCAGGTGTATATCAATCTGGGTATTAGTAGCTAATAAAGAAAGACAAGTGACAGCAAGTCTTCAACTACAGTGATCAAAATTTGGGCAGTTGCAACCTAATCAACAGTCAGCTTAAGTTTAAGGCTCTAAGTTTGTTGTGACCAACTAGATGGTTACAGAAATATCATATATTAAACAGTAAGTAGAACAGAAGAGTATTACACGACTAGTGAGTGTGTGTCGGTTGAGCCAGCGTTCAATTTATTCGACTGTTATATTTACCAGGCTCCCCACGAGGTAGGATATAGCACAAGGCCGAGTTTAATGTGGGGCACTCCGAGCCTGTAGGCTCGATCAAAAATTCCCCATAGACCCCGTATAAAACGGGATCGGGTAGCTGTTTCCCGAGACGAGACTCTTCCCTTCGAAATAGCCTCGTCTGGGGATCCTCTCTGCCCGGAGGTAGAGCGTTTGAACAGCACAGCCGGGTCAGATCTATTCGACTGTTGATATTTAGCATCTGCACCACGAGGGTAGATGTGGCACAAGGCCAAGTTTAACGGCGGTCAGCCGAGCCGGTAGGCTCAGCCAAAATATCCCCGTAGAATCCACATAAACGGGCCCGGGTCTCTCTAGCTCTCCGGACGAGACACTTCCCTTCGGCACAGATTCGTCCGGATTCCTCTCTGCCCAAAGGCAGAGAATAGTTCGACAGCAGCTGCGAACTATCACAGCCCGATAGAACATTCTATTAGACTCTTCCCCCCCAAGGCCTTCTCTCTTACTAATTTTATAGTAGGCGGAAGAGTCCAACATAGACTCTTTAGAGGGAGGAAACCACAACAAAGTTTACTACAGCAAATTGTCCTATGGGATAAAAGCATTGGTTTGTGAATTTGGTAAACCTAGTGCTTTAAAGTTTGTGAATTTCGTGATATAGTGAGTTCAATCCCAGTGTATATTTGCACTTAGTGGAAACGGGTGAGCAATAATTGAACAGTCTACCCCCGGACATTAGAAAAAGGATTCAGTTCAGAATTTCCTGTAGGTTACCCAAATTGATATACACCTGAGGAAGTTCATACGGCCCAACAGCCGAAACGTTGTGAGATGAGGACAATTATCCGAATGTAAATAATAAAATTGATGAATAAAAATTATCTTTGACGCTCCCTAAAATTTTTTCATGTAATCATTTCGCGTCGTAATTTACCAGAAATCTCTGGTAGGACTAACAATGTGCAACATCTCCATTCGTTTCTCTGCATTACATTTCCTATTCGTCTACAAACAAAGTCTGGCTGAAAAATTTTCCTGGGGCGAAACGGCTTGCGCGGAAAACAATCAGATTGCTAACATTCCATAATAAGAGAACAGTTGGCATTTTAATCGTGGCAACCATTCTCTTTAATCAACCGGGCGATTTATTTCCGGCCGTTACTAGTCACCATCCACAATTTATCTCTAAGTAATAGAGATGATGCTCGTCACCATTTCCCGTTGCGGAAATTGCCGATATCACATTACGGATATAACCGAACATTTCCGATACGACATAATGGGACTAGTAATAGGCTTTGAGTGTGCCTATAAATGAAGAGCACATATTTTATACCGTCCGAGAGAGTCGAGGAATTCGTAAATGTGTCGGGGTTAAACGGCACTGATTTTATTATTCTGAGGTAATTCTGAGGCAGTCAACCATGTTTATGGTTCAGTAATGTGACATGTAACCCTGTGGGCCAAAAGAACCGAACTTAGAAAAAATTTTAAAACCGACCCGGGAAAATTCTTTACAAATAATAAAAGCGAGTTGTTGATTTAATGATTGTATGTATACACACACACACACAAACACACACACACACACGCATGTATGTCTATATAAATATATATACATATATTATATGTAAAATATATATGTATATATATGTGTGTGTGTGTGTATGTGTGTAATATCTATATATATTATATATGCACGGTACTAATTGGAAAGCGCTCAATATCAGTGATAGAAGTAGTGAAACCGAGGGTCTAAAAAAACAAAAAATCAAAAATCAAACTCACATTAATACAGCTAAGTATATATATATATATATATATATATATATATATATATATATATATATATATATATATATATATATATGCATATATATATACATATATATATATATATATACATACATATATATATATACATACATATATATATTCATACATATATATATATACATATATATATATATACATATATATATATACATATATATATATACATATATATATATACATACATATATATATACATACATATATATATACATACATATATATATACATACATATATATAGTGAGAGAGAATGATATTGAAACTCTATAAACTATAATTCTAAGATCGCACTCATCATTGATATTTCTTACACTACGTTTTATAAATACGCACAGACATATATATATATATATATATATATATATATATATATATATATATATATATATATGCCTTTGTGTGTGTGTGTATATATATATACGCACACACACACACACACATATATATATATATATATATATATATATATATATGTGTGTGGGTGTGTGTGTGTGTATATATATATATATTTAGTTTACGAAAACTAGGTAATTTGTATATTCGTTTCAATCTTGGAAGTAAAAACTGATGATCCGCGGTCCTTTAAAAGGGCTGTGGTGAAATAATTTATTATATGGAACCTTAAAGTGGTCTGTTTTTATTTAAATTATATATATATATATATATATATATATATATATATATATATATATATATATATATATATATGATATGTGGTGCAGTTTAATTTATATTACAATGGATTATTCGTACAAAAAGTAAATCAGTAAAGTTAATTATATAAAATGGCGAATTATCCTTGAATTTACTTTTTGTAAGATTGATTCATTGTAATATATATATATATATATATATATATATATATATATATATATATGTGTGTGTGTGTGTGTGTGTGTGTGTGTGTGATAGATATTAGGAGGATTTGAGGTAATTATAATTAAGTAATTCATCGAGTCGAGAAGAAACCTCAACAGAATGCAGAAAGCACTGGACTGCCGTTTCGTCCTATATTTGGGACAAATCAGCAGTGCACATCCACTACCGTGAATTGAAAACCGGACAATTACATTATCAGGCAAACGACATACCAACTGTACAAACGGGTCTCGGTTGCGAAGAGGTAGCGAATTAGACTCGATATAGCTCAGCTCGATCACATATTCTGTGGTGGAACTCATCCGAGTTTCTCTTTTACCCATAGGATTGTGCCCCCACGAGACACGACTACTATCCCCAGGCCGCTCCATCCAGAGCATTAGAAGCCGGTTCAAGCAAGGATTTACAAGTGATAGACCTCAATGAGTTAGTTAATTATATATATATATATATATATATATATATATATATATATATATATATATATATATATATATATATGTAGAGAGAGAGAGAGAGAGAGAGAGAGAGAAAGAGAGAGTGAATGTATGTATGTATGTATGTATGTATCCAAGTATAGTTTATATATCAGGTGTATACGGAATAAATTCCAATAATCAAAAAATACTATTCTTAAAATATACTCAATAGAGTGTAGAGCAAATATAATTTATTCGAAAATTCTAACATAAATATTATGGTGTCTTATCAAGTGTTGGTGTTGAATCTAGAATAAAGAGTTTTAAAAGGTTCAAATTGACCAAACACCGCTCGATAGAGGAAACGCTGTTACATAAGCTATTATATTTGCTCTACACTCTATTGAGCACTTTTTTAAGAATAGTATTTTTTGGTTATTGGAATTTATCCGTATACACCGGATATATAAACTATACTTGGATACATACATATATACATATATCTATATATATACATAAGTGTTGAAACAAAATGTCTATTTTTGTAGTGATTTTATAACATATTTATGTTATAATTTTCGTATAAATTATATATATATATATATATATATATATATATATATATATATATATATAGACACACACACACATATTTTTGTACAAGTACTTTTGATTTTCGTAGTCATTATAAATAATTCTTTTTTGCGCGGCCTCGTTCCTAGTAACCGTTACACATGAAGTTACGCTAAAACATTTCGAACATCCAGCTTCCCAGAGAATGCCAGGATGGAGAAAAAACAATTCTATCACACAGACACCACATCGGTCTTTGATTGAGATAGCTGGGTCTTTCCAAATCTATCCTGAAAATTATGTAAACATATCAAATTGGGACTATCAAATCTTGCGCATTTTTTAAATGTTATGTCTCTCGAGAACGTCGGCCGTCATGTCGCTCTCTTTTCATTATCTGTTAACTGAGATTATATCCTGGGAAAGATAGTGAAGTGGTTTCTCCATTTGATTTCTCCACAGTTTTGAATTTTAGATTACCCCTCTTCCGAGGCTTACTGTGTGATACCGAAGGCTTGAAAGATCAATGCTCACTCACGAAATTTAACCTGATCTAAGAAGAAGGAATTGATTTATGGGTTTCCTAAAATTAATTCAAGTTACGCGGAAACTGAAATTGCAGATTCGGTGATGACAATTTTCAGGCTACAAACGCGCCCACAGCAAATCTTACTATAGCTAAACACTGCAAATATGGAAAGGCAGGGAGAGATAGACATGACTTTTCAAAACACATTTTCCTGAAAGTTAATTCGAACTCCAGTCGCCAATTTCACATTTCTCGTTTACTTTGAGAAAATATCTTTTAATAAGCTTTTTTTAATTTTTAAAAAATTATTTTCATGTTTCTAATCTCTGTTCATTCCGTTTTTTTTGCCCTGTGTTATATTTTCTTCTTTTCTATGTTCGTGTATTTGCTTTTCTGCTTGATCCCTCACAGGACCTATTTTCATCGTAAACCATCGAGGGACAATCTGCCTCAATCCAGCAATACAAAACATCACTCCAACCTCGGCAGTTATGAACAACATTCTCTTGTGTTTTGTCCATTTCCATCAATCTTTGTATTCCCAGTTCTTCCACACGTCGTCTGCATCTCCCAGGGCGATGTCTTTACCTTAATTAAAGTAATTAAAACGTGATTAATAGGGGCTGAGATCCGCAGAGGTAATTTACCTGTATTTCTTTTATTTATTTTGTTTCTAAACACGAGTAAATCGCTCCAGGAGTGATTGAAGAAGATTTGTAAAAAATACTGTAAGATTTACAAAATAAAGAAAAACAGTTGTACTAAATAAATCCCCGAAGCCATTAGAATCAAATAATGATATCCGTTTATATATTTTTTTTTTCAGTTTCTTATATTCGACGTATTATCATACATCTTTTCATTGGTCAGCGTTCGAACCCAAGCAAAATGTCCAGGAATACGAAATCTGATTTTTAATGCAGGTCTCTGCGTTCTGTAATAGCAGACGCCAGAAAATTGGACGCAAACATTCTAAGACTGAGCAGTATAGCGAAATATGTCTTTCAGTAAGGATGTGATGTCTTAAGACATATGGAAACTTCATTAGAAGCAAAGAGAATATTACTAATTTACTGTGTACTATACACTATATAACATTAAAGTGCCTTGAAGAATTACAAGTGCTGAATACTAAGAAGCCGAGACAAATCGAGAAAACAATGTAATTTTCGTAATGCTTGATACAACTATAGTAATGCCGTTGAACAATACTAGTGTAAGACGACTTTGAATATCACTAATAGTACATGATCGATAATACTCACTCGAAAGTAACTACTGTATAGTAATCTGAATAGAGAAATAATATAGTGAATAGAGTAGAGAATAGCGTTCCGTATAGTAATAGAGGATAGAGTAGAAATGCAGATCTGAATAGTATACAGGATAGACTAAAAATGACGTTCCGAATAATAATAGAAGATAGAGTAGAAACAGCGATCCGGATAGTAATAGAGGATAGAGTAGAAATGAGGATCCGAATAGTATAGAGGATAGACTAGAAATGGCGATCCGAATAGCAATAGAAGATAGAGTAGAAGCAGCGATCCGAATAGTAATAGGGGATAGAATAGAAATAGTGTTCATTAGTCGTCAGCTACTTCCTACATATATGCGTTTCCTCTATGGTCACGTGGTCTACTTAATTCAATAATGGGATCGCCAGTGTTTGCTCACTGGTGATCTGTGTTCAAACTCAATTGTCGGCAGCAACAGGTAATTCCTATATAACAGTAATGTATATTTACAATCAGAAGAATAGAGTTGAAATGTCAGAGTCACCTAATGAGGGCGTAGGGCATTTAACGTTCACAGAATATTGAATGTAGAAGGAAAAAGAGTAAAGTACTTGTATTTTTGCCAATGGATGCCCAAGAGTCTGAAATACTTAGAGCAAAAAAGAACAGGATGTGGTGGAGAGATATACTCTGAAGAGACACTGCGCATCAAAATTAAGACATTGATTCATTGAGATAACATTTGGCACTTCTCTATAGTTTAATTGCTCAACAATCTTGTCTAGCTAGATCAGTTACTACAGAATAGTGAGTTCGGTCTTCACTGGGTGCTCCATACTTTCAGACTTGTGTCACATCTAAGCTACATTTTGTAATAACATATACGTGTTTATCTGTTCTTTGTGTGTTGTCCCTGATATGAACAAACGGCGTATTAGTCGATTTATTGCACTTTACTAAGCTGAATTTTTAAAAAAATGAGGTTAGCAATGATAACATCAGCTCTTGAAGAAGCACATAACATTGCCCTGGTTTCGGCTGAGGTTGTTTCAAAATAATATTAAGCTCAAGCTCCAGGGGAGACATCCCTCTCACAGGCAGTACGTCTCATTGGATGTGGTTCGGGTCATTACCCGGCGCCTGATGGACCCCCAAAAATGGGAAATGCCGATGGGCTTTGATCAATTTTTCCATCGTATTGCCGTTAAACCCACTTTAAAATGACCTTGTATCAAATTTCGTAGCGACATGAGTACACTGAAAAATCCACAAGCACATTATTTTGAACTTGTTTGCTGTTCGTCATTTAGATTATTTTATTTCATTTATTTGTTTATTTATTTATACATCCAGAAGCACCTCAATAGAGCACCATGAAAAATACCGAATCAATAATTAAAACGAAAATATATCTTTAAGTTATTGAATACCATTTTTTTAATATATTCATTAGATGACTTTTCGGTTACAGAAAATAGATTTAGCAAACAAGAAAAAATAGATTTACATCTAAGAAATATTTAAATGTCAAATCTCACATCAATTACATAGCAATCGTTCAAACCTATTTACATAAAACCGCTTTAAAAAAATCCTAATTTGCCATTAAAAAATTAAAATACATTTAAAGAAATCCTTTATATCTTAAACCAAGGTTTCCCAAGCAGGGTGATATCGTCCACCAGTGAGTGATTTCAACGGTTAGGCGACGAAAAAACTTTGGTGGGCGATATAAGATTTTGAGTAATAAAAATATATTTGAACATATGCTACCCGAAAAATAATATTTGAAAGCGAGATGTAAAGAACTTTATTTAAAAAAAAGCAAGAGGTTAAATGAGGAATAATTGGGTTACACTCCTTCATAAAATATAAGTATCCCCGCAAACAAGGAATATGTTAATATTTCCTATAGTTTTGAGAAGGGCCGTTAATAGGTATGCAGGCGAAATAACATTTTTTCTGATATAAATCAAATCAGGGAAGTCCACGAACAATTTTGCCAGTAAAAATTAAGAAGTTACCTCGGGATAATGTTTATTTAATATAAAATTAGTTTTACTTTTTTTATCACATTGTCAATCTCGAATTTATCAAGGCAGGAAAAGTGTCCTTCGAAACATGATTTACATATTACTTTACCTATTATGCTTTTGAATGTTTATTATACGGGGGGGATGGGTGAAAATTTTTCCATATGAAAGTGGGCAATGATGCAAAAAATATTGGGTACCCCTACCTTAAACGATAATCAGTATGATACGCAATTTTTAATTTTAAATTCCTTTGAAAACAGCTACTTCCTACATATATGCATTTCCTCTATGGTCACGTGGTCTACTTATTTCAATAATGGAATCGCCAGTGTTTGCTCACTGTTGATCTGTGTTCAAACTCAATTGTCGGCAGCAACAGCTAATTCCTATGTAATACTTCCAAGGAATCCATACAGATGTATTTTAAAACTGTATATAACTACTATATTTTGTACATACCAGGCGGCGGTGTTTGAGTCTGTTGGGGGGGGGGGATTATTCTAATAAAATAATACCTTTCTTCTGTAAAAGTGGGCGCTTGGTACGGTTTGTAGTTTGAGATTCACACCAGAAAATACGAGAAGTTTGAATAGAATTTAATCTACATCAGAAACCTTGGCCTATGAATAGATCTGTGTTGAAAGCAATATATACTGATTTCACCCTAAGCAATACCTAAATAGATTTTGGAACTAATTGTCGCCTAAAGAAAAAAAGTCAAATGACCGTGGAACCCCGAACCAACATGGCGACAACAAGATGCGAAATATTTCTTTCAAGGATACGGTCGGGGCGCAAATATAAGCAAAGTGTACCAGCTGAACTTAGGATATACACACAAACGACAGCCGGATAACATGACGCTATATAAACGCCCAGCCTACGAGAGTAGAGACAAAAGCCATTACATCCTCGCAAGAAGATCAAACATTGGAAGGAAGGCTCGAAACTACAAACCCTCGATATAAACTACCTTAATTTGACTGAGTGCAGGAATGAAGAAACAGTTATTATACGTTGAAAGATGCAATTCACATAGTTATCAGACGTCAACATTACAGAAGGTAACTTTGCTATTAATAAGAAATTATTTGGAAATTTCAATAACCAATTATGATGGAATTTTGGACGTTTTCATAGAAAGTAGTACGATAAAAGTTGTGCCAGGTGAACTGGAACCGTGTTATGGATTGATAATAAGAAAACTTTTTTTTTCAATCACTTTGATTCAGTTTTGGTTGGTTTCAAAGAAGGTCCGACAATTGAAGATCGAACGACAGAATTCTTGCCTGTATATATAAAAAAAAAGATTATTATAACCGTGTAAGTAATGCAGCACTCATTATCTCACTCTTGAGCCGATACAGGCATCCATTTTTAAATGCCATTTATTTCCAAGAAAACCTCGCATGTGAACAATTTTCTACGGTTCTCTTCGTTTTTAGCAAACCATTGGAAACAATCACCAACGATTGAAACAAACGTCCCTAAGCCTGGAAACGTTTTATATATAAGTTTTCTTCCTAAAGTTCTAGTTTCTGGTTTTTCTACTTTAGGTTTTCTTGATGTTTATTAAACGTTTCTGGTTCTGGAATAATGTTGAATAGCGCCCCTGTTTGGGGTGGTCACATCTCGTCTTCTCCCGGCCGACGATTGCTAATTGCTTTGGTTCAGCAATGAAAGACTTCAAACACAAACAATTTTAACTTTCCTATTTTTATTACTCATGTCGAAATGCGCATTATCTATCCAGTAGGGTGGCCCCGTTCACTGGGGAGCCGTTTCGGACTCGAAAGAGAGCACATCTCCATCGCTTGACGTGTAAGAACCAACTCCATGAAACCTATCTACTATCTTTCCCACGCTATCTCAGCCAATAAAAACCAGTTTCCCTATTATGGGTCACATCTGAACTTGAATATCAACCCCCGAATGTCGGAGCTGAGATACACTTTCCCTAAAAATAATAGTCTGTTAAACTATTATTTAACAATAAGTTTACAACTATATAACACCCGTTGAGGATTAAACTCATTATATTAATAATGGTTTACAAGATAATTGTCTGAAGTAGTATTAGAAAGGTTCATACCATTATTTATTTCCTAAGTTGAGATTAATATGAGATAAAATCTGAGGAGAGGGGCTACTAGCGAGGCTCGAAATCATTACTGTTGAAAATTGCTTCAGGTGCCATGTTTGCTAACCATCGCGCTACGGTAGGAAACACTGTTCGATCTTTTGTTTGGTAAGTTTTTGTAATTGTTTTTTTTTAGCTTATTTTACTTTTTTCTAGTCTTTCATTCTTTCTTTCTTTTACTTTTCAATGCTCTTTCTTTCTTTCTTTCTTTCACTTTTCAGTAGATTTTTCTTTCTCTTTTCAATGCTTCTTTCTTTCTTTCTTTCTTTCACTATTCAATGCTTCTTTTTTCTTCCTTTCACTTTTCAATCCTTATTTCTTTCTTTCTGGCTTTCTTTCTTTCAATTTCCAATGCTTCTTTCTTTCTTTATTTATTTCTTTTATTCTTTCTTTCTTTCTTTCCCTTTTCAATGCGTCTTTCTTTCTTCCCTTCACTAGTCAATGCTTCATTCTTTCACTATTCAATACTTTTTTCTTTCCCTTTTCAGTGATTCTTTTATTCAACCCAATTTCAATGGCTCTTTATTTATTTAAAATTCCCATTTTTATTTTCATTTTTTATGCGTTTTTCTTTCTTTCTTTCCTTCTAGTTTCTCGTACTTTTAACCTTTTCGTTCTTTTTTCTTTCTTTCTTTCTTTCTTTCATCTACTTTTTCTATGCTTCTCTCTTTCGTTCTTTACTCATTTTCCCTTCCTCTTTCGACATTTGCCCTCTTTCTTTCTTTACTCAGTTCATCCTTTTTCTTTTGACATTTTCCCACTTCGTTTCCACCCTTTTCCGCTAATGTGTCACTTGTAATATCTTCTTTAAACTCATTCTTCTTGTCCATTCACGATTCATTTCTACATGCAAAAACAATAACTTTTTACTTGGTACACTCTTCACACTCAGAACAGTTAAACAATATTTGATAGGGTCTTTTTGGCATCATCAAAATTATTGCCAGCCCGAAGCCTAAATAAAACCATGCACCGGCCATAATCACAAGACCCGCCTCCACCACACTCAGCCGCACCGTTTCCCGCCAAAACATGATCATCATTAAACTCTATTGTTTCTGCCAGCATTATTGGTGCTACGTGGAATGAAATGGTCGTTCGGCGTGCTATTTAAAATCGCCGTCTTATATAAACTAAACGTAATGAACAATAATTGCGTACGCAGATACGTCCATCATTCTGGCCATTAAAATATCTCAGATAGGCCAGGAAATGCTCTGACCTGAATGATTCACTTATACAAATAGTTTAACCCAGCCAAAGTTTTGTATGGCAATAATGGCTTCATTTGGTAGTAAAAGTAAGAGATTTGAGTTTGGTAGACCACTAAATCAAACATAGATCTGGTATTTTGCTTTCTGGAACAAAAAAAAAATGATTTTATTTTGATATTGGTTAGTGCAGCAGAGGGCAAAGTGGGGACTCTACCAAATATGTTGATTGTTAAATACAGTATGAATTTGAGAGATATATTATTACCATTCGCAAGTTTATTTGACAAGCATTACATGATTTTTCAGAAAAAATTATAATTGTGATGATCATTTTTACAGGGAGGAAGATATACATGCCTTCTTTGGAAATCGGATTCTTCGCTTTTAACTGAGTTTCGGTGGTTCCCATTAGCATCTGATTGTAAGCACAAGAAGCGTTCGGCTTCGAAAAAATCATTACAGAAATTGTTAGTCTTGTAAGCGACTGAACGAGAAGTCGTATAAAGTGATTTAGTATAATATTTAAAAACTAGAATAAATTAAAGACCATGTTAAAAGGCAAAGGGAAAAAAGAAAAAGAGAATAAGCTAGATAAAATAAAAGCAAATAAACAAAAGAAAACTATCTAAACCGTAAGATCGCAGAGAAAACAATACAGACATTAAAAAAATAAAGAATTAAGAAACAAAGAAAGAAGAAAAAAGAAAACTAATGTGTTATTTCGGATTTAGAAATACACATGTAAAATAAAACCTGAAGATTTCAGATAAGAACGCTAAAATAAAAATGAAAAACGATACCATATTAGTAGCATTACGTCAGTTTACAAAACCTACTGAAACTCACAAAGTATTCCCAATTCATGAAAATTCTTGGGAAAAACTCTATAAATTTATTTTTCCTCGCTGGTGGATATTTTTTTCCGTCAAAAGAAAAAAAAACAAGAATTTGTTTCTTTAATCTTTAAGCACTTATGATACTGGAAAAAATATTTGCTCCTGGTACAGCTCCCAAGAGGAACAGAAACCTTGTGCCATGCATTAGCTATAAAAGTGTCAACTTAGATATAAAATGGAGTATTTCTGCCATGTCTGGCATTAGAGCTGCCAAATTCTCACTTTAAAGCCTTAACAGAATTCACAATCGCTGACTTCCTTGTGTTGATTAAAGGCTTTTTTTCTCACCGTCATAAGTTTTCTAGCGTATCACAAATCCATCGTTATTTCCACGTCAAATGTACAGATGATCCGCGATCTTCAGTTCCACCAGTTCAGACCATTACAGCTAGGAATCGCCACATAATATAATAACCCATATTTCCACCACATTCCCTTCGTTAAACTCCGTTAAAGAAACTCCTGTGTGGTTGCTTCCCAGAAAAATCTTAATCTTATCTATCCTCCTTATCATCATAATTTTTACTTCCTTATACCTCCACTTATCTCTTCTTACATCCAGTAAGTTTCTACTTTGTGTGACTAATGAGCCGTTGCTGAATTACTTGTTAACCAACGTTGGAATATTTCTAACGACATGTATCTGCAAATATGACAGATATTGGCGACTCTGGCATATTTCAAGACACTTTGAATGCAAAATGAAAATAGGCGTAATATCTAGCACGTCCTCGAAACCCCAAGTTCACCAAGAGAATCAACGAGATAAGCGAAAAAGACAGGGGCTGACCGAGGCTACGCGAGGGCAAGGAGCTAATATCCTACATAGGTTCACTGTGATAACACACTGCCAAAAATAGATGTCTGAAAGAAAGAGCGCTAGATGAATTCTTCATTCTATAGTGAGAAAAGTTTGATGAAGCTGGTAATTTTACACGGATAATCTCCCTAAAGAGAATGCTGTTTTCAAGAATAAGGAAGAGCAGACAATAAAACAGCTTTGCCTAGATTTCCGTACAAAAAAATGTGTCTATTTGCTACGTCGCTCGGTTCCCCTGAGTGACGCTTTGTTTGTCAGCTAATCTTTGGTAGAGGCCAAACAAAACTGTTCAGTCCAGTGTACCAAAGTGTAATTACTTGGAATATTCCCCAATGGGAGACTGATCAGCTACATAAATCAATCAGGAAAACAGAAGGAGGCACATATAACAAGATCATTTTAGAATAAGCTAAAACTACGACAATGATAAATTCGTTGTATTGATATATTTTCTCTTTTATTTATGTTCAGAACAGTTATTTCATTAACTAAATGGTTCTCAAGCCCAAGTCCAAATTTGCTCGATCACAGTTGATTGTCCCAATACTGGAGGCTGAGGCTAGCGAGTCAAGTACACGTGCGACGTGATAGCTGGACAGATGCTTGCAGGAGACGCCAACAAGGAGCACCAAAGTCGAGTTTTGGCCGAGGTTGCCAACCTCGCCACACTCGAACAAAAGAGGACCCGAAAAACATTCCCAAATATCATCTGCACAAATACAACAGACTCGTAGACGCCCATTACAACTGATGGTGTCGAACCAATCAACAGTGCAATAAGGCCTGCATTCATACCCACATACGGGCATGACCCTAGATTGAGGGCTATCACATGGGATAGGATCGTTGCCGCAGCAGCCATTTATTAAAAATGTCGGACTCTGACGGAATATATACGGACTGGTTTCACTAAACATCCTGTCGGTGATCTCTCGGTCTGGGCCCATGCGCGAAGTACTGTGTCGAAGGTGTATCGATCAAGGAGAATAAAATACTTATACCTCGATAACGTCGTGCGGAAATACTTGAATCCCTACATTTTGCGCAACAGGGTATAAATGGTATGCTAGCCAATGCGGTACAACGCCTATTTTGGCCCGATTTGGATGACAGCGTCCGACAGACCAGAGTCCAATGCCAGATATGTGAGTCCCTCGCCCCGTCATTGCCTAAGGATTCTTTGACGCCGCCGCCTAACCCTGAATTCCCGTTCCAACAAACTATGATTGACTTTCTCATCTTTCACGGTAGAAATTGTTATAGATCGGTACACTAGTTGGGTGGAAGTTGCCCTAATATAATCAGGGAAGGCTAGGGCAATAAGCGACACACCTTGAGAACTTTGTTCTGCACATATGGTGCACCTGAAGAACTTTCTTTCAACGGGGGATCACCTTTTGATTCCCAAGAATACGACTCGTTCCTCAAGAAATGGGGAATACGTAAACGTACTTCGTCGGCTTACTACCAACAAAGCAATGGCCGAGCAGAACTGGCTGTCAAAACGGTTATGCGTATACTCGCAGACAACATGGACAGTTGTTGTCGGCTGTACCATATTCGTGCTGCCTATGCTTTGCTGAGCCAACGCAACACTCCCGTCCAGGTTCTTGGCATGTCTCCTGCTATGATGTTATACGGACGTGTTTTCAAAAACCAACTCCCTGTATTATGGGATAAATGCCAGATACGTAAACAGGGGAGAGAAATTGATGAACTAAGAAAAGCGGCAATGGCTAAAAGGCACATGCGGAACGAACACATTTAGAATTAACATTGACTCCCACTTCGGGAATTACAAATTGGCGATTCTGTTCAGATCCAGGATCATAATGGCCCTTACCCTCGTCGGTGGACGAAAACAGTGAGAATCGCGGAGATATTCAGTAACCGACAGTACCGTGTGAGGGTAGAGGGAGACAATCGGGCAACTACGCCACTGTTTCTTTCTCCGTAAGATCCACCCAGTTATTGACGTTCCACAGCATTCTACTCAGGGAGAGGGTCCCTCGACGTGATGGCACAGATTTACAGCCAGTTCAAGATATCAACACAGATAATAGATTAATCACATCTAGGCCAGAACCATATAATACCTATGCAGGTCATGGGGACCGGCTGCTGCGACCTGTTGAATTCTATCTGGTGATCGAGGCGGATTATAATCCCTTATCACCTAACGTATAACATAAACCAAATATCGCGAGTAATGAACCCGAAGAAATCGAAATTGACGACACCGCAGATTCAGTAGATCCCAATACTAAATAATATTGGGGAACACCTATATCGGGCAAATCCAGCTCCAAGTCAACGCCCACGTCGAAACATTCGAGCACCCCGAACTCTTTCTTCACAAATGCGAGGTCAATTGCACATATTCTGGAGCAAACCTTCCACTGACCACGTCAATCCGTCCTGTGGTCAGGGGAGGCCAGGGGCATGTAGAGTAGAAATGGGAGGTTTCATTAGATAATGGGGGATGTCCAAAGTTATCTCGTCCAGTGTTATATAAGCAATTAAGTTGCTAGGGGCCAAGGTATTTTTGTATTTCTATCACGTTGGTACGAGAATAAAGTAATTCAGAATTACTCCTACCATTGTCGTCGTGGTTATTTTACAGTTCCTGCAGCACCCTTCATGAATCTGATCTTGGTCGATGTCCTTCATTAATTAATAAGTAGAATTTGAAGCATACTCAAACATTCAGTGTCTGAGAGTGTGGTGGGCACCTTAGCGTGGTGTAATGGTTAGCAAGCTTGTCTCGCTATATCAGTTACGACTGAAAAGTGAGTTCGAGCCACACTAGGTACTCCATACTTTCGGCCTTGCCGAAAAAAAAAGTAAGCCCCTCTCTTGAGGGCTATGCGCATTCGGATACTTACCAGTCAGAGGGATCTGTTGCTGTGCTGGTAGTATCACAGCTATGACTAGCTTGGACCGGCTCTGACAAGCTTGGACCAGCTTAGATCAGCTCTGACCAGCTCGGACAAGCTATGACCAGCTAAGACCAGCGGTCCGAGTGAAGACACTTGTGTGACAACCTGACTCAGTGGGGGGGGGGTCGAGTAAATACCATGTCTGCAAGTGTAGAGATACTTATGTCTAAACATGTTTATAAAGCACTAGGCATATGCACTATTTAAACCATATTTTAAGATATCACTTTTCACTTCCAAGACTGTCTGGCTTAAGGAATCTTTGTAGAATTGAAGTTTATAAAAAATGTCAATATTCTATCAGTTGGAATTTGCTCGACTGCGGCACCAATTCCCTAACTAATGAAATGCGAAAATGAACCTTCGGTCAAATTCCTCTCTGACTGTGAACCATCTGCACAAGTAGTCAACCGGCTTTAGCTTTCCGAATATCTCATAGTTAATTCGAAGGCAGTTGAACGTTGGTTTTTGTGTAAGTTTAGATGAAACCTGCTATTAAACACGGCGCCTACTGAAGAGTCCTGGATAAGAAGTAAATCTCGCTAGCTATGGACAGCACTGCGATTTAAGTTATTACGTGATTCCCACTACGTTGACCTATATTATAATATTATTATTTAAAAATATGTTTTCATCGCGACACAGAAATTACTGTTTCGGAACTAAAATATTTAAAAAAATTTGTTCCATTTTCAAACGACATTGAATAACTTCAGAAAAAATAAATTTTGAGGAATATAGTATTATATTTAAGAGCTTAGGTTGGAGAGGAATGAGATTTCAAAATTTTACATGAGTGCTGTCTTTTTTAACGAATCAAGAAACAGGGGCTAATCCAAGATGAAGAAGTGAAAATGTAGATTAAAGGTTTAGCGTGGGTATGTAATTTCTGCTTGCCGATACAAGTTTTACTGTGTGAGACCCCTCTCCAAGTTCTCCACTGCCTTAACCGGGTGTTGAACTCACACTCTTTGGGTCCGTATCACTGGATCTAACCAACGTCTTTATACACTGTTCCATGTCTCCTTGAATTAACAGGAGATAACCGATAACTGACCGATTAAACATGGCACGTGGAACTAGAACAGTTTACCCCAGTGAGCGAAATAAAGGGTTCAGTTCGACATTCCAACCACCTGAAGAAGGCCGGCTCGTACAACGGCTGAAACGTTGTAATAAATATGGCGACAAAGATGAGGACAATAATCTGAATAATTTAAATAGTGTACATTCATGGTAATAGTTTGGATGAGCGCTTTGCTATGGTACCTAGAGTTTTTGAATTTAAGAGCAGTACGAGACTGGCGTCAAGATTTCATCAATTTACAGTTGAGTTGGCTAGATGTTGTCGTAAGATCTGTGCTAACATTTTCTACTCTCGCACTTCTCGCTTGTGGAACTTCCTTCCTGCTCCATACTTTCCAGCCAAGTTTATTCTGAAAATTTAAAAGCAGTGAAAATCGCTATCTACTGTCCTACTAATTACTCTCTTCTATCTTCGCCCCATCAATATTGTTGCTGTTACTAATTCTTCCACGCGCTGCAACCCCGTGTGTTTTAGTGGCATTACTTCCTGGCTTGGTGTGATACCGATTAAAATAAAAAGTCAATCAAGAAATGATTTCTTTTTAATCTTTGAAGAACTTTCTTTGGATTGACTTATATTCGTATGATAATATATTGACGAAACCTTTTGTCTGTCACACGAAGAGAATCACTGACAGCACTGCCTTCATCATCAGTTAATATCTGTCTTGAATTCTCATTTTATTTTCGGTCAAATTACGCTGAAAGAATCGATTCTCATTCGATCAGTTAACTTAAATGCGTCACTAGTGTGTCTGAGGTAGAAGAGAATAAATAATGTTTATGGTTCAAAGAAAATCTCCTTGAAAATTAACTCTTCATTTTAAGATACTGATAATTTATGTATTAACAAGAATTTTTACAAGAAATGGCTATAAGCGGAAAGCGTTTAGCGTGAGGATTTATTTCAAATTCAATATGGGCACCAGATTACGCTACCAGCTTCTCGAGTCGCCCAGGAATCGTGTTAACTGATTTCACCAGAAACTCTTGTCGTATCGAAGACATAACCTCTTGCATTTGCCCTTCAGGTACTTCGCCGTGGACGAAATAAAGAGACCTGTTCGATATTCGAATCACCTGAATTTTAGAAACTTTGTGCACTTATCTTAGCGAAGTGGAAGGGGAGAAATGAGGGAATTCAACTGTAATCTTGTGACGAAAATATATTTCATTATATTATTTCGTCTTCAGCAAAATTGTATTGTAATGAGTTCCGGTCGACACCATCAGATTGAAGAGGGTCGGAGTCAAAAAAATTGCATATGCGTTCGAAGAGAGATATAAAAAAAAAATTGCAAATAACAGTTAGCCAAAGGTCGTGGTAGGAGTAATGTTTCTTCTGAAGATGACTGGACGTGTTACCGAAACTGTTAATAAGAGTTTTAACTCTTTTTTTCCAACGTTACTTCTACAATGAGAACTACTTGTAAGCAACATATAGCGTTTTTTGTTGCAATTCTTATTACTCAACTGATTGCCACCGCGAGACTACACCACTAACAAGTGAGAATTCCGCAGTTCCCTATCATTTCTTTCTTTCTTCGCTGAGTTTCGCTTCAAATGCTAATAGTTGCAATTATAGTTTTTCTACCTTCCGTTTCCCCAAACAGTTGGACTTGAAATCCAGACAGAAGAAGGCCGGGCCGTACAACGGCCGAAACGTCGTGAATATCGCAACAAAGATGAGGACAAAAGTCCGAACATTGTCAATTAATGTAAATGTAAATTTAAGCTACGGTGTGAATGACGTCATCTGTTCAGATGGCATCTATTGAAGAACGCTATTAATTTCTGCGCCAACCAAATATTTCTCGCGCTAGTTTTCGTCATCTGCTACATGCGAATAGATAGATAAGCGAAGACTAAGAGTTTTCAACACTAAATTGTCTTGATCTAAACAATATGTCATTCTAAATAATGCATCGTTAAATATATCGGCTTTTGTAAAGATGCTTTAATTATTCGATTTTCTTTTCTCTTGACATTTAATTATATAGAGAAGCGATTACGACACCAAGCAGCAGAAGAAAAAAAAATGGTTTAATGACAGATTCAGTTTTACTGGCGAATAAAATAAACATATATCAACGTTACCGGATCGGATTAATTAATTTCGTCTTCATAACATTCCTGAGCAACAATAGGAGAAAATTTGGCAGGTAATTTCATCCCTGATTCGTGCAGATTGACTCACCTACAAAATGAAACGAGAGAGAAGAAAACTTATTAACCTTCACTTTGAAAGATTACAACAAAAGTATACAAAGCATTCACTGATTAAGACAAGGAAAACAATCAAAGTGTATGAATTGTTCAATGTCAGAAGTAGGCTAATTGTAGACGGTTGCAATGTAGGTGGGAACATAATTGTAAAGGAGGAATTGACAACGAAACATTCTGATTCATCGTTTCGATTCCAAAGGCGAAACAAGGAACTGCACTAAAATGGGGGAGAGAGAGGCACGGAGGACGAGCAGGAGAGGAAGATGCCGAAAGAAAATAAAGAATTGGAGGAGAGATCGCCTGACAAAATAAAGGTAAATATTTATTAATGAAACGTTTAGAAAGCAAACATTGAAGAAATAGATCAAGAAAGAAAGCAAGAAAGAAGAACGGAATAAAAGAAAAAAAAAATCTAAAAAATACCAGAAATATTTTTTAAACATACAACATCCTTATTTTTTCTCTCAATAACACTTGCATTGATTCCTGACCCATGACAATCCCAGTTTTCTGTTTCCCAGTATAAAACATAAACTGAGTGTCGAAACAGCTATTAACCCATAGCCTGACGAGAAGACGATTCATTTTTTTTTCCCCAGGGTTATTAGCACGTAGGTGAATGTAATGGATTTTACTGGATTTCGAACTCAGCTTTCAGATTTCTTGATCCCAGCTGCTATTCATTATTCTACCGTGCACCCGCCTTGCATTCACTTACCAGTGCTAATACCCTTAGGAAAGGTATGAACCCTCTTACCCCCCCCCCAGCTATAGGCAAATAGCAGGACAGACGCAGTTCTATAACCTTGGATGGCAACTGGTCTATCGCAGAAAGAAATGGCAATCTACTGCGGGAAAAATTCTGCCTCGTCAGTCATGTATCGAAAGATACTGGATCGCCTAAGCGTGTATCGCGTATGGCACATAACTGACGAAAACGTATTGGGTAAATTACCACGCAAAGATCTATTTGAACAGCTAAGAAAACTTGATTTACTTGGTAAAGATATTAGAATAATCCGAAAATGCTAACAAACTTCCCGTAAACGGATAGCAAATGCTTTGAACAAGTACACAAAAATAGAAGGGGTGGAATATTTTTTTTTTGATTGATACGTTTTCTACATCTTAGCAACACTTTACAGATAATTTGAAGCCAGAAAATATTGGGCTGGTGCATAATTATCAGTCGTTTTTAAACAATATTTATTATGAAAAAAGAAACATAACAATTCAACAATAACATTTTAAAAAAATATGATTATCGACACGCATTTTGATAACCTGAAAATAATATATTTTTATTAAAAAAAAGTAACCAAAACATCAATTTTTATTAACAAATAACTCGACTACAAAAACGACTAATAATAATGCACCAATAGTTTAAGATTGTAAGAATTTGTTTTAGATAATAATTTAAGGATACAAGTCTTACTAATTAACTCATAGCATGGGGAAGAATAGGTGGATTTATACCTTTCCCAAGTGTATTTGCACGTAAGTGAATATAATAAACGTAACTGGATTTAGAACTCGGCTCTCGGATTAACAGTTCTGAGCCATTATCCATTACACGACTCGCTCATCCAAGCTTGAGCACCTGGTATTCCAAAGCAGTTATACATCAATATACTAATTTGGTTCGACGTTGCTTAACTTCGACGATCGTACGCGAAACTGTGTTTCAACGTGATGTAGCCGCAACAAGAATGGGTGTAGTTATTTTCCAAGCGTAGCTTAGATGTGACACAAGGCCGAAAGTATGAGGCACCCAGTGAGGATCGAACTCACTACTCAGTCGCAATCGTTCTAGCGAGATAATCATTCTAACCATTACATTATGCCGAGGTACCCCAAGAAGAAAGGGTGTATGACAAGAATGCATCTTTTTTGTTTGGATTACTTAGTCTACACAACATATCATTATAATAAAACTAGAATTCCTATCACGATTTATTATTGGCAGTGACAATCTTAACCCATTACCTACCATGAACCCCATTTGGGGATCTGTTAATATTAAACTCACTACATGTTATTCCTTGTATTTACATTGAATTGCTTACATACATTGCATTTGTAGAGGTATATTTTACAACACTTAGCCTTTAAAGTTTTTATTATTAGCCGTAACTAATCATAGAAGACACTTTCTGTCGTAATTTTACATTTCACGAGTAGAAAAATAATGACTATTTTGAAAAGTATTTTTTATTATTTCTAATCAATATTATTTGTTGATGTTTTATACACATATATATTTGATGTTCTAGTTTCTATAAAAACGACAAAGGTAACTACTGAAATTAAACATAAGGAATGAATAAACTTCTAAGACACCTGTCTGGGCCAAAAATGCGCATTAAAAACATTTGGCGGTTAATGGGTTAATAAACATAGCATACGCTGATGACACCGTGTGGACGGCAGAAACGGAACAGAAACTGAAGCAACTCCTAGAATAGGCAGTAAAGGAAAGCGCGAAGAATGGATTAACGATAGATTGTCAGAAGACAGCATGCATAATCGCTAGTAAGAGGAACAAAGAGCTATAAATTGGAACTCTGAAAATAAAGCAAATACAGAAATGTAGCTATAGGTAACATGTTATAATAGACCGCGAAAAACGTGGCACAGAATTCCGAACGCCCATTAGAATAGAGAATGCTTCCTTCCTAAAACTAAACAAAGTCTTAAGAAAAAAAGAGGCTTTCGTCACAAAATAAATAAATAAATAAAATAAAATAAATAGAAAACAGCTGCTGCGTAATATCAGTTCCCCTCTATGGTAGTAAATACTGGACACACTTGAAGAGGGGACTTGAGGTAACAGAGATATGGTTCTACAGAAGGATACTGAGAATAACATTTATGGAACATCCGGGTAACGAAGAAATCTTAAGGAAAATGCGAACAGAAAGGACACTTTTCCATAGAATCAGAAAGAGATGAAATCTCCGGGACATATAATGAGGAAAGAGGGTTTAAATTATTTGACACTTATAAGAGGTACTAAAAGTGAAACAAGATTTTACAAATGGGTGGCAAAACGGACTGAAATGAGTAGTAAATGGTCAACTATTGCTTAGAGATACAATCGCCTTTGCATGGAGTATTGCTGCCATATATGGTCTGGAGCCCCTGATGTTTGCCTCAGGGTTCTTGATAAGATCCAGAGACGGATATGCAATGTAATTGGCCCTGATCTGTCATCTCGTCTGCAGTCGCTCTCTCACAGACGCGACGTTGCCTCGCTCTGTCTTTTTTACAAATACTTTCACGGTAATTGCTCCGAGGAGTTGCTTTCGCTGGTTCCTAGGCCACATGAATTTAAACGTCCTACGAGGCTGGCATCCCGTTCCCACCCCTTCACCGTTGAAACTGTTAGATGTAGACGTCTCTTCTACTCCAATGTCTCGCACATCTCGCCTGTGGAACTCCCTTCCTTATTCCTGTTTCCCTGACAAATACAATCTCCAACTATTTAAGTGTAACGTCAATCGACATCTCCAGTTGCCTTGATCTATCCACTTCCCTTCTCCACATCCTTTCAACTTTCATTCCTATCTGCTCTTGCTCCAAATCTTCTGTAACCCCCTAACCTTGATCGATCCACTATCTTTCTCCACATCCTCTCCTTTACCACTCCTATCTGCTCTTCCTCCAAACCTTCTGTAACCCATTGCGTGCTAGTGGCCTCTAGCCTTGCTTGGGGTTATAAGCTTAGAAAACAAAAAAAAAAAACAACACAGAAAAAACAAGGGATAAAGAGCCGTGGGGAACCATATCGCCAGCATCCTGAAGGGAAACAACAGATAATTAAAAAAAGATTTTCGCTTCTACGGTGACATTGACGAATTCATTGCCGTGTGAACGGAGTTTATAAAGTTATTTGATTTGATAACATTTTACTTATGTGACATTGGGATTTTAAAAATTATTAACATCTTTGTGTTGCCAGGAGATTAACATTCATTATGAGTAGGCGAGTACTAAATTTTTGTGAGGGAGAAGTAAATTATTTCGTTCTACCCTCCAGTAATATTCAGCATATTTTTTTAGCAAAAGCTTCTGATCAAATTTTCAATTAATGAATATTATGTCTTCAAAGTCTAAAATCACGATGTCATGACATCAGTTATCTTCCGACATCTGATTTTAATCAATGTCGTTCAAAGTCATCTGTGTGCTTGCATCGATTTTCAGATATATTTATTTATGAAATTCTAAGTGTGTTATAAGTAATATTACTAAGAAACCGATGCATAATAGGGTTTCATACTGACTACCTTATCGTAAATCGGTTCAAACATGTATAGAATAAAGAAAAAGAAACCGCCGCGGAACATAACTCCGCTATCTTTCCCTAAATAACCTCTAGGTTATAAAAGTAAAAAATCTGTAGAAAACCATAATCGCCTACGTGATGAAGGGAAATGGCGCATCAAAACCAAGAAATAATGTAAAAATAAGATATTACTACATAAAATGAGAAAAAATGACGACGAAAATAAGGTAATATTTTCAAAAGAAAATATATTATTTTCGTATTAAAATTTCCCCTAATCATTCTTCTTTTGAATTATTCGAAGATTAATAAGATAAAAATATGTTAGAAATTTCAGCTCTTTTTTTATCGGCAGATGTCGCTTTGTTGCGAAATTTGCACAGAAATCCGCCCTGATATACTTTCTGCTTAAAAAAACAGACTTCTACCGTAAAATAGGGATTGTTTTAAAGGATATCACTCTTAAGGGTTTGTTAGCCTAAGAATGATGAGATAAGAGTGGGAATCCCCGGTGTTATTACTAAATGACTATACATCACTTACGTATTTTTTTCTCCCACGACACTACTATTTACTCCTGCCTCAAAAACAAATCTAGTGTCGCTGACAAAACTAACCTGGTAGTTTGTGGACTGGGGCAGGAATTGGCTGGTTAACTTTAATGCCTCAAAAACAAAACGGCTCTCTATTACTCACCACAGAGAACCATCCCTGCCCCCCATTAGAAAGTCTGACGCCCAACACAAGAGCACCTCTTTGCGACTGCTCGGTCTCACATTGTCTGTGGACCTTAGATGGAACAAATACATCATTAGCTTCGCCCACCGCAAGGAAAGTTGGCTCCCTGTGCCGCGCCAGGAAATTTTTCTCGCCGGAGTCGATCCTTCAAAACTACAAATCAATCATTCGCCTTTACATGGAGTATTGCTGTCATATATGATCTGGACACCCTTCTGTTTGTCTCAAGGTCCTGGATAAAATCCAGATACGGATATGCAATATAATTGGCCCTGATCTGGCATCTCGTCTAAAGTCGCTCCCTCACAGATGTGCTGTCGCCTCCCTCTGTCTTTTTTACAAATACATTCATGGTAACTGCTCCGATGAACTGCTTTCGAGACTTCATGAATTTAAGCGTTAAACTAGGCTGGCATCTCGCTCACACACTTTCGCTGTCGAAACATAAATGTAGCCGTCTCTTCTACTCCAATAGCTTCATGTCTCGCACTTCTCGCCTGTAGAACTCCCTTTTTCTTGTTTCCCTGATAGCTGTAATCTCCAACTATTCAAATGTAATGTCAATCGACGTCTCCAGATACCTTGATTTATCCTTCTCTTCATCCTATCCTCTATCACTCCTCTTTGCTCTCGCTCCAACTCTCTTTAACCCCTTGCGTGCTTGTGGCTTCTCGCTTTGCTTGGGGTGAAACGCTTATAGACGCACACATATATTTGGTCATCTCACGACGGTCACAAAGTCGTAAATTGCATATGCCGTAAATTGTGGACGACCTATAACGTAATTTTAATGAGATTTTCAAATTGTAGAGGATTATGGGGTAAAAACTATATCAAGACGAAAAGATTCACTGAAAAGACCTGAGGCTAATGTGTAATGTAAGAAGTAAACGAATAATCAATGAATATGGAGGTTATAGCGACTTTGATTAAAAAGAAATGAAAGGAGAGAAAGAAACAGGAACAATAACTTAAATGGAGGGGAAGTGTGAGGAGAAAAAAACAAAGTTTTTAAAAAATACCAAGCACAATCGCAAATATACGACAAACAATGGTATTTGCGAAGAATAGTAAAAAAAAAAAAAAAGATACCAAAGACGCTAGATTACAGGGAAGGAATAGAAAATAAATAAAGGAAGTAAAATGTAGGGAAAAATGTAGTCGGTGAAGATAATTCAACTAATTATAGCTGGCTCATTTGAAAAGAAAATTAGAGGAAATTAAAAGATGAACTCTTTAAGTATGAAAGCAAGGGATATTGTAAAGATAAAAGCATACTAATACTGACTCGAATACTAATAATAACAGTCGGAGAGAGAAAGGGGGAAAAGCAAAGACTCTTGGCTTCCCATCACGTGATATAATCAAAATTATATTAAAAAAGAAAAATAACTTGTTGTGCAAAACCGGATTAATTAAATAAAGGCAGTAGTAGGAATGAGAATAGAATCTTGGTGGCGTAGTGAGTCTGAAATAAAAATAAAGAAAAAAAAAAACAAACTATATAACCTCGGTTCAGACAACCAGAATTGGTCTGAAAATTACGGTTCAATTTAATTTTCAAAATTGTGAAGAAAAGTATCATAAATTAACACACACACACACACACACACACACACACACACACGCACACAAACACACACACACACATGTATATATATATTTTTTTAATGGCAGCGTTCGTTTTTAAATTAAAATTTAAAATACTTATTTTCAATCTTATTTTAAACCATAAATGTTTATCTGGGTCCAAATACAAATACAAAATTAAACTACAATTTATTAAACACTAAACAACAATAATCCACGCTA
>OZ038490.1:62610064-62625064 GCA_964036315.1 Acanthosepion esculentum
CTCGGGTATCAAATTCGTATTTTTTTTTTTTATTAGACAAAACTGGCTGTCCCACCGTGAAGTAACAACTTCGAATTACTTGATAAGAATTTCTATTATCATTAATTTCTCAATATTTTTGGATATGTGTGGTAACTTAAATTCTAAGTAATGACTTTGAAGTAAGCATACGCTTATGCTTTCATGTGAATACCATTTTGTAAAAGTCAGAACTGGTAAAATGCGGATTCATTGAATAAGCATTTTCTGACACAGAACCTCCATTTAAAAATCCATAAAAATGACGCATGCGCAGTTTAGCTTTGAAAAAATGTAAGCCCATACTTTGATTCATGGGAGTGGATTTGATGTAGGCGAAGTATAATAGGACAATGCTTGAGTGTCTATCATTCAAAAAAACATGTGATGGCCTAAACGTTGAAGCTTTAAAAATATGCCAGCTATTAGCAAGATTCCCATGAGCCCAATTTGTTTAAGTAGGAGATTGGCGGAGGAAGAGAAAAGATTGGACGACTGAAAAGAGTCGGACATTTATACGAATCGATCGCGAGAAAATGCAGCATATTATCAAAAGAATAAAAAAGAATTAAAAAAAAATCAGAGATTAAAGAAAGTGAAATGGATAATGTATGCATCAGAGCAGAGAATGTATACATACATATATATATATTAGTATAATGTTCCCTCTGTCCGTGGCCCAAGAGCCACTCGATATCGGGTGTTTCAAAGAGGTAAGCGACACAGTTTATGGGGATATGTGGGGAAGATAACGATTAAACATGACTTGAACAGATTATGATTGCGATGTCAGGGGAGCACTCTTTTGGGAGTCGGTTCCACAAAGTAGTGGTTCGAGGTTCGAATGGAACTTACATCTCACCGGTGTAATCCTAAGGGAATGAATACGGTTCGCCACGAGTTGCGTGACATGATGGACCTTAGCCGTAAAATTTACAACTGTTGTAACTAAGGAATGTAGTTCGTTTGAACACTTTTCATGGAATTAGCGATAGAACAGTGCGAATCTTTCACGTTTCAGTTGTGAGAAGAGGGAGGGGTAGCAGAGTGGAAAATGAATCATCACTGACAAGGTCGCGTAGCCGTGTTTGGAGAATAGAAATTGGATCTAGATCTTGTAAAGTTAGAGGTTAGAAAGAGTCGTCGTGTACTTAGTGGAACGATACATGAAGCCTAAAATTATTCCGGCATCTTTAGCGATGGATCGTATGTACGAACCAACAGCAAGGTCTCATAATTTTACAGTTGAAAAGGCTATCGATGTATAACTGTAAGTTCTATGCTTGCACTTCTCGCTTGTGAAACTCCTTTCAGGTGTCTTGCTGCATGGTCAACTTTGATCTTAATTTGAACTAATCCGATATTGAACGATATTTTCTGCCTTCTTAATCTTGTTCTCTTATTGTCCTCTCACGTTAATAGTAGGTTTTTCTCATATTTTCTAACACCCAGTATCCCCTTGCGTTCCTAGTAGCCTTATTGCCTTACTTGTGGTGAAATGACACACACACACACACACACACACACACACACACACACACACACACACATATATATATATATATATATATATATATATTTATTATAATTTTATCATATAGACAAAACCATTTTACTCACAACAAAGATGCAACTTGGTTTCTCTGGTTGGGACCCGGAAAGAAATTAGTATACATCAGAAATCAAAGGAAATAATAATAATAATAATAATAATAATAATAATAATAATAATAATAATAATAATATGATAGAGTGGGTCGATATCTTTATTGGAAAATATGCAACATATTGGAAGGAGACTGCTAGAAACTGGTATGAACATCATCCAGACATTGACAAGTCAGTTACTTCAGATTATAATATATCTTTGAAGATCTTTAAAATGCTATTAAATATAAGTTTGGGAGTGTATTGTACCGTTAACTCTCTCGAGCGTAATGCCAAATTGAATTAAGATTAGACAAGGGGTTCTTGAGCTAGGGCAGTTTTTCTGTCTTTAACGGCATTTTAATAGGAAATTCAGCATTTTTTTTCGATATATATTTATCATATCAATCCACGTATATAAACAAACACTTGCATATTATAATCCAACTATTACGTGTTTGAAAAATTTAAAAAAAACTTGCATAATACATTATAAGAACATTATTAAATAAATTTAAATGCCTAAGACATCATAAATTTATACAATTCATTACACTACATTAGAACATTTTATAAACAAACATCTCTGATATTTGGCAAGTACTTGATTGTTGAAGCGGCTATGGGGCGTGTCATTGTAAAACGTAATCTCAATGGATGGGAAATTGTGTCGCCGTACTTGATGGTAAATAAATAAATATACCGATGCACGCTATTTTGCCACTGTTACGTATTTTGAAATACATGTGAGGAGGAAGCAAGTATGTATAATGAAAATATAATTATTATTAATTTATTACTGCGTTTGATCTAAGAAATATTATATAATGTTTAATAATAATAATTATTACAATAACTTGTATAGAAAATACAAACTGAAATATCTCTAATAATAACATTGACAATATTGTTATCTCATCATTTTGTATCATGAACTGATTTAAAAAATTCAACGAGATTATAGGGGGTCTGGTTATTATTATCATTATTATTATTATTATTGTTGTTGTTGTTATTATTATTATTTCCTTTGATTTCTGGTGTGTACTAATTTCTTTCCGTGTCCAGACCAGTGACCTAAGGTAAGAAATGACATCATGGCATTTCCCATTGTGCCACTTTTAAAAAGAGGAAAAAAAAATCACACATATTTTACATAGATAAATCACTTCGTAAGGTGTGGGCTGTACACTTGAAAACAATTTAATATTATTATTATTATTATTATTATTATTATTATTATTATTATTATTATTATTATTATTATTTCGTGGGAAAATGTCCTAGTGAGCAAAAACGTTAGTTTGTGAAATTGGTGGCATCTTGGTTGTCACTCCCTGACGGACAGTGTCTACATGCACTACAGTAGAAAGTGGGGGGAGCAATAAATAGGCAGTGCTAAATAAAAATAAGAGCTAGACGATAGAAAAAAAAGGAAAGAAATAAGACAGGAACAATGGAATGATAACCGTCTACCTCCGTAGATTGAATAAAGGGTTCAGTTCGAAATTCCCTGTAGCTTACCCAGATCGATATACACCTGAAATAAAACAGAGGACATAACCGCCGAAAAGTTGTGATAAAAACAACAAAGATGAGGATATCAGTCAGAATATAGATAGGATAAAAAAAATAATGTTATTAATTTAAATGATGCTTTTAGAGTTGCAGATACAAAATCTTATTTTAAGTGCTATAACCTTTCAAGTTAAATAAGGTAACGACATATTTAAATTAGCCGCTTTAGCTTAAATGTGTTTCCATTAAGGAACAAATAAGATTTTAATGACAGAAGGTTACATCTAACACTATGGAATATAAGAGATGACAAAATTAAATTCAAGAAAATTTATAACTGCACAATAATAAGCATAATACTCTGATCGTTCTCTCTTTTAGCATTCATTAATTCCTAACGAATACCTTTTCACTTTCTTAAATTTTGTTTTTGTTTGAGCGAACGAAGACACCATAGTCAACCATAGTTTCTTTCATTCTTCTCTATCTCCCATTATCTTCATTGGGTATCGTTTCTTAGCTGATCTACATACGTTTTCCTCGGTCTTCCTCTCCGTTTTTCTTGTTTAATTCTACATTAACAGTTCGTCTGTCTTCCTCAATCTCTTCTAATCCGTACTAATTGCATTTCAGTACCTAGATCTCTGTAGAGTTCATTATTTGGTTACTGCACTTTCCATCTTATAGCCACATTACGTTGAAAGACTTAACCGAAGTTAAGCAATGTCAAACATGGTCAGTAACTAAATGGGTGACTGATAGGGAATTTCCAGATCCTGTAAGCTTGGATGCGCATGTGCTGTAATAGACAACACTGAATTCGAAGTCGTATAAATGACTCAACACGACTGTGAAAGGAATATATATATATATATATATATATATATATAAATATATATATATATATATATAGTCATCCACAGACAAATTGTTTCACAGTATCACAGCTCATTAGTGTGGCTAGGCATCCGATTGCTTCCAAGCCGGGATAGAAACCCGACCGATTTGACATCAGTTAGAGATTTTACACTCAGCACTGCGATCATAACTTGGGGCTAGTATATATATATATATATATATATATATATATATATATATATATATATATATATATATATATATATATATATATATATATATATATATGTATATATATATATATATATTATAAAAGGCTCAGTTCGAAATTACAATCACCTGAAGAAGGCCGAAGCGTACAACGGCCGAAACGTCGTGAAAATAACAACAAAGATGAGGTCAACAGTCCGAACAATGTAAACAATTACAATACCTCATCACAGAAATATATATATATATATATATATATATATATATATATATATATATATATATATATATATATATATATATTCCCATGTCACTTAAGGAACGGGGTTCGTCTCCAATCCAAATTCGTAAACAAGTATGTTGTACATACTAACACAAGTCTAACAAGAAGACACGTTACATCTTTCTGACCATAGCTTAAATATGCCTAATGTATGTACCCATGGAGATCTACCACACTCTCTCCACAACATATTCGTTGATAATATAATTATAATGGCTTCATCCACATGTAAAAATAGTATAAAAATAATGGAAGCATTATTACTAAAAAGAAAAAAGCCAAACCCTGTAATATCAAATATGAACACGGCCACGATGTGTTAACCATGTTTGGAAACATTCTTATAGCTTTAGATACATACATAAAACAATGCATATATTCAGTTAAAAGTAACAATAATTTCATTCTTGATAATGGCTAAGAGTATGGCTAAATGCTGTTGCATATACAAAGCATTTGGACAGTTTTTACACACTTTAAGTTCAGAAAAGAAATCCCTTATACAAACACAAGAAAAAAAAATGATTAAAATGCTTAATCGCAGTGTCTTGTCAGTCGATTTTAATGAAACTTGCATAAAAGAGGGATTGCTGCTCAAATCCACAATTATATATATATATATATATATATATATATATAGACAAACCTAATGAGCCAGACACACCTACCAAGGTTTCACTTAGGCAGATCGTCAGGGTCGACTGGCCAGTCGACCCTGACGATCTGCCTAAGTGAAACCTTGGTAGGTGTGTCTGGCTCATTAGGTTTGTCTAGGTTTGCTCTACGCTTGTATTGAGCTCTTTAGTTAGTTGTTTACTCGTATCGGGGTTTTTTCTTTGGGCCTTGAACCTGTATCTGTGCGATTATTTTCGACAGACTTTCATGTTCCTGGCTCTTTCTTTTTTTAAAACCTTCTTTTCCTTCGTGATTGATTTGGCTGTTGTTAAATCAAGAGTTCGAAGGTTTTTCGACACGAGTATAGTTACCTGTATTTATATATATATATATATATATATATATATTTGTTTGAATGGATGTGAGTGTATGACCATCGGTTTCACACTTACGCGATCCTCAAACTGATTTATTTATTTTTAAATTTGAGACTGTTTATGTCAGTTTTTGATTGATTATGTTTCGTGTTGATGGGTGGCGGAATTCTCCTCTGTGTCCGTTTTGGGGTGACGCTCATACACCCGTATGTATGTATGTTTCCGTGCGTATGAGAGTCATCCCAAAACGGACGCGAAGGAGATTCCCTCCACCAAACATAATCAAACAAAAACTGACATAGTCTCAAATTTTAAAATATAAATCAGTTTTTCTGAGGATTGCATAAGCGTGAAACTGACAGTCCGAAACGCATGTCCATTCAGCTAAATATATTAGCTCTATCACTGATATTGAGCGCTTTCCAATAAGCACAGCATATATATAATATATATATATATATAGAATTTATATATATATATATATATAAATATATATATATATATATATATATAGCTGTAATAGCTCTCTGACGTGATACACACACATACATATATATATATATATATACATAATTCAAGTTAGAGAGCTATTACAGATATATATATATATATATATACAGCTGTAATAGCTCTCTAACTTGAATCATATATATATATATATATATATATACATATTTCAAGTTAGAGAGCTATTGCATATATATATATATATATATATATATATATATATATATATATATATATATATAATTCAAGTTAGAGAGCTATTACAGACATTGTGTACAAAGCAAATTTGTGTATTATGAAATAAAACCATCAGAACTATTAAGAATTAGACAGTTCACTGTCGGGTAACGATCAGCTCGTTAACTAACAGGCCCTTATGATGACATCTGATTGGATGCAGAAGATTAGATGAGTTCAACTTCCTTTTGTCATTCTTTGCGTTCAGTTCCCAGTCAAACGGTTGGAAAAAGGCATGAATTCCTCTCCACTCCCTTCACCAACACCTGGCGTTGAAATAGTAATGCAAACTGGGTTCTGTAGCCTTGGGATCCGTCTAGGAGATAAAATACGTTGGACTTAATGCCCCTGCTGATGTATCATGGAATGAAATAGCGGGATACATCCGTTATACCTGGAGTGAAACAGAGGGAAGGCAACAGTACTTTGATTTGCTCACTGGTAAGGCTTGCCAGTGTATTCGTGTAGCGCTAAAAAATGTGTACGGGTCATCGCAGACAATGGCCGTTGGGCAATAATGTCTAGGCGTGATAAAAATCTGATGCAATCCCGGTTGACACAATATTTTTAAGGCCAAATAAATTTCATCATACACCCCGAAAATAGATACATATGACAAATGACCTAATCAGAGGAAAAAGATAGAAATCGATTACACCCTGTCACTCCAGTGGGTCTAAAACTGACCGTATGGTGAAAGAAAGTTAAGCAAATCCGTTGTTGCAATATGCACAAGAGTGTACATTACAATTTGTATTTGTAAAAAATAGCTGTCTCTTATGGATTTCATAATAGCTTTTTCCTTCCTACCTGTGAATTGGCATGCTTCATTGGAAAATATATTTGATTGGTTTGGGCATTAACTTCTACACAGTCTTGGCGAGTCCTTTTTCTAGACTGGTTGCTGTCCAATCATTACAGAGCCCAGTCTAATGTGGTATTTAGTCGACAGCCGGGTGAAGAATGGAGAACTCGTGCCTTTCCCAAGGGCATTTGTACAAAAGAGAACACAGAAAGATTAACCCGGAATTTTAACTCAGCCTATCAATATTATTTTTAGTGCGAGTGGCCATTACGTTAATTGCCCATTTTACTTTTCAAATAACCTTTTATCTTGTTTTTTTAAATAATTAATTTAATGTAAAACAATTAAGAGTCCCCGGAAGACTGCAGAATGAACCAAGAGAAGTTCTGAAGAAAAAAACAAATTTTGGATAGGTGGGATTGTACAATTATAACCTTCTCAGGGGTATTTGCGCGTAAGTGAATTTAACGAATTGGTTGAAAGAAAGCAGAAAATAGTGGAACGAAATGTTAAATATAATATTCGATAAAGATAACGTCAAAAAGAAAAGAAAAAACTTAATAAACCATTTGTCCTGGAGCCTAAAAGTCTTCGGAGGGCAATATATAGATATATGCAAAAGTGATTCCTCGAACATTTTCTCACGCCCATTGTGTTCCAGCTGAAAAAAAAAGAACTGAACGTCGATAGGGATTGATGGCAAGCGATGATTTCTGTGTGGGTAGTTCAATATGTGCTCCAAATATGTCACCTTGAGACATAGAAAACTAAGTTAATTCATCTGCTATGGAAAAGAAAATCGCACTTTCTTCCATACTTCAGTTACTAAGAAGGCAATGCTAGTATGAATGAAAGCACGTTGGAGTAATGGATAGCGGCTTAGATTGAGGAATCGGAGAGCCGAGTTCGAATCCCTGTCGAATCCATTAGATTCGCTTACGAATGAATCCTCTTCTTTTCCCGCGATCGGTAAATAGTAGGGCAGACCGGGTTCTATAGCCTTCAATGGCAACTTGTCTGATCGTGGCAATCTATTGCGGGGAAAAAATCTGCCTTGTCAGTCATGTATCGAAAGATACTTGATCGCCTAAGCGTCTTTCACGCGTGGCACATAACCGACGAAACCGTATTCGGTAAATTACGACGCAAAGATCTATTTGAACAGCTAGGAAAACTTGATTTACTTGATAAACATATTAGAATAATCCGAAAATGTTAACAAACTTCCCGTAAACGGATAGTAATATATATGATCGCCTAAGCTGAGTGTGAATGAAGGTCAGACGGAAAACCTCTTCAGCTTACCTTGAAAATCAGCATTTGATATCCAGGTTTATTTCCTTGAGCACGAACACTGACTTCAAGAAAGACCATTAGTTCAGTCAGAACGAATGTACAAATATGCATATTAATGTAGCACCCACAAGATAATCTATAAAGAAGGAACATATATACTTGGAAATGCTGAGACTCTTGCGCAACGAAAAGACTTCACCCCGTAGGCGTGGTATTCACAAGTTGTTGCAGAGATTTAAAAAAAAAAAGAAAGAAAAAAAAAAACACATACCACTCCTCGTATTGCAACCACAGTGGGTAACGAAACATAGCGTCAGTATTTTCTTTCATGATATCCCCTAAACAATGTTGATTGCCAGAAAGTACGATTAGAGTGTTTAATATTCTTGGATGAATTTCAGAACACATTTGGCAGTGAAAAGGACTACCGGGTCGTGAGGGCTGTTAAAAGTAGATGTTTGGCACCTCAGCCAGTCTGGTGTTCTTTACTAAGTTTCAATTATTTTTTTTTAAAAATCACGTCATATGTTTCCCGCTGTGTAAAAGGTAAATAAATGTGATATTTATTTACACCGCCTGTTCGTGTTCGATTATTGCGTCTGAAATTGTTTTGTTCGATGTCTTTGTTACTATTTTTCAGTCGATAAAAGGCCCAAATGCCACTCAATATAGAGGGTTACTAACTTTAGATGCTGGATGGACGTATAGTGGATGAAGCATGGGATACGTATTTTATAAGATAACTTTTGATAATAGTTGGTAGGATAGATAACGATGGGAAGTGGTCAGAATTGTAGTGATCAAGTTAGCACCGTATTGGGAGTCAACATAGCAAAATACGCTATTTGGAACTTATTCTTTGCCAGTGGAATACGAAAGGGGTCGACTCAAAGTATGTGGCATGGCGAATCTGAGCTATGAAGATCTGGATTGGGGGAGCAAATAAATGTAGTTCGCCCGAATATCTACCTTGAATAGCAATAATATCTAGTCTGTAGAATATGAATTGGAGCTGCGGAAACGGTGTTGAACTATCTGGAGTCTGGAAAGTAGGATAATGGAAGTTCCAGACCAATTTTCAGGTATCTCCTTCTTTTACTACCTGTTAAGTTTTAGAATCTATTCGGCGAAGTCAGGAAATTTATTTAAAAGAAAAAAATTAAAAGTAGTCTTTTTTAATCATATCAACCCATTCAAGGCTGTAAAAGCCCGAGGACACAAGGGGTCACAGAATGCGAAAGAGTAAAAAAAAAGACAGAAATATTAAGGAGCAAGAAAAACAGAAGTGTAATCAAGTAGACAGTAGATAACAATTATGAATTACATTTGAATTTTTGAAGATCAAAGTTCGTTGGAAAGCAAGGACCCGGAAGTGAGTTCCCCCAGCGATAAATGTGAGAAAAGAAATTGTTAGCATAGAACTTACGGCGACATCTAGTCAATAATAAATAGATAAGGCCTTCTTGCTAATCTAGTACGATGCTTAAATTCATAAATTCTAGGTACCAATGCGAATAGTTCAGCAGAACAATTACCATGAAAGTATTTATAGAAAAGACACAGGGAAGCTACATTACAGCGGTGTGAAAGTGAATGAAGCAGAGATGCCAGGTCAGGACTAATAAGATTTCTGATTCTTCTTTGGATTTTATTAAGAATCTGTAAATATGCACAAGCAGCAACTGACCATATGTGGCACCAATACTCAAAGTATGCACAAATGGTAAACTTATAAATGTATAAGACAGACTCCTCGACAAAGTAACCAAAAATACCTTGCCGTTTTAGAATTATTAGAAAAAGTTATACTACAAATTTGCATACCGTTAGTCTTCAAAATAATCCCAGTCAGCATCCAGAATCATTTGCCAACGTGCCTCCAGCTGCACAATGCCCTTGCGGTAAAAATCAGATGTCTTCGACGTAAAGAAGTCTCTGTGTACCTCAGTGATCACTTCTTCCCACACAACATAAAAAAAAAACAGCAAGAACTTTTTGCTTACCTTTTATTAACAAAAGGATTAACGTGTGAGCACAATTGAGAGTAAACGGGAATATATTAAAACTATGCTATTAAAAATATCCTTGTTGTGCGTGTGATATAAGAGTGTGTGTTACACGGGTGTGTCTATATGTGTGTGGGAGAGTCCTGTTGTCAGCGGAGAGAGGAAACGAACGCCTCCCAGCGGAGACAACTATCTGTTACTACATATCTGAGCAACAGTTAGAAAAGAGAGAGGAAGTGTTTGTCTTTTCATAGTATTAACCAGCGCCACCTTATGGGCATTCGGCAAAGCCAAGTGGTTTAACACATATAGCAGTTGACAGGCATTTGTCTTTTTTCTTGTCAGTGCACGTGATTAAGCTAGCATTTTTTTTTAAAGATTTTAATTCGTCGATGTATATTTTTCTCGAGTATGTATATGGCATCAATAAATCGAAATAAACCAAAGGCTAACAGAATTATTAAAGATGTAGTCTGCTTGGATCATGTGATAATTAGATAAATTATTACGAAAGAACCAACCTATAGTTTCGTTGTCAATATATGTGTAAGTCTTTCCATTAGGATTATAAAATATACATGTGTCGTGCAGGAGATACGGGAGATAAAATTTTAAAATGTCTATAAAATAATTAAATATGCATAAAATCGTTATTATTGTAAGGGAATTATAACTCCGAGTAAATAATCATGAACACTCTAAAATTCATATATACAAAAATACATGTAAAAATGAGAAACAGTAAGACGTGGAAACAACAAAACGTCTATTATTTATTATCTGATTGTTAAGTCGTGTTGGAGACACGGGAGATAATAATACTGAGTAAAATTGTGAGTCTTTTAATGAAATTTAGATCAAATATGGATCGGAATTCGACAGAATGATAAGATAAAATCATAAGCAAAGCATATACAGTCTTTCTCTAGAGGTGCGTAGTGAGTGTCCAGATAGACTTGTATTTAGTTTTTTAATCTGTAATTTTTGGGGGGTGTTAAAAGATAATTGTTACTATTATGGCCAGAAAAGGAAAAGAGGAAATTTTCGTTGACGCACGTTTTAACGACCTGTCCGTGTGAACTGCTTGTCCGATAGTGAAAATGTCATGTGTTTGTGTGTGTAGAGGAGAAAAGTGGGTTCGATTCTCATTGGTTTAGAATTAGTGAATTAATGATAATCATAATTGTTATAATTATTTTATTATAATTATTTTTGTCACTATAATTTCTATTTATTTTTTATTGACACGACACTAACAATATTAATTTTTATTTATATATTTCTTTATGAACACGACATTGTATACCTTTCCGGTGTTGTTAAGCTCTGTGAAAGTGCCCTAAACGTGTTATCAGCCATCCGATACACGTGTAATATTTTAAAAAAATGCCGGAATATAGCCCCAAAAAACTTGTCCAGAAATCTAACGACGTTTATTTCCTGATAAAGACTGAGAAGGTAAAAATTAGGTACCTTCACCAAAACAAAAGCGATACCTAAGGTTTAAAAAGCATTCTAAAAAATGTATTTCTGGCAATAATTTTTTACAAAAACATATTTCTGATATTAAAACTTATTTTTACATGTTCATAGTGTTTTAACCCCAGTTTAGGGGTTAACTATTTACCCATAGTTGGGACCCCAACAGGTGCTATCACCCAGGATCAGGGTCGATCTGGGAATACCAGCAATTAAGAGGTTTGTTCAATGATCAGAGGCCTTGCTGTTGGATGTAGTTTATCGTCTGACCCCGGATGCGGATGTAGGTTATCGTCGTACCCAGGATGCGGATGTAGGGTATCGTCATAACCAGGATGCGGATGTAGGTTATCGTCGTACCCAGGATGCGGATGTGGGTTATCGTCATACCCAGGATGCGGATGTAGGTTATCGTCATAAGTTTAATTCCAAGCGAATAGATCAAATTTAATATTTCCATAAGCAAAATACTTTACTCTATTTAAACCGAATTTAAATTTATTGGAATGTTATTTTTAAAATTACTGAAATCGATAAAATCGTTCATACTGACAAATCTGTCAGCACAATATAATTCTCTTTATTAACAAATCTTTGAAAAATTAAAATATAAGTCTCTGAAACTTTATTTGAGGAAACTTAAATGATTTAAACTTTAATTAATTTGAATTAAATCAAAAATTATTTTTTAGTTTTAATTATTGCAGTCGCAGATGGGTGATTTTTTATCGATAACCTGACTTCGAGATTTAGTGAAGTGGTAAATAATTTTTTAAGTACCTAGTAATCTTAAAAAGTTAGGAAAACATTTTAAATAATATAATATTTTATTAAATTTTAGGTACTAAACTTATATACGAAGATGCGCTTTGAGGAAATGTTAGAAAATTACCAATAAACTTTAAATTTACTGTAGTTATCATTCTTATTTTCAGATATTGTGGTGTATGGATGTCCGTATTTACAAAGATCGGCATGTTTATACACAGAAAATCTTTTAAAAATACTGGATATTGCTGAATTTTATTTAACTATTTAATATTAATTAATATAGTTTTTATATTATCGTCCTTTAAAATATTCTTGACCCCAACCTTTAAAAGATTTCTTGACCCCAACAGTTAAAAAATTCTTGACCCCAACCTAACAGCTACTAATCGCTTACTTTATGATGGTAGCGTTATAACTAAATTCGCCGCCAATGTGCTGGTTTTACTAGAAGTCTTCAGGTTCACCAAAACCTTCTCTTGTCTTCCATTACCTATCGCCGGTTGTCTTTGCAAGATTTGGTTGGAGGTGAAAGACAATCAGAGTAGAAGCAAGAGCCAATGGTGGCAATTTGTTTAAGGTGGTCCTCAACTTGCCTGGAAATGACCGGCACACTTCATTTTATGACTTTACACTCCGGCATATATGGAATGAGACATGCAAAATCCATTAATGAAACTGTAACGGACGCTGTTATAATTTCGAGTGGCACTTTCTGTAGCATGTCGGTAGTGTGTAGCCCTCTTGATCCCCTGGCCTAACTGTTGAGAACTGTTGTAATCATCATCTGCTTGTACCACCGTTTGGTCTTTGGGGTTGGCCGGGCTATGTTCCTCGTTTTCGACTTAGCCGACAAGGGTGGCCCTACCAGGCGATTAAAACTCTCGACGGCATTACTTTCAGAGTCATTGGACAACACAAGCACCCCCGGCCTGTCCATAATACATCATATTGATAAAATCCATTAAAAGCTTATCAAATTAAATAATGTATTAATTTTAGTACATTTTTTATTTTATGATTCAGAACAGATTTTCTTCAACTGGGTCCTTTTTGACAAAAAAGAAATTGATATATTTAAATTCTCCAACGATTTGTACTTAGGCATTAAGCATTACAAAAATTAATTTTTCGAAATTTCCTGAAATTTTCTGCGTGTGGAAAACAATATTTTTACCAATATTTTCCCAAAAAGAAACATTTATTAAACTATTTCATTCATTTGTGAATAAGTTATGACAGTTTTCATTGAAATCCAAGAATTATACGATTTTTGCAAGAATTTAAAAAAGTGAATGTGTTTTTCAACGTAAAAATACGCTAAAATCCTACACTAATTTATGCTTACGCGTTGACTCAAGAGAAGCGAAATTTATAAGGAAGATTTTGAAGGTTCTAAAAGGAATTAAAAATATTTACTCAAAAAGACTTTTGGTCTTCCCTTTTACTAATAATATAATATTACTAATATCATAATATTATATATATTATATATATACTATACATATTATATATATTATATATATATTATATTATTATAATATTACTAATAATATAAAGATTTTTGATGATAAAACTTTGTTTTTATTAATTTTGCATTTTTGTTCATCTTTAGCGAAAAGTTTAAAGAACCTGAAATATATATATATATATATATATATATATATATATATATATATATATATATATATATATATATATATATATATATATATATATATATAAGTTCTCCGGGACACTGGCGTATTTCATATAGAAAACGTTAAAAATTTCCCGTTCTCTCTGCCGTTCAAATATAACCTAGGGGTAGGATCTCTGGCCGATGGTAAATCGGTAGGGTTTCAATCCCGGCTTGAAACAATCGGACGTTTTAGGCACACTGAAGAGATGTCATACTGCGAAACAGTCTGTCTGTGGGCGACAATATATATATATATGTATGCGTATATTTATATATAGTATAGTTAATAGGTGTTTATTGAAAATTTTCTTTTCCTAAATATAGTCCCTTTATATTTACTGAAAATGTTCTTATTTTTACCGAATCTTTACACAGATAATATGCAAAAAAAAAAAAAAAATTCATAAAACATCTGAAATATATAACCGTACTAAATAAGAAAATAAAATATACCTACCAGCAGATAAGAAAAGACGATTACTAGCCTCTTTTTTCTCTTGCTATACACGATGTTGTTTCACATGAAATGACACAGTTTATAGGAAATTAATAAAAACCTCCTGAAATGTGAAACAACTTATTCAGTTGAAATCGGCATGATGCTTATAAATGACAGTTCTCCAACTTACTTCTAAATTCTTGACCCCAACCTTTAAAAATTCTTGACCCCAACCATTATAAAATTTCTTGACCCA
>OZ038490.1:62630064-62645064 GCA_964036315.1 Acanthosepion esculentum
ACAAGGGACAGAAAATTGTGCTGAGATATGATCGCCCACGCCCTAAAAGTACAAGGTACATAAACAGGAAACTGTGACCTCCAGCAGAACACATTTCGTTATTGAGTTTTAGAAATTTTATATCAACTGAAGTCTACATATATTGGTTGGAAACCGCTCTAGGAGAAGAACACGTTTGGATTCCAAATCGTACAGATGACAACGAAAAACTGATCCCAAGAAACTATGGTAATTCTTAGATATAAAAAAGGAAAAAAAAAACCCTGAGAAGTAACATAACTATCTATGTCGTGAAGAAACACCAAAGAAGAAAATTAATCCATATCATTCGACCATGACTAATTCGTTCTTGCGAATATATATATATATATATATATATATATATATATATATATATATATCATTTCTCACCGCTAGCACGACTCGGAATTTCATGCACAACGCAATCTTCTGGTGCTGAGTATAAACTAACCTTTACGTAATTTGAATACATCTTGCTTGTTATTATAATGTTGGCGTAGTTATATATTATGCTGGGATTACAGTTTTTTAATTTAAAAAATTATATTTGGCAATTGAAATAACCGGATTTTATATATGTATGCAAGAAACAAAATTAAAATTTAAAAAAATTTTATTTTTCAGTTGTGAATATTTATTTTTTAATTAAAAAAAATTAAAGTTCTTATTTTAATTTTTGTTCTGATTTAAAAAAACAAAAACAAATTTTAAACATTAATTTATATTCAAAATAGACAGTAATTTAAATTAAAAATGATTCTGGATCAATGTATTTAAGCAGATATTTATTGTTATGCCTACATATAACGATCAATTCATTTCTCTAGTTTAATAAACCCGGATTATTTAAGTGTTTTAAGCTAATAAATTTTTCAACAAGACATAAGTTACATTAATTTGCTTTCATTATTGACTCATGCTGTAATATTCCAGTCAACAGAAGAGAAACCACCATTATTTATAATTACCAGAAATTATTTATAATTACCAGAAATTATTTATAATTACCAGAAATTATTTTTAATTACAAGAAATATTGAAAGAGAGCAGTGTTGTTTCTGTATTTTTATATTTCCTAAAGTCATTCGATGATTTAGAGACGGAATTTCCAAGGATTTTCAGTGGAACCCAAATAAATTTGACATCGTTACCGGAAGATATGCTCGCTCGGTATACAGTATGTAATAATATATAACTACGCCAATATTGTGATAAACAGATATATTAAAATTCAAATTACGTAACGGTCAGTTCGTCAACAGCAACTGAAGATTGCATTGTGCATGAAACTCCGAGTCGTGCTAGCGGCGATGGATAATATGTATATTTATTAATATATACTTAATAGCTCTGTTATATTAAACCGAGCACTATTTTATTAACAACAGCACTATATATATATATATATATATATATATATATATATATATATATATATATTTATATATATATATATATATGTATACAGGGGTTGGACAAAATAATTGGAACAGGTGCAAATTCCACTCCTATATTTCAAAGACCTTTAAGAACTTTAACTAAAACTTCGTAATTGCAGGTTATATCTATTGTAAATACGTTTATTTATCTAATTTACTGTCTTTGTCGCATTTATTTTTAGAATTTAGTAAAATTTAAGATAAATGCGTGACCTCTCCGAGTTCGAAAATGGGAAAATTGTTGGAGCTCGCATGACAGAAGCCTCGATCACTAAGGTTGCTAAACAGTTTGGTTTTTCAAGAGCTACCATATCAAGAACTATGACGCAATTCAAGAAACAGGATAAAACCTCTAGCAAGCATAGCAATTCAGGCCGGACTTGCACACTTACTGACAGGAACCGACGTGCATTGAAACGTAATGGGGAGAGAAATCATCAGACTACTACGGCCAAAGTGACTGCTGAGTTGAATAATCATCTAAATAGTCCAGTTCCTACTAAAACTGTTCATCGTGAGCTCCATAAGGCTGGATATGATGGAAGAGCCGCCGTAAGGAAACCTCTTCTCTCCACTCGCAACATTCAGAAGAGGTTGAAGTGGTGCAGAGATCACAAGGCCTGGTCTGCAGACCAATGGAAGCAAGTCATATTCTCAGACGATTCCAGTTTTTGTCTTTTCCCAACTTCAGTGCAAGTTTATGTGTGGAGGCAGCCCAAAGAAGCTTACAACCCTGACTGTCTTCTTCCAACAGTGAAGCATGGAGGTGGATCAGTGATAGTTTGGGCCGCTATATGATGGAAATGTCTCGGTCCAATAGTTGCACTGCGTGGTAGAATCAAGAGCAAAGATTACCTGAACATTTTGGGTAATCATGTTCATCCAATGGCCCAGACTTTATCCCCTGATGGTGACTGCATCTTCCAAGAAGATAATGCTCCAATACATACATCTTGAGTGGTTAAGAATTGGTAGGAAGAGCATGAAAATGAGCTAGAACATATGGTGTGGCCTCCCCAATTTCCAGATATCAATATTATTAAACATTTGTGGCGCATTTTGGAGCGACAAGTTAGGAGCCGCTATCCTCCACCGTCATGTCTTAAAGAGCTGGAGTAGGTATTAATGGAAGAATGGCTGAAAATTCCTCTGGATGAAGTCAGGAAGCCGTATGATTCCAATTCTTGATGTATTAAAGCTGTATGTGAGGCTAAAGGAGGACCAAATCCATATTAAATAATTTTTTTTTAATTTAACAAGTGTTTCAATTATTTTGTCCAACCCCTGTATATATATATATATATATATATATATATATATATATATATATATTATATTTTGGCAGCAACCTTTCTTTGAATGATGTTTCGTTGAATATGACAAACAAGGAAAATATGATGAATTTTTATTTAGTTCTTACACTTTTCTGTTTGTTGGTAGTAAGGGAGTGTAAAATTTGTTGATGATTATATAGTAGTAGACATTTATTCCGGGCCTCACAAAGATATATATATATATATATATATATATATATATATATATATATATATGTATGTATGTATGTGTGTGTGTGTTTAAAATGTGTATGCATATATATATATATATATATATATATATATATATATATATATACATACATATATATATATATATATATATATATGTATGTATGTATGTGTGTGTGTGTTTAAAATGTGTATGCATATATATATATATATATATATATATATATATATATATATACATACATATATATATATATATATATATATATATGTATGTATGTATGTATGTGTGTGTTTAAAATGTGTATGCATATATATATATATATACATACATATATATATATATATATATATGTATGTATGTATGTGTGTGTGTGTTTAAAATGTGTATGCATATATATATATATATATATATATATATACATACATATATATATATATATATATATATATATATATATATATGAATATTTTTATATCTATTATTTATATATTATATATGCGCGGCACTTATTGGAAAGCGCTCAATATCATTGATAGAGATAACATGTTTATTTAAAAATTAATCAGTTTGTCTGACTATTACAAATAGCTTGAAAACGAGGGTCACAAACTCACATCAATCCAAATCTCTCTCTCTCTCTCTCTATATATATATATATATTCTCTTACTATTCGACGCGGCGCTCATAATCCAAATCAACGCGGCGCTCATCATTCAATTAAACGTTCCCTGTGTTTTGCATCATTCCATTCACGTACAAGATGGAAAACAACAAAATCTACGAAACTACTAACAAAGGAAATAAAACAGACGATAAGAGAGAACGAATTGATAGAGACAATGCTTTGAGCCTGTAAAAACACAAGACATTGAAAATATCTATTTATCCCCTATCTCTCTCTCTCCCCCACTCTCTCTCTCTCTCTATACATATATATATATATATATATATATACGCTCTTAAATAAACTTATCTATCGTTGCCTTTATCTATCTATCTATCTATCTATCTATCTGAATATCGATCTTTGCACTTAAATATCTCTCTATCTATATATCTATTTATGTTCTTAAATATCTATATAACTGTTTATTTATCTATCTCGGATCTTAAACGTCTATATACGTTCTCAAGTATCTACCTATACGCTTAAATATCTATCTATCTATCTATCTCTGCTCATATCTATCTATCTATGTAAATATGCTTCTAAATGTCATTTTATCTATCTATTTATCTATCAGTTTACGTCTTGCATAAGAATCTTAGCAATTGTAGTTGTTTTGTGTAAAATATCCGAATGAAGTAGTGTGTTTTTCTTAAAATGGGAAATAAAGCCTTGCTAGTCTTTCTTCTATAATTGGGACATAGGTTAGATCACTGTTGGAGAACACACTATCTTTATTAAGATTTCTCTAATGTGCAGGCCGATAGATGTTATAAATACTGTTTAAAATATAAAAATATCAATCGGAAGACTCTGCAAATACCAGTATCAATTATCATAATGATTTACGTAATAAAAATATTATATATATTATTGTACAATACACACACACACACACACACACACACACACACACACACACACACACACACACTCTCTCTCTCTCTCTCTCTCTCTCTCTCCCCCTCACACACAAACGCACACAGACAAACAGACCTCCCATATATATATATACATATATATATATATATATATATATATATATGCGGAAAAATATGGAAAAACAAAAAATCCGAATATGCAAGTTTACTGTTTTTAATGTTGTTTCAATGTCGACGTCAGACGTTTCGGTCTAGTAGACCTTCTTCAGGACATAGTTATTAAAACATAATTAAAATTAGACGATATTCAAGTCAACATGAAAAGACGATAGACATCAGAATAATCAAAACAAAATGACTGAATTTTAAGATCAGCGTTCCGTTTTGAAATGCGATCACGTCGGCGTCACGTCGGCGTCACGTCGGCGTCACGTCGGCGTCACGTCGGCGTCACGTCGGCGTCACGTCGGCGATGTTGTGAAAACGTATTTCTAAAATAGAGTTTATCATTATTAATGAAAAAGAATAATTTTACTAGAATCTAAAGTTTATAACCCTTTGACCTAACGTATCTCCAATAATTTAAATGCGCTAAAAATTAAAACTACTATATTACCTACTAGAACTATTCGCAGTTTATTAAATAACACCAGCAACCAACATATTACATCCAATGCTTGCATCTACCAAATCACATGCAACAACTGTGATTTAAAATATGTGGGCGAAACATGTAGGTCCGTAAAATCTCGTGTTTTCGAATATAAACGAGATATTCGCCTCGGTAATTTAAACAATGCTTTATTTGTACACATAACTAAATCTGATCATAATTTCGACTTTGATTCTGTGAAGATTTTAAAATATATTCATAATAAAAATCTTAGACAGATTTCTGAGGCAGGCATAATATCTATCTCGCGCACGCTAAATACTAGACCCGGCTTCTTCAATATTTGCCCTTTTCTGGCAAGATTAATGCTGGACAAACGTACTTATAAACTTTAGATTCTAGTAAAATTCTTCTTTTTCATTAATAATGATAAACTCTATTTTAGGAATACGTTTTCACAACATCGCCCACGTGACGCCGACGTGATCGCATTTCAAAACGGAACGCTGATCTTAAAATTCAGTCATTTTGTTTTGATTATTCTTATGTCTATCGACTTTTCATGTTGACTTGAATATCGTCTAATTTTAATTATGTTTTAATGACTATGTCCTGAAGAAGGTCTACTAGACTGAAACGTCTGACGTCGACATTGAAACAACATTAAAAACAGTAAACTTGCATGTTCGTTTTTTTTGTTTTTCCATATTTTTCCTCATACTGTCGGATCTATATCCACATGTTTGCTTACACACACACACACACACAAACATATATATATATATGTATATATATATTTACACACAAATACATTGGAAAATAAAAGAATGAAAAACTACAGCGTTTCCTTAATGAATTACATAACAACACTGAGAAATTGATTCGTGAATTTGAGAGGATTAAAATAAAAAAATAGACATGTGTCCATATTATTCAACAAAGCATGCTTGAATTAATATATGCTACCTAAATACACACACACACACACATATATATATATATATATATATATATATATATATATATTAGTGTGTGAGCGTGTTTGAGCATAAGAGTATATGAAAACCTTGCAGGAAATATACGATTTAATTATTTTAATCTTATTAAAAATATATGTTAAGACTGCCAACCTGTATCTGATGTATGCAAACGTAGCTGTAGTTTATATAGAAAAATGTTTAAACTTTACTTTTCTTCCCTTAATAAAGCTTTTACGTCTTTTCATTCGTAAACTTTTACACACACTTTTATTTATCTATATATTGAGCAGAAGTATGTTTGCATTATGTATGTATGTATTCATGTATATATCATTATGCGATAAGTCAAACAGTCGGATGTAATATAATGAAGAACAAATAATTAAATAAATACACACACACAAACACACACGCGCACAATCACACAGACAGACACATATACGTATATATATATATATATATACACACAGATCCGTGAGTATGTATGTGCGCATGTCTTCGTATGCACTCATTCATGTTAGTCTTTATTTTTGTGTGATGATGGGTTGCCTACTTAACTAAAATAAAAGAGAGGGAAATCAGAATAAGCAAAAAGCAAAACACATTAAAGAGTTAAAAGCGAAATAAAAATCCAATTAAAATAATAAAACGGCAATAGTAGCAATAAAAAGGGAGAAGCGAAAGTGAAAGTGAAAGTAAAGGTTTGAGAGAATGTCTGCACAGATTGAGTGAAAAGAAGGTAAGCCATATAAGACCATTCCGAGGATTTATCGCGCTATACAGGGGCAGAAAGTAACGTGCACATATCACCGAGAGTCATAAAGTAATGGAAAAGGAGAGAAAGCGAATAAGTGAAGAAGAATGGGGTCGAGAGAGAGAGAGAGAGAGAGAGAGAGAGAGAGAGAGAGAAAGTGAGAGAGAGTGATAAAGTGAGAGAGCGAGATATAGAGAGAGTGATAGAGAGAAAGAGAGTGATAGAGGGAGAGGTTAGAATATCTTAAAGTGTCGGTAGGACTGAGAGAAACGAAAGTCTGGTTGGTTGGAAAACAAAAATTAAAGAAAATATTAATGAAGCATCGGAATAAAGGCAAAGAAGAGATTGAATGGAAGATATATCGGGAGAGACGAACACAAAATAAATAAAATAGATGAAAGAAAGCATGATCACGTGATTGGATGACTGAATGGGATGAAAAAAAAACTGCAGACGCTTCGGTGAGGAGGGAGAGAGGATTATTAGAAGGGAAAAAAGGAGAAAAAAAAAGGATAGAAAAGGAGATTGATAATGATGGCGCAATAATAACTGGTATGGGTGATGGTTGGACGTTTTTACTTTCATTTTTCTTTTTCTTTTTTTTTGAATTAATGAAAGAGGATGCTGATTCTTCGGGAGCCTATTTAATGAGGTAATACGAATGTCAGTAAGATGCGCAGATTCGAAAATCGATTTTGAACAAATGTCGGGGGCGGCGAAGGAAAAGACAAATAGGCCAACACACTTGAACACAAAAAATATCACAGATCAGTGAAAGTGCTCAGGATCACAAGAAAAAAAAAAAGAAAGAAAGAATTAGAAAAAAAAAGAAAAGAAAAAAGTAGCCGGATGAAAAAAAAAAAAAAAGCAATCACAAACAGAAACCCGGCTTTGAAAAGAAAAGCCAGGGAAAAAAATCTAAACGTAGAATTTAATCAGAAGTCAGAAACTGAACCGACTACTAATACTACAATCGGCACTATCAATTACTACTTGTGGCATTAAAAGAAAAAAAAATTAGATTACCAAACAAGAAAGTCGGCTCATCATTTGGATTGTAAATAGACTAAACTCCAATTCCTGTCGTTCAAATGCCAGGTATTTTCATGATATCTTTTTATTATTTTTTTTCCTTCCATGTACAACGGTCATTTTGTATCTGAATATTTTGAAATCTAAGTCCATCAGTGGTTGAGCTTCGAATAAATTAGTAAATCCTATATATTAAACGAACGTGAAAGTTTCCAAAGCCACTTTTTGAACAACGTAAAAATAAACTAAAAGATTTAAAGAAAAAAAAAAATTGCCCACGCGCTTTTATGCACGCGCGGGATTTCTCGAAAAGAAATGTTTTATTGAAAAGCATGACAGAATATATGCGCAACCGATGATATTTTATTGTTCATGTTTAATTTAAGACGGAATTAGAAAATATAGATAACTAGCTTAAAAGCCGCTCTATCGGGTGGCAATTAAGAAATCTAATGCAGAGGGCGCTTGAATTGGCCTTTGGTTTGTTCAGCGATTTCAGAGTCCCTCCATCTTTGCATAATGCCAGCATTAGACTTTCTTTCCACGCTGCAGCCATGTCTCTTTTCATTGCAATCTGGTCATCTGTTGGCGGAGATTTCTTTTTGCTAGGCATTCTGCTGCCGCATGCGATAGGCAACAATAAACTACAGAAGAACTCAATATTGTTCCCTGCATTACGGTGGAGTAATGGATAGCGGCTGAGATTGAGGAAGGAGAGAGAGCCGAGTTCGAAATTCAGTCGAATCCATTACATTTACTTACGTGCTAATACCCTTGGGAATCGTATGACCCCCCCCCTTCCCCTCAATTACGGCTAAATAGTAGAACAGACCGGGTTCTATAGCTTTGGATGGCAACTGGTCTACCACAGAAAGAAACGGCAACCTACTGCAGCAAAAAATCTGCTTCGTCAGTCAGGTATCGAAAGATACATGATCGTCTAAGCGTGTATCACGCATGGCACATAACTGACTGACCTTTGAAAAGTTTAACGATAATTCTTTTGCCGCCATTTAATTTAAAGACAATTTGTGGTACGTAGTTCCTTACATGAGCTTATACTCAGCACTGTAAGATTGTGTTGTGCATGAACCTCGTAGTTTTGGTATCAGTGAGGGATAATATATATATATATATATATATATATATATATATATATAGGTATTTCACCCCAAGCAAGGCGGGAGTGCAACTAGCAGGCAAAAGGTTACAAAAAGTGCAATTAAGAGTAAAGAGGCGTCTTTGAGGAAAGGATAAAGAGAAGGACGTGGAACAAGATCAAGACATCAGAAGATGTCGATTGACATTACACTTGAATATAGTTATCAAGGAAGCAAGTAAGAGGAAGGGAGTTCCACAGACGGGAAGTGTGAGAGATGAAGCTGTTTGAATAGGAGAGACGGTTGCACTTAAATGTTTCGACGGTCAAAGGGTGGGGGCCGAGATGCCAACCTCTTAGCGCTTAAATTCATGCAGTCTGAGAACCAGTGAAAGCAGATCGTCGGAACAGTTGCCGTGAAAGTACTCGTAGAAAAGACAGAGGGAAGCGCCACGGCACGTCTGAAAGACTGTGGGTTGAGATACCAAATCCGACTCATCACAGCATATGTGTCTCTGGATATTGTCAAGGATCTCGAGACGTACAGCGGGGACACCAGCCCATATATGACAGCAGTATTACATGCAACGACGGGTGGTCGATTTATAGATTTGAAGGATGGGGTCAGTGGAGAAAAACTTTAAAGGCAACATGTATTAGTTCAATTTAGTTTTAATTAAATTCAACCGACAATGTCTGTTTACTTAATTATTTCTTATTTTTCTTCCAATTTTCGAAGATGTATACCAGGATATAAAATGTGGATGAACTCACCGAGGCCTATGTTTGTTTTTTTTTTGTTTTCGTTCAAGTATTTCCGACCGCCTCAGTTGTTATCAAGAACCATGTGTTGCCGACTATGACAGCACAGGATTGGTGTTAATGGCTGAGACGGTTGAAATAACAGAGCAATCAATTATGTCGGACAATTTATCGAGAATTTCGATCCTCAAATACAATATCTGAACTTCAGAAAATTATTTTTCTGAAAAAGAGTGTTTTAATACAAATATTTTATGAATTCCAAACCCCAAAAGTAGCTTCGGCTTCTCGGGTAATGTATGCCGAATAAATACTTATCAGGAAAGGTTTAATATTACCACCATTAATCGAAAATTCGATGAATACAAAACAGATTCTAAACGATTAATAGATTTATTTCTCATTCGATATTTTCATTACTACAAAAGTTATTACGTTATTTCAAATAAGAAATGTCCATTATAATGACGTTTGGTTTGGTTTGTTTTGTTTTACGGCATGTCAACCTCAATGGGTCATTTAATGCTGTTACCCTTTTTTTCTGGTAATATTTTTGTTTTGTTAAAAATCTATTTCTGTGAATATTTTTTTCCTCAAAAATGTATAGCTGATAATATTATTTTCCCAAAAACGTATAGCTGGTAATATTATTTTTTCAAAACCATATAGCTGGTAATATTATGTTTTCGAAAACGCATAGCTGGTAATATTTTTTCAAAAACGTATAGCTGGTACTACTTTTCTATATTTTTTTTCTTCAAAATTTTATTTCTAGTAATAATTTTTTACTAAGTATTTCTAGTATTAAAACCTATTTTTACACTTTTATAATGCATTTTACATCAGTTTCAGCGTTAACTATTTGCCGATAGCTGGGACCCTAACAGATGCTACTACCCTGGGCCAGGGTGGATCTGTTAACACCAGCATTTAAGAGGAGGTTCCACGCTCCTGAAAGCCTCCTGATCAGAGGCCTTGCTGTTGGATGTAGTTTATCGTCTTACCCTGGACGTGGATATAGTTTATCGTCATACCCAGGGCGCTACAATAACGTTTAAATATATATATATATATATATATATATATATATATATATATATATATATATATATGTAGTTAACGGGAATGTTAATTTGCAGCGAACGTCCGTGTTGTTTTTCAAACTAGGTCTGTCCTGTCATCTGTGTATAAAGATGTTCTACCCCCCCACCATATTAATTCAGTTATTTATCGTTTCAAATGTAGTTGTGGATGCGACTACATAGGTAGAACGACACAACGCTTGGACGCTAGAATAAAACAACACGTACCTACGAAAATATTAAACAATAATGTTTCCTTGGGCGATTCCATTCGAAATACGTATGGGTCGTCGATTGCAGATCATCTAATAAATAATCCTACTTGCGCGTTGAATTTATTGTGACCTGGTTTTCCGTTTTGGCCAGGGCACACTCAGTATTCCATCTCAGGGTGTTGGAGACTTTGTACATCAGGTCCAGGCGACCGTCTCTTTGCAAATAAAGAGACTGTCTGCTTGGGCTTGCTGTGCTGTGTCTCTAGCATTTTGAGTGGTATTACTTTAATTTTATACACGTGTAATTTTATACACTTGTATTTATCTTTCTCTTCCCTGCCCTTCATTCATGTCACCCATAACAAATATTTTTTTTCATAATTTCTATTCCCCGTTAAACAGTTCTGATGAGAGGGGACGAAACCGGTTAACTGGTGTTTTATTTTAAATCTAACATGGCCGTTAATAAAAAATTGTTTTTTTTATGCCTTGATACGCTTCTGTACCGTCGCAAATATATATATATATATATATATATATATGCATATATAAAGTGTGTTTCAATAACTTGGAACCTTTTTAAATTTGAATTAAGTTTAAGCGTCTAATGATTTTTTTTCTTTTCTTTCAGATTTAACAACTTATGTCTTCGGTAATTTCAACCATGGAAACATTAACGACTTAACAAAAAGCGTACGGAGATATAAAAAAATGTGAAGGAAATAATTTACAGGGCAAAATATGTGCTTATCAACATCAAAAGAAGGAAAATTCAAGTCAGAAAAAGAAAAAAAGATATTTACAAGAAAGAAGGAAACCGATGCTATTCCCAAGCAGGCACCCATCTAGGTACTGACCAGGCTAGATGTCGGTGATCGTACGTGTTTCAACGCTATATGGCTGTAAGCAAACTGAATGGACAGGAGACATATAAAAAGAAGGGTAATCCTCGGACTTTTATTATTAATTTAAATAAATATTTTCAGGGTTTCTCTTGAACTTAACCCGAATGCTCAGCATCAACATTCATACCCTTAATTCTGTTCCTGTCACTATGACCGTTTGCATTCAGAGAGAGGCTTGTTGTTTTGAACTGCATATATACAATCCATCGCCAAAGAAGCTGGATAAAAAGGACGGATTATTCTGCGCCTCCAGAACGTATCTGACTCCTTCTGCTTTGCTCTTTCTATACAACACTCCAACTAAAACCGATTAATCCTTCTCGCCTTGATCGCGTTAAAAATCGATTATACAGGCTATGGAGGCAAAACACTGCAGCCCCCTATCTCCACCGGCGGAACCTTGCAACCCCAACCCTTATATCGAGCGCTATAATCTCCTTTCCTCATTTCCCCCAGTTTATATTTTTTTCAGGTAAGAAATGAGATGCTACTTCCATTGAGTCGAATCACGATCATTTCCTCATTGATCCAAAGGTAGGAACGAAATTCTACTGATTCAGCTTTTTTCCAAGACCTCCTACTTTGTTGGGACAGATTCCCGTGTGGATGTTTCCCTAAACACTAGAATGCTAACCTCAACAAAGCAAGGGTCAAACTTTATCGCTCTTTCTTATACTCGTAATCTACACTTCATACAGCCTACACTGTACGTAGAGTAGCTCTCGATACTCGTACAGGGTAAATTCTGGTATTACAATAAATTTAGCAAAACTTGGGATTTTAAAATATGTTTTTATTGCAGAATTGTAGGCAATTAATCTGATGAAAGCGGAAGTGTAATTATGATAGTCCATGATATTTACACTTTTCTTCAGTTACTTCCGTTTTTAACTTCCAATATATATATATATATATATATATATATATATATATATATATATATTTCGTTAATGAAGACTGAAGGCTTTTTATTTAATCTTTCTTGTGTTCGTACAAGTATTTCCTTTTCTGGACACAAAGTGTATAAAAATGTGAAAAAGTTATGCATTTCCAAGCGCTTTCCTGTTATACCTTTAGCCATAATCAAGGATGATTTTATTTTTACTTACTGGATGTATGGGTTGTTTGTATGTACATAGACTTATAAGGTTGTTTTATTTTAAAAACACGGTCAGCACATTGTGATTGTGTTCGTAGTTAATGTTACTGAGTGATAGCATTTCTTTTTTATTATTGGGACTTCCATTATTTTTAATTTTTTTATATGTGAGGTCATAACGCTTGTATTTTATACTAGTAATTTTGGATGGAGTCTGGTTGATATTTGGGCGCGTTTAAATGGGTTCTAATGGAGCCAAATTCGGGTAGGTGTAACGTAAGCCGTTTGGAGAGGTATGTAGTAGTGTGACCAATGTAATTATTTATGAGTTTGGTTTTATCATGAACACAGTTCCTCTAGGGGAATTTGAACTCGTAAATGATATTAGTTCTTTGTAGTTTTGATTTTGCAGGTGTATTCTTATTTTTGATGACAAGGTTAACTGTTCTAAATTTTTTTGTAACAGATAATTAATTTAATTTTCTTGTTCAGGTCGACTGGGATAGTTTATTTCTTTATGATATTTGAAATTGTGAACAAAGTCATAGATTTTCCTAAAAGTTGACAAACGCATATATTTGACCCAAATTCTTCTTGATATATAAAGATTATGTATCGTTTTCGCCTATACATACATACATACGTACATATATATATATATATATATATATATATATATATGTGTGTGTGTATGTGTGTGTACGTATATATGTATTTATATCTGCAAATACAAAACCACGTAGACGCTGTTGTCGTCCATTTTATAATATATAAAAATTAATAAAAAGCTCTTCATATTTTAAAATGATAAGCGCTACAAAATAAAAAAAAGAACATAAGACAAAAAGAAACAATAACTGAAAGCCGTAAAATAATTTTAGACATTATTATAATATAGTATTTCTTCTACTGCGTTCTCTTGTAATGCTAGTAACGGATAAATATTCATTTCAAAAGGGACGCAACCAATAACATAGAATTAGCTTTTGATGATCTCCCCTTGTTTTCTCTCCAGAAAGCCTCGCGTGATCGATTGACTGTACAAATGCAACATTTCATCTCGTTTTAAGAAAAGCACAATCGACATTTTCCCGTTCCTTTGTCCAGATATTGACTGTAGAAAAACATCAGCTAGGAATGGTTATAAAATTTTAAAGACAAATTATTGTTTCGACTGACAGATAACACCGTCGGAGAGAGAGAATGTAATTTATTTAAGGATATGAGTATTTCAAACATGTCATCATTTATAAAATGGATGTTATTCACTTTCTTCATGGAAATGAAGTTTTGTCATGACAAAATGGTTTTCCTTACTTCATAAAGATTTTGAAACCTGTCTCTCTATCGCCCCCCTCTCTCTCTTTCTCTCTTTATATATATATATATATATATGGACTGCGCAGTGGAGTAAGATCAGTTAGGCACCATCTTTGAGAGAAAGAGCATCATGACGCAGTTCCTTCCGCCAGAAATTTGGAAACGACATGCTGTACTAGATGGCATTCGCGCCAGAAGATCCGATACGAACATTTCAGAGTGTTTGGCTGTCAACCTGAGGACAGTGCAGAGGATTCGGAAAGAGTTGGATGAGTATAATGGTGATTACGAAGGTGTTTGGAGTGATCACGGGTAGGTGGCGACGTTATGCCTCCATTCAGTTTCCCACAGGGCCTCAGCCTCACACGGAAGACTACATCAAAAAGTAGTAGTGTTGCTCTGGGTGGCTGCTGGAAATTCATACGTCTGGCAACAGGACTCTGCAACATGCCACACACGCAGGAAGACCCAGAAATGGCTAGCAGACAATTTCTGCGACCTCATCTCACCTTACATCTTGCCACCTAACTGCCAAGACTGCAACATCATCATTATTATGTTTGGGGGAGCAGTTGAGCAAGAGACCAAGGAAATTCCTTGTAACACCAACGAGGAACTGAA
>OZ038490.1:62655064-62667564 GCA_964036315.1 Acanthosepion esculentum
CAGAAGTTAAACTGTTTATTTTCAAAATCGAATGTCGAAGATGAGACTTCTCTGTCGAAATAATGACAAGCAATCTGTTCTAAACATATCTAAGCATATTTTACAGCAAATGAGCGTAAAAAAAAAAAAGATTCGAAGTTCCCGCTAAAAATAGAAATATGAATCGGTTAAGAAACAGAAAGAAAATTGATAACAGTTTCTGTCTCGATGCTGAGAGTTTCTAAACCTGACCAAGAAGAAAAATTCTAGATTATGTTAGGGTCGGGCTTAGAACATTTCGGCTTAGAACATTTCGACATTACTACATATATATATATATATATATATATATATATATATATATATGTGTGTGTGTGTGTGTGTTAATGATAATTATAAATACACATTTTACCTCAACGGTAGCACAACTCCAAGTTTCATGCACAATGCAATAGTCAATAATATATATACACATATATATATATATATATATATATATATATATATATATATATACGGTAGATTCTCCTGTCGTGAACGATAAATGAGGGTCAGCATTGGATGGTGCCTTTCGTTTTACACTTATGCATGCTAGCACGGGCTATTGTGGAAAAAATCAGGTAAGGGAAAGATTTCATTTGTGCTTTCTTAAGTATGATACTTGCCAGAGACTTGTTGCAGGCGACAAAGCCACACTGACATATAAAATTTGTAAAAGCAGGATTTGGATGGCGTCTCTTATTAACGACAAAACGTTACATTGTTGCGAGCGACAAAGACATGCGACAAAACAATGAAATGCGTGAAAACATATAAAGACCAGTGAATTTTTTGTGTATGTAAAATGTAAGTAGAAGTCCTAGAGAAAAATGAAGTTGCATACTTACGTGTGTGTGTGTGTGTGTGTGCATTTGTGTGTACATGACCCAATGGGAAAACACTTTTTCACGATCGACCTACATCCTAGCGTGTCTCAGGTAAATAGGAAAACGTGAATATTAATGGGAAGTGAAGAGAAAGCTGCGGGTGCGCGTGCGCGTGCGCGCTTTTCCACGCGTCTGACCTACGTCTTACCGTCCCTGGGTGAAATAGGAGAATTGAATGATAGAAAATATTATAGTGTATTTATAGGTTCAGAAAGATTCCCCTAGTGGCAGTTATTTTTAGGAAGATAAGTGGAGTAAGTCCACAAGCTAAAAATGATAAGATTTTGTAGAGACCGCAGATCGCGCACAAGCCGAAGTCACACAGATCATAAAAATGTAATAACGTTGGCCCTCTTAAAACATAAATTACTTGACTCAATCTGATAGTACCTAATACGTTACGCTGAGTCAATTTCATTGACTAAGTTATAGAGAATTTGATAAGAATTTAATACAAAATGCAGGTGAATATAGTCTTTGAATCATCCGAGATAATAAGAATGACGTTCATATTAGTTATACAACACATGTCCAAATCAACGGTTTCCCATTGAAAGAAAAAAAATGCATCCCGCGATTTCTTTAAAGAAAACGCACCCACTACTATTTACAGTGTGTGCCATCATTCTCTGCACAACCGCCATATTTTCCCTGTCCAAGTGATAATTCTCATTTTTCACAGCTTGATTATCTTCTCATATAATGGTGAGATTTAATTGACCATAATTTCTTTCAAGCGTGGCTGTTTGAAAAGGGATGTGTGTGCATGAGGTTGAGAAATGCATGTACACGTCTCGTGAAAAACCAATCAAACTGTCAGTATCTGCTTGTATATTTGTCTATGAAGGACTAATTCTTAGAGTCCGTAACTCAAGGGATCTGTGACAAAAAGGGGCCTGTGACTCAGAAAAGGTTAAGAACCACTATACTAAGTTATTGTCAATTCCTTATGACATGATATGCTAAGTTTGGGTTAGTTTGGGGCAAGTTCGCATTAGAAAGGGCTAAATAACAAAAAATAGCCCTCTACGGTATTACGGAAAAAAAGTTAGGATTGATCTAACAACGCCACTGAATATGGTTTTCGAATGGGATAAATAAAACACTGCTGTAAGCGCCCAGATCTTGTAATATAGATAAAAATTACACCTGTCCTTTATCGAATTTACTCTTTGGTGAAACTATACACAAATGAAGCAATTTAGGTGCTATACTGTTTTCTCTTAGCATGCTTTCAGCTGTGCAAATTGAAATACTCGGTCACTGAATCAGTTAAAATGAGATCGAGATATAAATGATGACGGTGAAACAGGAAACGGTACCATTCCAATGGGCAATATTTAAAAGGTCAGTTTTCCTTAACGGTCTTCCATCTTTAATACCTCTGTTCCCGCCATTTCAACGATGAACCTCTCTTTTTCCTTTGTAATGAGGCTTTTGTATATACGACAAACAATGAACACAATGTGTGCCACTAAGATTGCAATAAAACGGCCAGGTCAACGCCTCATGTGGCAATGGGGTCACGCGAGATTTATCATCCTTCCACGCGGCTGGGGTTAAAGAGATTTTCAGTGTAGGAACACGGCTTGACATTCTTCCGTCTCGTGTCTTCATTTGCAGATATGTCGCTTTCCCGAACGCAACATCCATCTTATTCGGCGCCGTGACGTCACTCATTACTCATTCTTCAAGTCAACCGTATTTCTTTCATATCCTGTCTCGAACTTTGTCCATCTGTTTTGTACGGTATGAACAAGGACTTTACCGAGTCAACAGACGTAGACGGTTGTGTAGCAACGGGCACTCATTAAAAACGAAACGGGATACTTTAAAGATTCTGTAATCCGCGATCGGTGAGCGTTGAAGATTGCGCTTGATACTTAAGTATCAGTCGAAATTACCCTGCCTTACCCCATACGTATCGACCTTTTTTTCCTTCTAAAGTTGTGTTTTCTTTTCATTGATTCTTCCTTTACCGTTCTTTTTCACTGGCATTATTTTCTAGTTTTTAACAACATTCCTAAAGTGATAGAATGTGAAACCGGGTCTTTTTATGTCGGATGTAATATATACAAGCCAACGACAAAAGATACCTAGGACTTTCGACTCCTTCCCCCCCGACAACCACTAAACTTCTATCTTTAGGTAGGTAGGTTCTATCACAGGAATTCCCGGGACTAAACATCCCTTATTACGGTACTGTGAACTGTCTGATGGCGGAAACATAGCAGAGAGTTAGGGAAGATGTACTACGCTTTGACGCCAGCCAGAAGGTTGAATAAAGACGTTTATCTGATCGATATTTACCGACTTCCCCACGAGGGTAGGATGTGGCGCAAGTTCGTTTTTTATAGTGCGATGCCAATACTCTTATATATGAGACAAGGACAAAAATTGCCACTCTATATGCTGGCGTAAGTAATCCACAAAAAACAGCATTGTGAGAGGTGCTGCCACTGGGATAGAATTCTCGGGACCAGGCATCCTTCAACGATTCTCCGTCAAATTCCCGAAGGCATAAACACAGTAGAGTAGGGGAGAGTAGTTTGATACCAAGATAAGGCGGTTTGATTGTATCTAACAATCCTCTGTCACGGTAAGATGTACCACATGGTCGGTTTAACGTGGGGTGATTATACGAGTAAATATGATCAAGGACACCATACCTCCTTTTCCCTTCAGTGCAAAATGTGAACTTCTACCTGGGGTTAATAATGCTAGAAGTATTTTTAATCATTATACTGTGAGATTATGGTTTTATCTTTATAGGGCAATAATAATAATAATAATAATAATAATAATAATAATAATAATAATAATAATGATAATAATAATAATAATAATAAAGAGACACTAGGTCACCAAAACCTTGAAATAGAAATCTCAAAAATGTGGCAGATGGGAACATCAACAATCCCTGTTGTAGTTGGAGCCCTTGGACTGGTTGGAAAAGATTCCAGTAGACTAATTGAAGGGATCCTTGGAAGTTTATGCCTCAAAGAGATACAAAAAATTGTTCTGACATGTACAGCCCACATTTTACGAATGGCTTTATCTATGTAATTATTTTATTTTATTTTATTTTATTTTTTTGCAGTGGAAAGTGTCATGATGCCATTTCTAACCTTAGGTCGCTGGGCGGGACCCGGAAAGAAATGTGTAAACGCCAGATATCAAAGAAAATAAAAGTAATAATAATAATATATGATCTTAGGTTTTTGGGAAATGTTTACATAAATGATTAGTACTAAATATCATGAGGCCATTTCTGACCTTAGGTCTCTGGTTCGGACACGGAGGGAAATGTGTATACAACAGAAATAAAAGGAAATGAGGTTACTGCTATTACTACTAATAAGAATACATTAATATAATTATTTAGAAATTTGTAATGGTCAGGAACACAGTTCCTCAAGGGACATGTAAATTCGTAAATAATATTGTTTCTCTGTAATTTAGTTTTTGCAGGTGAATAATTATTTTTGACCATGAGGTTAGCAGTTTTACATTTTTTGTTATAGTTACTATGCATTTGATCAAATGCATCGTAATAATTAACTAGACGAATCTTCAGTTAGAAACGTCCTAAAGAAATACGCAACTCTAGTCGACAAAAACAAGAAAAATACATTATTTAGCATAAAAAATAAAACCGATAACCTCATCGTCAAAAATAATAATTCATCTGCAAGATATACATTACAGAGAACCAATATTATTCATTTATTTACATGCCTCTTAAGATGTTTTGTTCCTAACCAATCCAAATTAGAAAATAATTTGGTTTAGCAAGAAGGCTCACGTTACATCTCTCTGACCATAGCTCAATTAGGTCATATTTAGATACACAAGGAGACGTACCAACCTCTGTACATATCATACTTGTCGATAATAAAAATATATAAGAATCATCCACATGTAAAAAAAAGCCTAAAATAACGGAAGCATTATTAATAAAAAAGAAAATGCCAACACACAATATCAACTATGAAATGCTACAATGTGCTGACTGTTTTGAAAATAAAATATTCCTATAACTCTAGATACATACATAAAACAATGCATATATTTACGTAAAAGTCAAATAAGATTAATCCTTGATAATGGCTAAAAATATTGGGAAAAAAAAATCGGAAACTACCAGAGAGGTCAGGTGCAAATTCCTGTGAATGCAAAACGTACCAGGAAAACCTGCCTGTTACTTGTGCGTGTTTTGTGACGAGGTTTGTTGCGCGACTCAAGCCTCACGTGATTGTACACAGGGACAGGAAAGTTTCCAACATGGGTAACACAGACAAACTTCCTGCTTGCAATGTGTGTAAGACAGATTGTGAAAGTGAAACTGGCCTGAAGAACCTCTTACGGGCCCATAGCGGAGCATGAGCTCAGGTATAAATGATGGAAATAATATAGTTCTGAATAAAAAACACAAAAATGCTCCCAAGTGAGGAAATGGTCTTATTGGGAAAAAAGTGACAATCATCTCTCTCTCTCTAACACACACACACACACACACACACACACACACACACACACACACACACACACACACACACACACATATATATATATATATATATATATATATATATATGTATATGTATCCATGTAAAATGAGAACGAATATTGTTATTAATACTCTATATAAAGGACATTTAGTTAACAGGTGCATTTTATTTTATTTTGCTAGATCTATATGTTTAAATATTTTTTGTTTGATTTATATGTTAAAATAATTTTGTTAGATCTACATGTTTACACTTTTCATTTGATTCTTAAAGGGTCTGTTTATTTCCAAATATAAAAGATTTTTTTAAGTCTCAGGGAATGTAGTCTGCCGAGTATCTTGTTAAACTACATTGCATATTTCCTAGGAAATGACATCGTCTAGTGTACAACGTTGTAGCCATTTACAACTGAACGTATACGTCGTCTGGATGCCGTCTACGATTCTAAATCTCCGGATCATGAGTGTTACGTATGATTACTTTTTAACTTTCGTTTCTTCTCTTACTTTAAACTTAGCGTAGGCCATTCCGATTTTTTGAGTAACAACAAAACAAACCCTGCAATCGTCTCCTCTCTTTTCTTTCTAACTCTTTTTCCTTTTTATCCATTTCTCGTGAGATCAGGGTGCATTCTTGTGTCTTTCTTACTCTTTTATTTTTCGTCTATATCTCGTGAAATGAGGGTGTATCTTGTGTCTTTCTTTCTTTTTCATTCACTTCCCTTTTCTCGTGAAATGAGGGTGTATCTTGTGACTTTCTTTCTTTTTCATTCACTTCCCTTTTCTCGTTAAATGAGGGTGTATCTTGTGACTTTCTTTCTTTTTCATTCACTTCCCTTTTATGGTGAAATGAGGGTGTATCTTGTGTCTTTCTTTCTTTTTCATTCACTTCCCTTTTCTCGTGAAATGAGGGTGTATCTTGTGACTTTCTTTCTTTTTCATTCACTTCCCTTTTATGGTGAAATGAGGGTGTATCTTGTGTCTTTCTTTCTTTTTCATTCACTTCCCTTTTCTCGTGAAATGAGGGTGTATCTTGTGACTTTCTTTCTTTTTCATTCACTTCCCTTTTCTCGTTAAATGAGGGTGTATCTTGTGACTTTCTTTCTTTTTCATTCACTTCCCTTTTCTCGTTAAATGAGGGTGTATCTTGTGACTTTCTTTCTTTTTCATTCACTTCCCTTTTCTCGTTAAATGAGGGTGTATCTTGTGACTTTCTTTCTTTTTCATTCACTTCCCTTTTCTCGTTAAATGAGGGTGTATCTTGTGACTTTCTTTCTTTTTCATTCGCTTCCCTTTTCTCGTTAAATGAGGGTGTATCTTGTGACTTTCTTTCTTTTTCATTCACTTCCCTTTTCTCGTTAAATGAGGGTGTATCTTGTGACTTTCTTTCTTTTTCATTCGCTTCCCTTTTCTCGTTAAATGAGGGTGTATCTTGTGACTTTCTTTCTTTTTCATTCACTTCCCTTTTCTCGTGAAATGAGGGTGTATCTTGTGACTTTCTTTCTTTTTCATTCACTTCCCTTTTCTCGTTAAATGAGGGTGTATCTTGTGACTTTCTTTCTTTTTCATTCACTTCCCTTTTCTCGTTAAATGAGGGTGTATCTTGTGACTTTCTTTCTTTTTCATTCACTTCCCTTTTCTCGTGAAAAATGTACAGTGTAACCCGGATATAAGAGAAACCCGGATATAAGAGAGGTTTTCTCTGGTCCCAAATTAGAGCCTGTGTTAATATATATACAGTGTAACCCGGATATAAGAGAGTTGTCGGGACCTGAGAAGAAGTATCTTATATTCGGGTTTCTCTTATATCCGGGTTTGGTCTATTATACATTTAACACAGGGTCTAATTTGGGACCAGAGAAAATATCTCTTATATCCGGGTTTCTCTTATATCAGGCTCTCTTATATCCGGGTTACACTGTATAATAGACCAAACCCGGATATAAGATACTTCTTCTCCGGTCCCGACAACTCTCTTATATCCGGGTTACACTGTATATGACAGATTGGAGAGAAGGAATCCTTTGAAGCGCATTCCACGCGTACGGTTCTTTTCATTAGAAACTACTCCGCCACAGGCTCTGTTCAATTCGTACTTACCCTTTTGGCTTTCTTGCTGTCCAGCCAGTATGAAGACTAGACCGGCGCAGACGTATAATCGTTGACCTCAAAACGTGACATGGGCAAGCCAGGACACCGACAGATCATTAATAGCGTGAGCGTTATTACCTTGGTCTGCATTGCGGGATCAGCGAGTCACACGGTCTGCAATGAAGCGGATCGGCAATTTCTTCGGTTGAGATCACATTTCGCATGAATGATTGACATTGAGCATCACAGGATGGCCATTTGATAGCGACTGGAGGTAAACGGCGTGGAAATAACATTTAATCCCTTCTTAACTCCGTCCTATCTATCAATCTATCTATCTATCTATCTATCTATCTATCTATCATTATTATCAATATTAATATTCAAACATTACAGATTTATGTAGATCGATTGAAAGATAGATAGATTGATAGAAACATTTTCTCAGGAATTAAAGGATTTATTGGTAATCTGACATTTTTCATGCGTTAAACGTTATTTTTGCTTAATACCCGTGTTTGGATGATACATTCCGTTTTTAACAGTTTATTACGTCTACTGGTATGCGCATCAGAATAAACTTAATAAATGAAATACGCCTTCCGGCATTTTCTTTATGTTTTTTTCCAGTGCGCAGGCCGATAGACACAATACACACCGTTTAAAAATACGAAACTTCTATTTCAAACACGGGTATCCACTCAAAAATAAAGTTTGAAGCAGTGAAAATGTCAGATTAAAAATAAATCCTTTAACACATCAAAAATTCATATCTATCTATCTATCTATCTATCTATCTATCTATCTATCTATCTATCTATCTATCTATCTATTAGTTTGCTCATATCTATCTATCTATCTATCTATCTATCTCTCTATCTATCTATCTATTAGTTTGCTCATATCTATCTATCTATCTATCTATCTATCTATCTATCTATTAGTTTGCTCATATCTATCTATCTATCTGTCTATCTATCTATCTATCTATTAGTCTGCTCATATCTATCTATCTATCTATCTATTAGTCTGCTCATATCTATCTATCTATCTATTAGTTTGCTCATATCTATCTATCTATCTGTCTGTCTATCTATTAGTCTGTTCATATCTATCTATCTATTAGTCTGCTCATATCTATCTATCTGTCTATCTATTAGTCTGCTCATATCTATCTATCTATCTGTCTATCTATTAGTCTGCTCATATCTATCTATCTGTCTATCTATTAGTCTGCTCATATCTATCTATCTATCTATCTATCTATCTATCTATCTATTAGTCTGCTCATATCTATCTATCTATCTATCTATCTATCTATCTATCTATCTATCTATCTATCTATCTATCAGGATATATCTAGGTTTATGTAAACCTCCTATTCGTATTACCTATGTCGATGTGAGGTAATAGCTAGAGAGATTAGACTGGTTGACCATTAAAACTGAGTCGCGAGCTCGATCCTCACTGAGTGTCCCATACAAGAACTCGACTTTGTATAGCCCAACAAGTGTTGACATGTTGTAAAATCAGTCAACTTAAATCTATCTATCTATCTATCTATCTATCTATCTATCTATCTATCTATCTATCTAAACTCCGCGTAGATGAAGAAGAGACTTGAAGCCAGAAAATTTGGTTCTACAGAATGATGCTGAGAATACCACTGACCGAATTGTGAGCAAGGAAGAGAACCTTTAAAGAAAATGGAAACAAAATGAACACTTATACATCAGAAAGAAACAGTTAAAATTTCTAGCGCACACAATAAGGAAAGAGGGCTTGGAAAATTTAATACTCACAGGACAGATTAAAAGCAACGGAGATAAAGGAAAAGAACGCATAATCTACCGAGTGAGCTTGAGTAAATGAATGGCAGAGCAGGGTTTACGAGCGATAACAAAAGACAAAATTTATTAAGAGCGACAAAAGACAGGAAGTTGTGGAGAGGCATGATCGCCGGAGTTCTAAAAGAGTATTTCACATAGAAGAATTCATCTCAATCTGCATATGTCAAGACAAATTTGTTGTTATGTAATTGTTGTGTTATTTTTTATGCTTTTCATGTTTTATTTAGAATTTGTAAAAATCTTGAATAATTAGACACCAACGGGAAAATACTTTAATTATGAACCCAAGGTATTTTCACTGCTGTAATGATGTTATATTTTTTATTGATTTCACCCCCAGAATGGCAATAAAGCCATTAAGACACAAAAGAGTACTGAGTTTGGGTGAATATGACTAACAAAATAAACATTTTTAAGAAGAGTGAACAAACACAAAAGAACAGGATTTAAGAAGACTGTTGCGATGTGGGGTCTGGCAAGACACAGCACTTAACACGACAAAGTTAGACGTGATCGTAATATTCAATACTCAGCTTGACAAGTCACTGCGACAGTATTATCATCTTTACTTTCAAAACTGTTGACCAGGACTACTTATCATGAATAGATCAGTTCATTCATAATAGTAAGAAGGTTTTTACCACAACAAGTGAGTTGATAACAGTAATACCGGTGCATGGATTTATCCTTAAATCTATTTACAATATTCAGATATGTTCGGTACGATAGTTGACGAGGAAAATACTTGAACCAAAAATGTGTTTCTACAGAAGGTCTTTTGGGAATATATTGGACTGAACATATGCCCGATTACGAAGTTTTAGAGAAAATGGGAACAAAAGACATGGGTCATAATAAGGAAAGAGGGCTTAGAAAACAAACATAGGCCAAATTTTCGAAGGTATTATGGATGAGGAGAACAATGAAGAAAAATCAACTCTCTTTTCGCTTTCTTTTGAATATATATATATATATAAAGACATTTATATTATGTTTAACGTTCTTTTTATAGATACAAGTATTTAAGCAAATGCTCTGTTTTATAATAAACAGTATTAAATAACATTTACCGGCCTGAATGTCCGAAAAATTTTCATAGAAAATTTTCGCTCTCCGACAGGAATCGAACCTGTATCCTATACGGAACCATCATTTCGCGTGATGTGCCTTAACCTTTCGGCCACAGAGCGGCGTCTGGTTAGCAAGGTCGATTTTACTATCTTTAAACTTAAATCTTCCATGAATCTCTTCTATTCATATCTGCTCTAGCGTATCAAATGTAAACAAATGACGTCATATATTTTAGAATATATTATAGAATATATGACGTCATTTGTTTACATTTGATACGCTAGAGCAGATATGAATAGAAGAGATTCATGGAAGATTTAAGTTTAAAGATAGTAAAATCGACCTTGCTAACCAGACGCCGCTCTGTGGCCGAAAGGTTAAGGCACATCACGCGAAATGATGGTTCCGTATAGGATACAGGTTCGATTCCTGTCGGAGAGCGAAAATTTTCTATGAAAATTTCTCGGACATTCAGGCCGGTAAATGTTATTTAATACTGTTTATTATAAAACAGAGCATTTGCTTAAATACTTGTATCTATAAAAAGAACGTTAAACAATATATATATATATATATAGCATAATGAGAAGCCACGTATACTTTCTTGATATGTATATAATATGGAGAAAACAACTGAAAAGTTGCAAATTAAAAAAAATTAAATGTTTTTTTTGTTAAAGTAGTTATTTATATTTTTATGTATATATATATTTGATATTTCAGATAGATTCCGATTTTAGTTCCACATACACACGCAGAAAAAAAAAATACTGGATTTTAAAATTAGACACAGAAAACTAGGGTTAAACAAAGAATTTTAAATCTGTATAAATATTTCAATATTTAAAAAAAAATTTTTTTAGATATAGTTAAAAAAACTTTTTAAACAACATCTAAAATATTATCGTTAGATTTACGTTAGAAATATTCAAACACAGTTGCATTCCACATCATGTGACGTCCGCGTCTCGCGACGGACGCTACTTGAAAACAAACTTCTGAATACAGTTATTTAATTTATTTCTGACAAAAGATCGGTGCAGATCTGAAATATCAAATATATATATATATAAATAAATATAAATAAATACTTTCACAAAAAAACATTCAATTTTTTTTAATTTGCAACTTTTCAGTTGTTTTCTCCATATATATATATATATATATATATATATATATATATATGTCCGGATGTCTCAGTTTTAACACTAACTTCAGTCTTTAACTCAACTTGAAAAATTTTGTTCATGTTTGAACTCAGAATTCTTTGGGTCAAATCACTGGATTCAACCAACATTTTATCCACTGGATTATACAGGGTGACCCCAAAAAACGGGAATTTTTGAAATGCGTATTGCCAGACATGAGCAAGTGGCAACACTGCGAGACAGCGACCTTGTGCAAGTAAACATTTCGCCATTTTGCTAACGAGAATGAAATTCACAGTATCCCAGTTGAGATATTGCAGCAGTCAATGAGGAATCTCAAGAGCAGATTTCAAGAATGCATTCGTATAGGCGGACGCCATCTACAGGACGTAATTTTAAAAAAATGAAAATTCCATCATTGTTTCTTAAATGGCATGATTTAAGGTTTCAATTACTATGAATTAAATATTTTTCTTCCATCACTCTTGGTTTTATTGGATTGTTAAAAAGTTCCCGTTTTTTGTGGTCACCCTGTATGTTCTTGTGAATATAAGCGTACGAATTTTGGGGACTTATAAACTTAATGTCTCAGTAAATATTTTTACTAGTACTCATATAAATTTTTGTTATAAATTGTTTTTCTCTACCACTACTGGTTCCCATATTGTATTCATTTGTATGCTTGGACGACTTAAGAGATTTTTGTGGCCTAGCGTATGTTCTGATTCCTTAAGTTTTCGTTTTTTACAGAGATGCTCTCTGTCTATTAATTCAACCTTGAAAAAAGCCGGAGCGTACAATGACTGAAACCTCGTGAATATGGCAATAAAGATGAGGACAACAGTCCGGACAATGTAAATAATGTAAGTATATGTTTGTGTTTGTCGCTATCAGAAGTACCGTAACGCATTAGACGTTTGGCTGA
>OZ038490.1:62672564-62742564 GCA_964036315.1 Acanthosepion esculentum
ATTCATCATGCAAGACTGATTTTGATGGCCACAATACGAATATATGGATATCACTATATACGTACTCTGCGTTGGGTAAGGTTTATCAAGGCTCATCTGGTTAACCATTAATACTGAGTTCTAAATTCATTCTACAGAGTGCAGCCCGTAGAAATTAACCCCCTAAAAGTTGAATTGTAAAATCAACGCTCTGCCAGTCTGTCTTTCTCTCTCTGTCAGAACAAGCGAAAAAAAAAACTTTCTTTACAAAAGTATAGACATTTCACTTTTAAACACGCGTATTGACATTTGCCGAATTAAAAAAAAATCCCTGTAAGAGAGACAGAGGAAGATAAATGTCAGACAGACAGACAGACAGACATAGAGATAAACACACAGCCATACAGAGAGACACGTAGATGGACACACAGACACAGAAAGAGACACGTTGATGGACACACAAATCGAGAGACATGTAGATGGACACACAAATCGAGAGACATGTAGATGGACACACAGACAGTAAGAGAGACACAGAGATGAACAGAGAGAGAGAGAGAGACAAAGAGATAGATAGAGAGAGACACGTAGATGGACACACAGACAGACACAGAGACACGTAGATGGAAACACAGATAGAGAGACACATAGGTGGACAGAGAGACAGAGAGACGTAGATGGACACACAGGCAGACAGAGAAGGGAATGATAACAGAGGTTATATTTAATAAATTTCTTGAATAATATAAAAAATACCCCCGCTTCAATCACAGAAAATAAAAAAAAATAAAAAAATAAAAAGTGATTTGTGTGGCGATCAAACTTGGATAGATCTTTAATGAAATTTACGTCCTTCAAACAATTCATCAACATTTCAAACTTAATGTATTCTATTTGAAATGAAAGTAATTAATTAGCTTAATTCAGTCCTCGAATTTCCGATTAACCCCTTACCTTTCTTTGTAGCTTTACAGTTCACGTTCTTTCATTTTCATCTTGTTGAAATCGCATTATTATTTTTTTCTCTTGTCCTCAGCTCCATTTCCAATCCTCATATCCACATCTCGAACGGGTCTTTTATTCTTTCCTTTCCCTACTCTTTTTGATGGGAATATTTCTTTCGGTTTTGATTTGAAATAGCCGCTTTGTCTCTTCATGGTTCCCGATTCACATCTAACTTTACCCTACCCTTCTCCGTCATTCCTTTCGCTAGACACCATTTTCTTCAAGTCTTTCAATTTAGTCTCTATTAATACATCAAAAAGAAACTTTACACTGGAAATTACGTCCTTTTATCATGACTCATATATATATATATATATATATATATATATATATATATATATATATATATATATATATATATATATATATTATATATATATATATAATATATATATATATATATATATATCATTCTGATGTTTGGTTATTATTTGGTCATATGTAAAGAAATGGGGAGGACGGATATATTACAGCATCTCGCGTCTATCTATCTATCTATCTATCTATCTATCCATCTATCTATTTATCTATCTATCTATCTAGTAACCTTTCTTTCAAACAACTTTCGTTAAATATGGAAAACAAAAAAAAATTGAGAAATGTTTTATTTAGTTTTCACGACATTCTTAAATTTTTCCGTTTGATGGCAAAATTGTTCGTATTATCCGATATATATATATATATATATATATATATATATATATATATATATATATATATATATATGTGTGTGTGTGTGTGTGTGTATTTTTATATACCGTATCTATGAACACTAATGGGTATGTCCTAATCCACATAAATACAACACTATTGGACACTATTGTAAGTGGGGGTAATATGCTGCGTGAGCTGGCAGCGTGGGAAGCTCTCGCCCGGGTTCCTCTCTGCCCGAAGGACGAGACTATACAGAAGGGCAGAGTCCTGTCCTGGGAGGTAGACAGAAACCTGATCCTGCGTATGCGGAGTCTACGGGTAAGTTTGCCTGAGCCCACGGGCTCAGATTTCCCCACATTAAATATCGCCTTGTGGCGCATCCTTCCTCGTGGTGAAGCAGGTAAATATCGTAAAATGCTGCCTAAGCTGGCAGCATGAGCTGCCAGTGTGGGAAACACTTGCTGTGTCGAACTCTCTGCCTTCGGACGAGGCTATGCCAAAAGGGAGTCTCCACCCGGGATGAAAACAGATACCCGATCCCGCGTATGCAGGGTCTACGGGCAAGTTTTGACCGAGCCTACGATCTCGGATTTCCCCACATTAAATTCGGCCTTGTACCGCATCCTACCTCGTAGAGAGGCAGGTAAATATAGTAATATGCTGTCTAAGTAGTCCACCACTAGCAGTGGTTTACATATTTCACGCCGCTGGCGTGTATTGTATTTTGCAGATGTTATAAAGATTACCAATTAATTTCCAACCTCCGTTTTGGCTATTCCTCATTCAGTAACACTTTCTAGGTGAGAATATATATATATATATATATATATATATATATATATATATATATATATATATATATATATATATATATATATATACTGCGTCTAGATATTATATGCAAGTTATGGATTGGTATAAAGATTTGCGTCTTTAATGTTAAATGTCCTATTATGATGTTTAGATTCTACTCAATATTATTAACTTAGATATATAGTGATAGAGAAAACTATTGTTTTTGGTTGGAAAAAATTTTACTACGTTAACAAAATAGACTAATTTGACTGTCAGTAGTTTATTTGCAACTATTTATTTTGATACTTTTACATTATTATACCTAGTAAAACTAATGTAAAAAAATAATATGAAAAGATTTTAGAACAAATTCGTCAATTTCTTAAAGGAAAAACATAAAAAAAATATTTTATTTTAAAAATAAAAGATATATTAACAAAAAATAATAAGAACCTCCTCAAATTTATTGCACAAATGCTCCTTTCTTTTCAATAATTCTTACCAGCCTATTGTCAACATCTGATGTTAGATTTGCAATTTTAGCGGCTGCTAAGTTGTTTGCAGCAACTTTAACTGCCTCCCAGAGGTCACACTTGCTGTTGAATTGTCTTCCATTAGAATAAATATCTCTTTTGAGGATGCTCCACAGGTTCTCAATGGGATTCAAGTCACAGCTATTTGAAGGCCAGTCCATAAGAGAATCTTCAACAAATCCCTTTTCTTTCAACCAGGATTAATAAACTTTGATGCATGACTTAGTGAGTTGTCTTGCATAAAGATCATAGATTTACGCTTGGCTAAAGAATGGTTGTCAAGCCATTCAAAGAAATATTGCTCTAGAAAATCACAGTAACTTTTGGAATTCATTTTAACCCCGTCTTTCAGTTTAAATGGACCCACGAGCTCATTACCAATAATCCCATCCCATATCATTATCCCACCGCCGCCTTGTTGGCGTTTAAAAAAATTCCTTGATTCATGTTACTTGCAAACCCATCCTCGAGCCCATTCATCGGGCCCATCGAGGGTGATCCTTGATTCGTCTGTAAAAAGCACTTTACTGAAATCAGTTTTCATGTATTTTTTTGCCCACTGCAATCTTCTTTCCTTATGTTTTGTTTTGTTAAAATGGGTTTCTTTATTTGATGTTTTACATCAGCAAACTTCCTTAATGCTTTACACCTTGTTTCCCTTGACACCATAGTAGCTCCAGCGGCCTCAAATATGAACGCACTTGACGCATTTGGGTTTCTTATTAATTCTCTTCAGATATGTGATAGATCTCGCTTTGTTAAATTCCTGAATTCAGCCTGAGACTTTTTTCCTTGGTTGAATTCCCATTTGACATATTTTCTTGATTGTTCGATGATCCCTTCTCAAATCCTTAGAAATTTGAAGCGAAGACTTTCCTTTGCTAATTTCTTTGATTATATAGTTCTTTTCATTCATTGTTAGTTCTTTTTTACGAGCCGTAATACTAAATTCTAGTTCTTGCAAATAATCTCTTGACACTACAAATTGCTATAATTAATGAAAAAATACTAAATATCAATCTGAAATTGAAAATTGGCACTTAATTGCTTTCATGCTTACTCGCTATACGAAATAGTACAAATTATTTCATTGGATAACACATATCTATGAATTTTACATAAAATATTTGACAATACCTCTTTTGCATATAATCTCTAGACGCAGTTTATATATATACATAGCGCACAGTGTACAATATCAGAGTTAAAATTTATATATACTACTAATAAATAAACATTCTCTTTTTCTCTCATAATATATATATATATATACATATATACATACATATATATATATATATATATATATATATATATATATATATATATATATATATATATATATATATACTAATAATATGCATTTTCACTCTTGTTTGCTTTGGTTTGTTTTCCTGCATAGTGCCAAACCTATTTAGAAATATATAAACTTTCAGATGTACGCAACCGCTTTCTCAGAACAATGGTTAAAAAAGGAATTGAAGGGTTTGGGCGAAAACCACTCTTCTTCAAATCTTGTAGATTGCCGCTACAGAATCCCAAAGAAATTTAACAGATATAAAAATCACATAACTTGAGGACTTACACCAGATATCACATATAATTCGATGAGAAAGTCTAGCAATATGAGTCATGTTATGTCTTATTAAATTGAAAAACAGAGACCTGTCGCAAAATCTGATACGGAACATTTAATCTCATCTGATTGTTATCAGAAAGTGAAGCCCACTTCAAAGTACAGCGCAAGAGATTCAGACTGCGAGAAAAATCACTGAAGGAAGATTAATTACTTTTTTTAGACGAAGATGAAAAGATAAAGAAAAATATTATCTATAAAACTGATCATCCCGCGAAAAGGCACACAGAAGGAAAAAATCAGGCCTCGGAGAACGGACAAGGAAGACGGCCGCTAACCTGTACAGCTCCTCGGTCACCTGCGCCTCATCTCCACTTCGCTCGCTTATAGCACTAAGTTACAATCCAAGAATAACATCTGGTTTACTGCTAGCAATTGTTTTGTTTTTCATTGGTGGGTAACGATCTGACCAAAGGGTAATTTGTAAGCCACAGGCGTTTGACTAGTAGAAACTGCACGATGTCAACGAACCTGGTGTCTGGTCTGAGCTCCAACGCAACAAAAGTAATGACATAATCAAAGTGCTGAAGTTCCATACTACTTGAAATAAAAGTTTAGGAAGGGAACTCCCATCTATACTGGAAAGTTACTGGACTTGAATAACCTGTTTTCCTGAAAAATTGTTTTAGACGGAATTTATAAATTTTAACCGACTGCTCGGTCTATGAATACTGAATGTTACCTTTTAAGAAATGGCTAATATAATCATTAAACTTATTGCTTGTCAGTGAAACTATATGGTCGAAATTTAGTATATTGTATCGATTTCTTTAGAGTACGAACAATCTATGCAAAACTTTCGCAAAACTTCTAATCTAGCATCATAGGCAACACCTTCCACCCAGTCATGAAATATTCAAAAGGGATACCAGATAAATTGGCACTTATATACACAACCCTGCCCTTAATTGTCTAATTCTGCGTCAGAAATACTTTCAGTAGAGAGTTCATTTATTTCTTCACTTTCGCCAAGATCATCAATTATTTACAGAACAATCTTTCTATCAAAATAGAATGGATACAATAAGAGGCCGAGTTAGTTTCATTTATCTGTAGTGGAGGGTAATGTTGCAGCGTGCAATGTAGTGTATTTTCTTTGTAGTTTGTCCTTTCAGGAAGTGGATGATTACGGCTCTCTACAAATTCCTAAACACTGTAGATGTGATCGCCCGAATCAATCCTATCGAGACGACACAGCGGTGCCAACAGAGGCAGGAAAAGCTAGCCAGATGTTCCGTAAGGTCGGTATTAATCAAGAAATAGTCTAGCGACCGCGAGAAAATAGTAGAGACAGAGAAGAGTAAGAGAGAGAGAGAGAGAGAGAGAGAGTATGAAGAGGGTGTGGGTTATATATATATATATATATATATATATATATATATATATATATATATATATATAAAAGAACAATGTGGCATAGAAATCAGCACTATGCTCATAATCAGTTTCACGCCTTAAGTGAATTCAGAACTATCATTATATATATATGTGTGTGTGTGTGTGTGTGTGTGTGTGTATTAGAACAATGTTTACATAGAAATCAGCACTATGTTCATGGCCTGAATCACGGCTCAAGTGATATCACAGCTATCATTATATATATATATATATATATATATATATATATATATATATATATATATGAATGAAGACCAAAGGAAAACTTATCTTAGCCGACACTTTTACTCCTCAGTGAGACTTTATAAAAGCAAATTTGTATTGATCAATTCCCTCAGAGGACAAAACGCGTCGGCTAAGAAAAGTTTTCCTTTTGCCTTTATTCATATTGAACTTATATACTCTATTTTCACACACACCCACACACACATACATCCACATCCACTAATATATATATATATGTGTGTGTGTGTGTGTGTATGTGTGTGTGTGTGTGGCTATATATATATGTGTGTGTATATATATATGTATGCGTATATATGTGTATGTATATATATATATATTTATAAATATATGTATATATATGTGTGTGTGTGTGTGTGCGTGTGTGTGCGCATATATTTAATAGATTTTGTTATTATAGTGAAAGAATATGCAGTAAATGCGCCCTGTTGTTTCGTTGTACACAAACATATCTTTGCAAAGTAGAGTATTGATTTTTTGGTAAAAATTTCACCATTTTTGTTATAAAAGAACAGCAGAATCGTGCTGAAATCGATCATAAACGAAAAGGACATGTTCATCATTAATCAATCATAGCTATGTACCGGAAACTCATGAATGATTGAAATAAAGTCCATATATATATATATATATATATATATATATATATATATATATATATTATGTCATTCACAGACAGTACTGTTTCGCTGTATCACAGCTCCTAAATGCGACTAGACATCCGAATGCCTCAAGCCAGGATTGAAACTCAACTGATTAGGTGTCAGCCAGAGCTATCTTCACTCGGTAGAGTTACACAACTAAATCTAGCGTATTGTTTTTACTAATGTAAACAAATGCCATCAGCCAAAGTTCTCCATTCATTTTACTGAAGAGCTTTGCATTAGTGCAGGTAGCTGTTGTTTATAGAATTATTTGTGTATTTAGACACCAATCTTTATTTCAAGAACATTTCATTAAATACAGCACACAAGGTGCTTTGATTTAATTTTTTATACAATTTCTCATGCAATCTAATATGATAGATCGTATACAAACTGTCCGAATGTTCTTTTTTCCCAAGCGTTTTCAAGGATTAAATATTTTAACTGTTAAATAAGAAATAGTTTGTTGCATGTATGTATGTATTTATGTAATGCTTTAATTTTTAAAAACACGGTCAAGATATTGTGTCCATGTTCATACCTGGTATTATTATTCGTACAGTTTTTATGTAATTTATCATCTGAAAAGAAAAAAATTATTAGATCACATGAGAAATTGTATAAAAATCTAAATCAAAGCACCTAGTCTGTCGTATTCAATGAAATGTGCATATATATATATATATATATATATATATATATATATTGTTCCAGGATAATTTTCCAACTTCTTCAAGATGACCTTCGACATCTCTAACTTTCTCACTATCTGTCCTGGGTTAACAAGTTGCCTCACAGATTTCACATTTCAAGTCCTTTTTCAATGCTCTTTGGACTGGCATAGCTGAAACTCTTTTCTCCCATGGCAAACATCTTATTGAATGAGTTGGATCATTTATATTTGATTTTTGGGCTCTAAGTTGAAATGATGATCCCTCTTCCTGTCCGACCACCTGATCCAGTTTTCCTTTCTACTCTTCCCTTTTTTTAAAAAATAATTCACCTTTCTCTTGATTCTTGAATGGACTTTGAAGCCGGAGTATGGATGTCGGTACCATTACTGAAGGCCTGAATTACTTTTTCGTCTCATCATTGCGCATTTCGAAAGACAATAGGGTTGACACAAGACGATTTTAGCCTGTTCTCTTTTCTAGCTGAATAACTCAAAAAAATGTTCAGTGATTCTTACGACAAATGGTGTCAACGTGGCTAAATTTATTTATCTGAAATCATGGAGAAAAGAAACTCAGCTTATTTATTTATTTTTTTTTTAGATATTAAAATTTTTTCTGGGATGGAAAATAATACTGCTGCACGATTTGGGCAATTTTACTGTTACACCCTGTATACACCTCTGATCCAGATGACCCTTAAAAACCTCACTTCTTCTAGCTTGTCTGCTAACTTACGTATCTCCTGTATCGAAAGTTGGATGATCCACATCCGTCACAGGGACAGTTTTTACGCAACAGATTACATAGCTCTTATTTCGCTTAACCGCGTTACTTAGAGCGATTATTTTGCTATTTCATAATTTATCTAAGAGAGTAAATTGATTAGAGCGTTACTTAAATGGGAGGTTTTCAAACCTAATAAAATTGAGTTGAAAGCACTAAATCAAGTGTCCAAATATGATGTAAATTTATTATTGTTTATTATGAATTTAAGTTCAAATTTATTATAAACAAATGTAAACTATTTACTATGTAAATCTAGTCGAGTATTAAAGCGAACTATTATTTCCCCGGCCTGTATCACCTCTTCTTCCGTCCATCAAACGATATCCTGAAACACGTCCATCGAAATGTTTTTCTTAAAATGCCATGGCGTTTGCGGCCATCGTGCTCGTTTCTTATAAGATGATGAAGATGACATTCAGTAATTCACTTGAGAAATATTTGCTGTCATTTCTGTCTAGAATGAAACGAACAAAGTAAACTGTTTTATGAAAGTCTCTTCAGTTGATAAAAGCTTGCAAAAATGTAGTCTTAGCAAGAATATAAGTGACAGAAGACTGGAAAATACACTGTTGATTTTTTTTTTATGACTAAATTATTTAAATAATGTACTGAATATTGTTTGTCTAACGTGACAATAATTCTAAGATATTTTCTGTTTTTTAAGTATTTCACCGGATGCCAGGCAACTAGACCGCAAGGGGTTACAGAGAGTGAAAGTAAGAGAAATGAGTGAGGATTTAGTAAACGATAAAAAGGAGAACGGATACCAAGGACAAGGCATTAGAAGATATCGATTGACATTACGTTTAAAATTTTGAAGATTATAGTTATCAGGGAAGCATGTAAGAGGAAGAGAGTTCCACTGTAGGGTAGTGCGAGAGAAGAAGCTGGTAGAGTAGAAAGAGGCGGTTACATTTAACTGTTTCGACAGTAAAAGGGTGGGGCTGAGATACCAACCTAGTAGCACGCTTATATTCATGCAGTCGGGGCACCAGTGAAAATAGCTCGTCAGAGTAGATGCCATGAAAATATTTATAGAAAAGACAGAGGGAAGCCACATTACGTCGGTGAGAAAGTGACTGGTGTCGAGACCCAAAGTCATGATTGATCATATTACATATCCATTTTTGGATTTTGTCGAGAACCTCGAGATGAACAGCGGGGCACCAGACCATGTATAGCAATGCACTAAAATAAGTAACCATGTAATTGTTTCAAGTACTCTGAAAATCGGTGGTAAAATTGTTATTGAACTATTAGTCTGCAAAATCAATCTAAGTATCATCATTTTTTTTGGTAACTAAACATGTTCTCTCGACCTATTTCACTGTTAAAAAGCAGTGATATGCAACCACAGTATGAAGAAAAATACGACCTCTGAATGGGTGGAGAGACTACACAATCTCGGCGTCTCAATACATTCATTGCAGGGAAGCCAACTACATTATCCCACCTAAAATAATCAAACATGCTATTGACGACTCACAAACACTAAATTACGAGGTGAATGGGGTCTGCACTTTCCCCAAATTTGCTAAGGAAAGACACATGTGGCATCTTGGGCATCATTGAACATTTGTTACCTGGACATCATTGAACAAATATCTGCAACAAAGACAAGGCCACAGATTAGACAAGGAAAGAGAGGACACTGGACCAATGTGAATAGTTTGAAAATATGAGAGCAGAAAGAGAAAGGTTTTAGCTTCCATCATCATGGCTAATGTTAACATCCAAAAGAGTGATGAGTTGCGATTTTCGTCTGACAATAAGTGGAAAGATTATATTGAATCAATTGCTAGGTCTGCTGCTAGAAAAGTTAGTTTCCTTTGTTATGATAGACAATGTTTCAAGACAAAATCTATCTTACATATTTATACGTCTACCATTTGTCCTTGCTTTGAATATTGCTGCCACATCTAGTCTGGTGCTCCAGCTATATATTTAGAGATTCTTGATAAAACCCAAAGAAGAATTTGCTATATTACTGGTCCTGACCTGGCATCTCGGCTTCAGTCCCTTCCACCGTCGTAGCTTAATTTCCTGTGCCTTTCGGAGGAACTCTGCTGTATGGTACTTTTACATCATGCGCAGTACTCGATTGGTGGCAATATTTCATTTTAAATGGCTCGATGTAACCGTAAGTTCTGCACTAACAATTTCCTTCTGTCGTATTTCTTGTTTATGAAACTCTCTTCAGGCTTCTTTCGTTCCAGTCAGCTTTCAAAAATTTAAATTCAATGTCAATTGTTATCTTTTGTCTTCTTAATTCCTGTTCTTTTATTGTTCTCTCTCTTGAATAGTGTTTTTTTCTTCACATGTTCTCAAAAACACAATTTTATTGATAATATTACTGCATGCCGTGAATAAACCTCAGTTATGTGCCATGCGTGATACACGCTTAGGCGATCATGTATCTTTCGATACATGACTGAGGAGGCAGATTCCCCACTCATTTTTTGCCATTTATTTCTGTGGTAGACCAGTTGCCATATCAAGGTTATAGAACCCGGTCTGTCCTGTGGGGAGAAAACGAGGATTCATACCTTTCCCGAGGGTATTAACACGTAAGTGAATATAATGGATTCGACTGGAATTCGAACTCCGATTACACAAGCCGAGCCGCTGTCCATTACTCCACCGTGCCTTCTCTTGGTATTTCACCTGTTGTAATCATCATTTACCGTATATTGCGGTGAATCTTGTTAAAATATTTTCAGAATATATAACGGAAAAATATAAGATAAAATAAAGCTAATAGCTGAATATAATAAACAAATATAAATACAAAAAAAAACAAAAATAAAAAAAGAAGAAACACAACTGAAACAGATACGATATAGATAAGTATCAGACAAAAGATTTGTTGTGGAAAAGTCGCATCTCAGCGATGTAAACACGCGCGTATAAAGATGAATGCAAATTGGAGAAAGGAAAAAAGAAAAAAGAAAAACACTCTTAATTCTTCATTTATATAATATCAGCCGTTATCTACTGTTTTCTTGATTCATCTTCTTTTATTGTTCCCCCTCCTTAAACCTTTGCCTCTGCGCATTATATGTGATGCACAGAACTTGTGATTTCCACGTCAGTGCATCGTATAATGTTCACACGAGCCATGATTTTAAAAGAGTGCTAAAACTAAGGACGCTTAAGAAAAGAGCCTACTATTGAACAGGGCATCTGAGGAAAGCCTAATCTAATACTTTGTGCATCATATATGACCACAGGACACTTGACTAATAATGTAAGGTCTCAAATGAAAGATATCTATTTTTCCACTTTATGGAAATAACCTCTGCATCACATGTTATGCACAGAGTGTAGTGTAGTGTAAATAACTTATGACTTGTACAGTCTATGCAACACATGTGATGCAAAGCTTTTTATTACGTGAAACATTATATATCAGCACATTCTATTTGCCAAATAAACTGAGTTGTCTTGCAATGGTTACAAATTTGGAAACAAGCATGAACGGTTGGATAGTAGACACGAAAATGCCCTGGACAGGCAAAGGGTTAATAATGTTTTTCTTTTTCGTATTCTTCCACACTTATCTGTAGCTTATGCCAAAGAAGATGCAAAGCCAGTGGCGTGTTTATAAGCGACGATCGCAGTCTAATCGACGTAAAAGTAAAGAGCAAAACAATGATTATTACTGATGCGAAGAGCATTTTCGGAGGCCGCTGACAGATTGATTTCTTCGGGTGAAAATGAAAAGAGAAGAAAGATCAATGCGATGACCACGGGGCCCCAGAGAATATCTCACCACCCACCTTTGCTATACTCTATCTTTACAAGAGTCACATCAGAACAAAAATGAAGTATTGATGCCATAATTGGGCCGCAGCTGCCTAGTCCTAACTTGCATGTCTTGATAGAGTTTCAAATCTTCGGCGCGGCCTTGTGGTTAAGGAATTATTTCCCACCCCACAAACTCTTTCCCACAAAAGAAACATTGCAAGCCTTTTTGCGGGTGGTATAAAACGTTAATGGCTCGGAATTTGAAATCGGAGAGCCGAGTTACAATTTCAGTTGGGTTCGTTATATTTACTTATACGCGAATGCCCTTGTGAAAGGCATGAAACAACTTCTCCCCTCCAGCTATGGTCTAATTAGTAGGAAAAGTATGACTAAATCATTATAATCTCCAAATAATTATTACAATCTAAATGTATTTTCCAGCTTTAAATAACATATAAAAAGGTTGATAAACCGTAAAAAACAAAAGCAACTCAATCAAAGCCCCAACCACTTACGATACATTGTAGCTCTTTATTTTTCAGTAATTATTATCTGGCAATATTTTTTATTATCTTTACTCTGTTTCAAAGTGGATTCATATTTTTCACAAGGACATGTGTGTGTCAATGAATATGACGAACCCAACTGAAATTGTAACTCGGCTCTCCGATTTCAAACTCCGAGGCATTATCCATGATGCCACCTGCACACCCAACGTTAGTGCACCTTGTATTCACAAGCAGTTACTCATCTAGGTGTTTGATCTCAGGAACAAGGGCCTAGTGCAGGAGTCGACAACCTTTTGGAAAGAGCGGGTTAAACAGCTATGCAGTGTCTCAGAGATGGGCCATGATATCAGATTCTCTCCGGCTCATGCTGCTCCATCCAGAAGGCTGCCTTGGCCTGGTGTTTTAAAGAAAAAACGACGAAGTTAATGTTATTATTTACGCAAGCTTCCTTATTCTACTGCATGAATAGCATGAAAACAACTAACACAATCAACACAAAATTCCTTTTTACGGTTAAGTTAGCGGGCCGAACAAAAATCCTGCGCAGTCTGGATGTGGCCCGGGGTCGGCAAACCCTGACCCCGGGTCGTATCCAGCCTAATAGGTAAAACTGTTGTTTATGTGCAAATTGTTCCCTAGTAAAAAAAAAGAAAAAAAAAGAAAAGAAAAAAAAAACAAACAAACAAAAACAAACAAACAAAAAATAAAATCAAAAACAAAAAAAACAAAAACAAATTAATCTCAGTGGTGATCATGCTCGACGCTTCCTAACTACGGTGATCGAGCGAAAAAATCCCGGAAAGGGACAACACCGAAATATATTTAACAATCAAGAACTGATTTAGAGACTCAGTTCTTTACGCGATAACATACCAAAGAGGTGCCCGGGCGAGGGTTCATTTTGAAGTTACATTGAAGCAGTGGATAAAACGATAAAAATTTAATCTGTCCAAAGTATTGACTTATCTGCAATACGACAAGATCCGCAGTGACTTACAGTTTCAAATGAATATTGTGTATTTTTCAGTACGTCCAGGTCGCTATCGAACGTGATACAAGGTTGATGTTTAAAGAGAGTTTAGTGCCAAAACCGTGGGAAAATTTCTCAATCTCCCTTGGTATTCCCACTTTTGACGACTCTTCAGGCGCCGAGTAATGTCCTCTACCCACCGCCACCACCATCAAAGAGGAGGATGATACCTCCCCTGCGGATTGAGATAATATAATTTTGAAACTACTCAGCCGAAGGCAGTTGTGATGAAACTTTGAAAGAGGTCAAGGTGGAATGATTTAAGGGAGGTACAAGTGACAACACTAGAAGAAATTCTCATGAGGAATTGCCTGCTTTAGCTTGCTTGATTTATTTTTTTTACGGATTATCAACCCTTGGTGGGTTATTTAAAAGAGGAGCATTTTTATGGGCTATAAGGATAATTTTTACGAGTTAGTATTGCATTATCAGTTTTTTTAAGAATAACAATGATTTATTACATATACAAGACCTACTAGTTAACCCATAGCTGGGGGAAGGAGATGCATTGATATCTTTTCCAATTGTAAATGCGCGCAAGTGCACACCTCTTGAGGAAAGAAAGGTTATAAAAATGAAAGAAAAGTGAAATAAAAATTTCAACCTCATGAAATAGACAGAAAATAATACCGCCAAGAAAAAAAAACGGTTTAGAATATATAGAGGTACAAAAACAACATAAATGAGAGTAAGCAAGTAAAAGAAGAATATGGGACAGACGTTTGCTGAGAATACCATAGAAAGAAATAGGTAGCTAGAATTTTTGATACACATTATGAGGAAAGACGGTTTGGAAAATTTAATACGCACGAGAGGTATTGGGGGATATATGCAGTAGCGAGTGAGTTGCAAGAGGCATTCCAGAAGATTTTAATCTTTTTTCAAAAGAGGCAGTTATAGCTGTTCTAGATCATTATAGTTTTAGCTTCTCTCTGGTATACATCTAATAAGCTGACCTGCCAACCTTTGTCATTCCAGATTGAAGGAGACGACTGTAAGAGTACTTTGAGCACACCCTACTAAATACTGCTTGTCACGGCTGACTATTTTTCAGAATGCAGTCAGGACGTGAAGACAATTTGGAAGCTCGCTATGCAATAAAAATTTGTGTTGATGGAGATGGGCATCAGCTCTTCTCCTAACCATTGCTGAGAAGACCATAGACAGAAAATAGACGGCTAGAATTTTTGTTACACATTATGAGGAAAGACGGTTTGGAAAAGTTAATACACACGAGAGGTATTGAGGGATACATGCAGTAGCAAGAGGCATTGCAGAAGTAATCCTGGAATCAACACTGTCGTCTCATTATCATCCATTGAACACCCTTGAGAAAGTGGCGACATGTCTAAGGAGGGTTCGGCTTACACGCGACGACAAGGAAACGCGCACAAGATCGGCCTGCGGAACAACAGCGGTTAGTCAAATCTCGGACACAGTCACGCATATCAGGAATATATAAATCTTTGGTCAGTGTTTTAACTTCCGTTTTTTTGTAAATTCGCAGTTTCTACCATGCAGGCTTTGTCCGTGTTTTGCCATTGATTCTCTCAAATTCATTAGGTGCTGTTGAGACTCTTTCAATGGCGGCATATATAAAAAGTTTTCAAAGATGTAAAAAATATGCATGATCACTGAGGTCCTGAAGAAGAGCCACGATATTATTTTTCACGCCTAATTGCCATGACTTAAATAACATGATCCAATAGAGAAATAAATGAACTTTCAGTAATAACACTGATTTCTTTACTGCTGATTTAGATCCGTCTTAATGAAACACCCTTATATATAATCCGTCTTAATGAAACACCCTTTATAACGAACCCAACGGGAATTAGAACACGGTTCTCCGATTAACAATTCCGAGCCATTATCCATTACACCAGCGGTCGCCCATTTACGTACTGAGCTGTCTCGACGTTGTTTAACTTCGGTGATCGTACGGGAACTGGTGTTTCAACATGAAATGGCCGTAAGGCTAAAACGACATTGTGAATATCCATGATCACTGAGGTCCTGAAGTAGAGCCACGTCATATGAATGACGATGATGAAGCTTGAACGCAGATCAGGGTACTCAGAATGGACTGGTTACAGGAGCCACTAGTGACATCAGCAAAAGAAGTCATCTTGATAAATGAAAGTCGCGTAAAAAAAAGAAAGAAAAGAAAGCGAGAGTCTATTTAAAATCATGAACTAATTCCCTATCAGTAAGCTACAATAATTTCAAAGATTTGTAGCCTTTGTTAGCATTACATCTGTCTCCATAGAGCCAAGTTTTTTTTTTGCTTTCATGTTAATTTTTCTTTTAAATATATCAAGAGAATAACCTCCGTAGAGTTTGCTAAGAGACACATTACATGCATCTTTCAAACGAATGTTAACCGCTCACATGGCAGAAGCACCGGGTCGTGCGTGTTGAACATTTGTCTGTCAACACCTTTAAAACTAAAGCATGTGCAACTTCGTACATTCGCGTATGCAAGCCCCATGTGGTCTGAGTGGTTGCTTTTTCAGTAGCGTGAGAGGTATATGTAATTATGGAATCAACACTGTCGTCTCATTATCATCCATTGAACACCCTTGAGAAAATGGCGACATGTCTAAGGAGGGTTCGGCTTCCACGCGACGACATGGAAAGGCGCACGAGATCGGCCTGCGGAACAACAGCGGTTAGTCAAATCACGGACAAAGTCACGCATATCAACAATATATAAATCTTTTGTCAGTGTTTTTACTTCCGTTTTTTCTTTTGTAAATTTGCAGTTATCTGAATACAGTTGAGAAAAAAAAAAATAAAACCAAAACGAAAATAAACATATACGAATTCTGAAATACGTACCTTGACAGATCACGCACAATCACTTACACACCTATATTTCCTTTAGCCAAACTTCATTTTTCTTGTCACATTGACGCATAAAAATGCGCGTACTTGCAATTACAAATACGAAGCCAGCGATAGACGCTAAACACATACAAACTAAAACGTATATTAAATATATATTATTACAAATCTGTTTTATTATTACATAGATCATAGCATGGGAAATTATGCCTATAAATATTAGATGAAAGTAATGAACAAATTTATTAGTATTCAGTTATAAAAGATATTGTTATCTTTAAAAATTGACTAAAAATTAGTTTGCGGACAATTTCCATGTAAAATTATAATGATTGCTTTCTTATAATTTTTTTTTTCGAGGAAGGGAAAGATGTGCAAAAGAAGAAGTCAAAGAAAGGAAAAGGAAATAACTAAACAAAAGCGGCACACTGGCGAATACTGCCGACGTGACACCCCCCACCCCAAAAAAAAGAAAAAAAATTCGGATTTGTTTTGATTTGGTGAGGAGACCTTCCATTTTGGATGATGACTGCATATAATAACAATAATATTAAAACAACAATAATAATTGTGTATGTTGTTTCTGCCATAACCGGATCCAAACTACAGTCCTTTATGCCCTTGTCTTTTAATTGATAGCACTTTTCTTAGTATAATGATTTTCCAAACGTTCTTTAGATGTGTCACAAGGCCGAAAGTAGAGGACACCCAGTGAGGATCGAACTCACTACTCAGTCGTAATTGTTATAGCGAGACAAGTTTGCGAACTATTACACCGCCTCAAGGTGTCCCGCATTTTTCTTAGTATATGGGATGTTCCTACTAGGGTGATTTTATGTATGATTTTTTGTATGTTGATTTTACCTGGGACACTGTTAGTAAAATTGCCCATTACTTCTTTCACGTGGACCAGATCTCCGATTACTATTGGTACAATCTCAGTCTTCATTCGTCAGAATTGTTAATTTCGATCTCCAGGTCCTTGTATTTGGACAATTTCTCAATAATTTTCATGGAGGGGTTTTTCTCAGATTATTATTATTATTATTATTATTATTATTATTATTATTATTATTATTCCGTCGAGCGAAAATTAATTTGATCTTTTCATCTATTCGTTTGGGAAAAGCTTCCTGACTATATGCAACATGAGAAATTTCATATAATAGATTGATTCTGCAAAACGACAATGCGTGTTGAAATCCTATCGCTAGCATTTCTTGTCGAGACTTACAAAGTCTACGTTTCGTTCAATTTCGCAAACCAATCGATGAAATTTGAATAATTTATTTGGTTAGCTGTTTAATAATTTCTTTAATTTAATTTAATTTTATAGGATTTCAGGGTAAACAATATTTTTTAAGAAAAATTATTTTTTTTCTTTTTAAAAGTGAATAATAAATTCTTATGATTTCTTACTCTTGAGCATACAACATACAACTGGCCATGAGTAAATATTTCTTTCTGGAGCCAAATTCCAACTCATTGAAGCATTTGGCATTCTGATTTGTTTATAGTTCTCCCAGACACAGGGCGAACTGGAAACTGGATTCTTTTATATAAAATCTTAAAGAAAAGATATGCAAAAAACAATATTCCATTTTTATTAAACAATTATTTATCATTTTAATCATTAAATTGTTTTTTTTTAAATACTGGGTGTATTTTGCATGTTTAATAATAAATCTTATGGAAAAGTAAATTTATTGTACTAAGCTACTCATCCTAGTAAAACCAACTGTAATTGTACCGTTTTATATGTTGGCATTTCTCCCCAAAATATGGTTTCGATCGGTCAATGTATAAATATTTTAGAGGGTCTGACGGACGGGCGGACAGACTTACGGAAGTCATATAAGTTTATATTTAGATGATTTACCAGAAATATGCCCACGAGGCTAAGCTCTCAGTCTTGGATCTTGGAGTCAAATTTCTTTCGTTGATAATTCGAATTCAGAAAGGAGAACTGTCATCAATTGTAACACAATAAGTACTTACAATATAAACCTTTCTGGTGTCTGTTAAACGCACCAATCTGGAGCCACCATGTAGAAGGCTCGGAGAGGGACTGTATCTTTACTACTGTTGCGGCAATGATGATCGGTTCCATTTTGGTTTCGCGTTCATTATATTTTTGCGATATCTCTCTCTCTTAATTATTTCACTCTACACCCTAGTTAGGCGGGAAAAGCTAATATGATGCAAGGGGTTACTGAATGTGAAAGTAATGTTAGACCATACAAGAAGACGACGCATTGCATATAAATTTTATTTATAATTTTAGATCTTAATTGACAAGAAAGCAGAAAGGTGGAAGAGAGTTCCACACGCGAAAAGTGCAAAAAAAAGCTTTTAGGATAGAAATTACGGTTAAAAGTAACAGTGGAAGTATCAGACTTATCTGCAAATCTCGGACTGCGCTTACATTCGTGAAATCGGGATAACAAAAAGGAAAGCTCTTTAGAATAATTACCGTATAAATATTTATTGGAAATGTAAAGTGTTGCTAAGTTACAGCGCTGGTAAAGTAAGTGAATTCGAGATGCCATGTCAGTTCCGATAACGCTGCAGATTATTTATAGAATTTGTCTAGAATCTTAAGATATATAGCAAAAGCACCGGATCAGGAGTGGCAGAAATATTCGATATATGGACGAATAGTAGACATAGAAATATGCAAATAGTATTCTGGCGAGAAAAATGTCTACCAAGACATAATCGACTGATTTTCCAACCAGCAAATTTAATAAGTGATTAAGTATTATTGCTTGGTGGTTTATTTTGTTTTACGGCATATCAACATGAATGGGTTATTTAATGACAACAAGAGTTTTAAGATAGGTTCGTATGGATAGAATATGTATTTTTATAAAGATATCAATTTGTAGATCAGCTTTAATTGAAGTATTTTTGTAAAGAGGGTTTTTGTCGAGAGTCTGGTTTCATTGATGGACAAAAATGTATTGCTGGTAATTTTATTTCAAACATGAATTCCTGGTAATATATTTTAAAAATATATTGCTGGTAATTTTTTTCAAAAATGTATTGCTGTAATATTTTTTTCAAAAATTCATCACCGTTAGTTTTACTATAAAAATCTATTTTTATACTTTCATAGTGTTTTGACCCAGTTTGGGAGTTAACTATTTGCCCATAGCTGTGACCCTAACAGGTGCTACCACTCCGGGTCAGGGTTTACCTAAGAACAAAAGCAATTAAGAGGTGGCTCCACGTCACAAAACCTCCAATATCCCGCTGAGATGCTTTGCTGATACATGTAGTTTATCGTCATGCACAGAACTTTATATATATATATATATATATATATATATATATATATATATATATATATATATATATATATAAGCTTGAATGATATGAAATTTGACGAAAGATAGTATAACGACATTTTAGTTTGTTATATTGTAGGGGGGGGCAACAATGTATCAACTTCATCCACTGCAGATGTTAAGACATCTCCCCTCCAGATGCACTATGTTCCGTGTAGATACTAGCAGTCACTCAATGTTAACTCAAGTATAAACCCGACAAGTGTTTACCTATTGACTCAAGTATTAATTCTACCAATGCTTATCAATAGACATAAGTATAAAACTAGACAATGATTACCTATACACTCAAGTATAAACTCAACTAATGCTTATTTATAAATCCGTCATATGTCTGCCTATAGACACCGGTATGAACAAATCAATATTTACCTATAGGCGCAAGTATACACCGCCCTATGATTACATATAGGCTCGAGTATAAACCCCATGAACCCAAGCATAAAACCAACCAAAGTGTACCTATTGAATTAAGTATAAACCCAACCAATAGACTCAAGTATAAATCCGACTATAGATACAAATATATACATAACCAATGTTGACCGACAGTCTCCAGTGTACATTCTACCAATATTCAAGTATAAAAATAAAATTTTAAAAAAATCAACGGAACATATGACACTAAATAACTTAACAAGGTTTGAGGTTTGTAAGATCAACCAGCCAACCAACAGAAATCTGTAAAATATTTGATATGATTGTCACCCCAAAACTGAACTACTGAAATAGCTAAATGCAACTGCAAATTGTCTTCCAAAAGTTTCCCTTCTGGCACTTCCCACCTGTGGAACTATTTCCGTTTCCATACTTTGGAATGGGATAACATATATATCGACAGGATGAGGGCTTAGCACTGGGCTCGCCATTATCACCAGTAATGGCGAATATATACATGGAATACTTTGAGGAAATGACATTAGAATCTAGTTCTCTAAAGTCAACTATATGGTTAATGTACGTAAATGAAACCTTCATACTCTGGCCACACCAGGAAGATGTTCAGGTTCTACTGGACCATGTGAACTCAATAAGACATTCGATACAGTTCACAATGGAGAAAGAAAGTAACAACACACACCCTTTCCTGGATGTTCTAATATCTCGAACAGAGCATGGGTTCAAGACATCCGTATACCGTAAACCGACATTCACCGGACAGTACCTCAATTTCAACTCCCACCATCCATACAGCGTAAAGAAAGAGATCGTCCGCTGCTTACAACACCGAGAAAAAGTCATAAATGGCGATCCAGAGGCATTACATAAAGAATTGGTCAGTATAAGTAGTACCCTACAACGTAAGAACTACCTTGGGTACATGACAGTAGCCCCAAAAAACTGGGATAGGCGGGTACAAGAGGAGGAGGAGGAGGACAACAAAACTCAGAAAACAGTCTGCCTGCCTTATGTGAAGGGGTTATCAGAGAAAATACAAAGGATCTGTGGTCCATATAACATCAGGACAACCGTCAACATCTTGACGACACTTCGCAGATATCTCTCCCGTGTAACCCTCCCCATAGAGGAGAACATGACTAAAGACTGTGTGTACGCTATCCCGTGCAGCTGCGGAAAGAAATATAAAGGAGACAGGCCACCCCCTTAAGGTGAGGCTTCAAGAACACTAGAAAGCTGTAACACGAGGGGAAGCTGAAACATCAGGCGTGGCTGACCACATATGGAGAGAGAAAAGAGATCACCGCCCTCTGTGGGATCAGGTTGAGATCATAGACAAGGAACTCCATTGGAAAATTCGTAAACTTAAGCAATCCGCACATATGCTAGGCCACAAAAATCTCTTGAGCCGACCAAGCATAGAAATTAATACAATATGGGAAACATCAATAAGGAGTGCCAGAGAAAAGCGATAATAACAACAAAGTTGCAATATGAGCTCTGGTAAAAACAAGATATGATAACAGTAAAAACAATTGAAATATGAGCACTGGTAAAAATGATTGCTGAATACATTAGGTTTATAATACCTAGAATTGAGTTCAATACCCGGTTAAGGCAGTGGAGAACTTTCAGAGGGAAATTAACAGGAGATAACTGATAACTGACATCCATTAAACATGGCACGTGGAATTAGAACAGTCTAACCCAGTGAGCGAAATAAAGGGTTCAGTTCGACATTCCAACCACCTGAAGAAGGCCGGAGCGTACAACGGCCAAAACGTTGTGATAAACATAGCGTCAAAGATGAGGACAATAGTCCGAATAATGGAAATAGTGTACATAATACCTCATCTCAGAAATATAGACGGAATTAGTTTCTATCACTTTTGGAAGAAGGAATCGAATTGAACCAGAAAACATATGAATGCTTTTCTTTTACTTAAGTAATATCCCTTGCACTGATGATGCCAGGTGGCAGTGTCTTTTTAATCATATTGGTCGATTGTGGCAAGTGGTTTACGAAAATGTAATGAAAAGACCGTCTCTGTGAAATAGCAGAGTAAAATAAATCTCGTAAAACAACTTAGCAAAATATGTCATCATTTCTGATGGCATGGCTAAACGAATATTTGATAAACGTTAAGCAACTCAGTCAACATTTTAGCAATGAACTTCATTGTAAATACGTTTTGCATTTACGATTTTCTTTGGTATTTGGGGGAAAAAGTATATTCGAGAAACGATTGTCAGTTTTAGGTCAGCCATCAAACTCTTAAAGATCGACTAAACTCACTTACTTTATTTTTTGCCTGTGGTAATCTTCTGTATTTGTGAACAAGAATTCAAAAAATAAATATTATATTAAGACTTACTAATACTAAATTACTTCCTGCGCGCTGGTTTTCAAGTGGGCGCCTGCGCAGGTCGCATTTACTGCATACAGTCAAATCAGACCAGACGATTATGGCGTTGTTTAGTTGAACACTTTGCAACGGGAAAACTTCGCCACACTACAGTAATCACAGTCATCCGACATCCGACTTTCCTTTGGCGCGTTCAGAGTCAAATCTACGCATTCTTAAAATAGATATTATTTGAGGAACTTTCCGATGCATAAGTAATGATTATCCTTGAGGCATTATTGTTATTTTTAACATACGTGCCATTATTGTGCCGACGTTTGCTTTATGATAATGGACAATGCAGCGATAAAAGTAGGAAGCGAGAAAGAGAAGGAAGAAGAAAAGTGTAGAAAAGTTTTAAAAGAAAGATAATGAAACAATATGGAAGAATTATAGCAGTACTAAAAGAATACATTTTTACAAAAATCTATAATGGGAGAAATAAAGATGAAAGTAAATTAGGGGGGGGGAAATAAAAGAAAATATGTGAGGGGAAAGTAAATAAAAAAATGAAGAGAGTTTAGGTTGAAAGTAGTACAAAACTATAAATACAAATTAATATATATATTATAAATTTGTAGAAATACTTGTACCCCTGAACAACATATAGTTTTGTACTACTTGCACCCCTGAAGATGATCTTGGAAGAAGATAAATGAAATAAAAAGAAATTTAAACAGTTATAGTAAATTTCTCTCATCATTTAATATTAATACACAGAAGGTTATTTGTGAGTATGAACGGATTAAAAAAAAAAAATAATGCCTGTAATTTATTCAATCAGACATGCCTAAAACAGAATTTGCTGCCTAAATACACAAATATATATATTTGGATACATACATACACACACACACACATATATATATATATATATATATATATATATATATATATATATATATATATATATATATATATATATAAACATGTTTTCTGTAATAATATAGAAGCTTCTATCTGTCCAGTTATTAGTAACTTTTTCAAACCTCCGAAATATTAGATTTATATAGTCGGCAAAAGTTCATTTTTGTGTTTCGTTTTCTTTTTTTCCGAGTAGTTTCGGCAGTTCCTGCATGCGTTTTCAATGATTTCGTTATTTGTGTGTTTATCTAACTGTTTTCGTTTACTTTGGGTAACACACACACACACACACACACACACACACACACACACACACACACACACACACACACACACACACACGTAAAATATGTATATATAAATATGCAGGTTTCATTAAAAACGACTGGTAAGGCATTATGATTAATCTTTTTTATTAGGTTTTTCAGACAATTGATTTATTTGTTTTTATAGTGTGTAAGAACTGTCCAAATGATATGATTTAGTATTTGGTAATGATTGGGTATTTCACAATTTAATTGTTGTATTTCTCTTTTGTTTTCTGTTATTTGCTGTAAAACAAGTTTTCTTTTTTCTTTTCAGAAGGTTGTGTTGTATTCATTGAAGAAATTACTAGTACGAAAAATTAAATAAAAACGCTTAATCGCAGTGCGTTGTCAGTCGTCTTCAATCAAACCTGTATAAAAGAGGAATTGTTGACGAAGTTCATAATTGTTGACCTGACAGCCAACAAGTGAATTAACACCACAAAATTCAGAAAAAAAGACTAGGTCCTGTAGCCGTGGCTAGCAACCAATCTACCGAAGAAACTAACGTTAGCCTACTACGGGAGTTCTGCCAAGTCGATCAGAAATCTAAAATAGACATAAATGTCTGAGAATGTATCACACATGGAACGTAAGGAAGGAAGGAAGGAACTCTTGAAATATTACACTCAGCCATTTTCAGGTCATAACGGAAAAATGGAGCCCTACAGGCATTTATGTTAATGTGATTGTTGCACAATATGTTTTGCTTTCATTTCCCTTCCTGTTAATTAAACAAATATTCCTTCTACCTTTGCATTTATAATTCATTTCTAAAAATCGGATTCTTTTTGGCGCGTTTCGATCATCAGCTCAGGCTACGTCCTATTATTTGCGCTTTGTTTCCTTTCTTTCTTTCTTTCTTTCTTTTATTGCCTTTGAATAATTTTGCTTATTTTTCTTTCGCTTGTATCAGAGCACACACACACACACACACACACACATACACACACACACACACACACACACACATATATATATATTAGTTCATAGCCTTGTAACCGCCATTTTTGTTTATTTGTTTGATAGCTATTTTCTTTTGTCTTATATTGTTTCTTTCTATATATATATTTTTATTTCCTTTTTTACTTTCACTTTTTTCTTTTACTGTTTTTCATTCTTTCCTTTTCCATCGCTTATTTCTTTTTTATCGCTTTTTACTTTATTCTTTCTTTAGTATTTTTCTATCTTCTTGTTTCTTTCATTCTTCCCTTGCTACTTTCTTTTTCTTTTATCATATTACGCACATTTCACACTTTTCTCATCGTATTGTTTTTCTTTCTTTTTTTCTTTCTTTCTCATGTTCCTTCTTTCTTTCTTCTTTCTTTCTTCGTTTCATTCATACATAGATTTTATTTTTCTTTCATATATTTTTTCTTTCTGTCTGATCATAGATATTCACAATGTCGTTTTAGCCTTACGGCCACTTCATGTTGAAACACCTGTTCCTGTACAACCACCGAAGTTAAACAACGTCGAGCCTCCCCAGTACCTAGATGGTGATCGCTGGTGTAATGAATAATGACGCGGAATTGTTAATCGGAAGTCGACTTCCAATTCCCGTTGGGTTCGTTATATTTACTTACGCGCACATACTCTTGCGAAAGTTAAGAATCAAGCCCCCCCCACCACCACCACTAAAAAAAAGATATTCTTGTAATCAAAATATATTTTCTGGTTTTAAATAACGTAAAAAGGGTTGATAAATCGTAAATAACGTATCAATCGATCAAGATTATGCAAGTTTTGTATATTACATCTTTCTTTTTAATATCAGAAATAACATTTAGAAATAAATATATTTTTTATCTTTCTTTATTTTTTATTTTATTTTTATCATATTGTATTTTAGAAATCACTATATTTATATCTTTTTCTTTGTTTCGGTCTTTCTTTCCTTCTTTCTTTCTTTCTTTCTTTTTTCTTTCTTTCATTTGTTTGTATATTTCACTTGTTTCTTTCTTTCTTTCATTCGTTTGTTTGTATATTTCTCTTGTTTCTTTCTTTCTTTCGTTTGTTTGCATAATTCTCTTGTTTCTTTCTTTCTTTCTTTCGTTTGTTTGCATAATTCTCTTGTTTCTTTCTTTCTTTCTTTCGTTTGCTTGTATATTTTTCTTGTTTCTATCTTTCTTTCGTTTGTTTGTATATTTCTCTTGTTACTTTCTTTCTTTCATTCTTTCGTTTGTTTGCATATTTCTCTTGTTTCTTTCTTACTTTCTTTTTTCGTTTGTTTGTATATTTCTCTTGTTTCTTTCTTTCTTTCGTTTGTTTGCATAATTTTCTTGTTTCTTTCTTTCTTTCGTTTGCTTGTATATTTTTCTTGTTTCTTTCTTTCTTTCGTTTCTTTGTATATTTCTCTTGTTTCTTTCTTTCTTTCTTTCGTTTGTTTGTATATTTCTCTTGTTTCTTTCTTTCTTTCTTTCTTTCTTTCTTTCCTTCGTTTGTTTGTATATTTCTCTTGTTTCTTTCTTTCTTTCGTTTCTTTCTCATTGTTCCGGTGATCTTCCTTCTTTGTTAACTCAACTACACCGAATTAAGCGCCTTACTTGATTAACAGCTAGGTCCTATAATTTTAGCGTTGAAATTGTTGGAGGTAACCATGAGTTATATTCCACTAGATTCTCCTCTAGAACTTTTTCCCCTGTGGAACACTTTTCTCCAGTTATTGCTTTCCTCTTTCAAATACGAGTTTCAAATATTTAAACTCAACCTCAATCGTCATCGCTTATCTCCTTGAATCATGTTCTTTTGGTGTTTCTTTCACCGACATGAACTCCTTGAGTCTTAGGTGTAAAATGATTAAAAAAGAAAACAAAAACTCTCTTTTATATATATTTTTCCGGTTTCTTTCTTTCTTTTTTTCTTTCTTTCTTTCTTTCTACCCATAATGCATTTCCATCTTTGGTTCGTTATTTTCAATTGTTTTTTTCCCACTCATTTTTGATTTCATAGAAGGCCTGTGTTTTTAAAATTCTCTCGGTCTAATTGTTGAAATATAGGGTGACCCCAAAAAACGGGAATTTTTGAAGTGCGTATTGCCAGACATGAGCAAGTGGCAACACTGCGAGGCAGTGCCCTTGAGCAAGTAAACATTTCGCCATTTTAGTAACGAGAATGAAATTCACAGTATCCCAGCTGAGATGTTGCAGCAGTCAATGAGGAATCTCAACAGCAGATTTCAAAAATGCATTCGTACAGGAGGACGCCATCTACAGGACGTAATTTAAAAAAAATGAAAATTCCAACATTGTTTCTTAAATGGCATGTTTTTAAGGTTTCAATTACTATGAATTAAATATGTTTCTTCCATAGGTTTTATTGGATTGTTAAAAAGTTTCCGTTTTTTGAGGTCGCCCTATATGTATTTCTCTCTGAGTAGTATCAACCGGAGCACAGTTCTCCACGTTACGTTTAGCAAACGGGTTCGCTGACTAATGCCCCCTGTTCACCCTCTGCTCTCTATTCATGTTGTCCTTCTCATTTGCATATGATACTACACTAATATTCTTCTACATTTATTTCTCTTCTTCATCCTTATTTCTGTTATGCTTTATTCTGCTCTCTATTATATAATTAAACGAATCGGTTAATTAATTTATTTATCTTTTCGCTGAAATCTTGCTTCGGTTCTTTATTTCATATTCCCATTTGGTTCTGCTTACCCTGTGTCTTTTGAAGAATCTATCCCATGAGCCCTCAGTGGCTGCGTCAGCAAGAACAAATCAATGATGAAAATGGCACTGTTCCAGATCAACCAATTCCTTAAATCACAACGGGTCAACCATGAGTGGATCGGAAAACCAAGCCTCTATACAACAGTGGAATATGTCATGCGATTATGCGAAACCCGCCAGTTACACTGCGCGGAAATGGCTGACAATAATAAAATTACAGAGTTTCATTTCTCTATTTACGTTAACGAAACCAGTAGAAAATAATGAACAATTTCGCTATATAGAAATTTAGTATTAAAAAATTTTCTTCCAGATTAAATTACGCTAATACATTTTATTGCTAGTGTCTGGAGATGTCGATATCAAGAGTGTGCGAAGATTTATATATCTGAGAAGTGTGCTAAGAGATGGAAAGCCGAATGCGCGTTGGAATAGCTAAAAAAAATGCCCTTTTATCAGAAACAAAGTAAACAGTTCTAAATTGTTATGCAATATCAATCTTCCTCTACGGCAGTGAAAGCGGAACAATCTCCTTAAAGATGAAGGTGAGACTTAAGGTCACTGACATATGGTTCTACAGACGGACGCTAAGAATAACACGGAGGCAGCACGTGATTAACGAGGTAAATAGAATAAAAAAAGACACTGATACTTAAAATCAGAAAAAAAAAATTAAATTTCTCGGCCAGATGATGATGTTAGCATGGAAATTACGAGAGAAGAAAGTTTTAGCTGAGAACTTACGGTTATATCGAGCAACAGTAAAATTATGAGAACTTCTTGCCAACCTCCCTTCCTGGGTGTGACGATAAACAACATCCGACAGCAAGGCCTCTGATCAGGAGGTTTTGAGAAGCGTGGAACCACCTCTTAATTGCTGGTGTTCCCAGGTCCACCGTGATCGGCGGTGGTAGCACTTGTTAGGGTCCCAGGTATGGGCAAATAGTTAACCCCCCTCAAACTGGGGTCAAATACTATGAAAGTGTAAAAGTAGGTTTTAATACCACCAATACATTTTTGTAAAAAAATATTACCAACAATAAATTTTTCAAGAAAAAATTATTGTCAGCAATACATTACCAGCAATACAAGTTTGAAAAAAAAAAAAGAATTACCAGAAAAACTTTTTGAACAAAACATATTACCAGCAATAAAAATCTTGTTGGCATTAAATAACCAATTGATGTTGATATGCTATAAAACAAACCAAACTAAACCAAACCATTGTTGCCAACCTAGTACTGCGATTAAAATCGAAAAGTCGAGGTACCAAAAAGAAAAGCGATATTTATTTGCAAATATTTAGAAAATGTGGCACAAGGCCAAAATGGAAAATGGGGAAATAGGCGGTCTTCATCTGTCTTAACTTTAAACCTAGCTAGCCACAAACACTGATCCAAACATACCACAATATTCCTAACACCAAAACCACGCATTCTTACTTACCTTTCTTACTACATCCACCATAATACCTCATTGTCTCTATGAAAATCCTAATTAGTCCCCAATTCATTGTCTGATGGGGGGGGGAATAAAACAACAGCTCATCAGAACAATTACTATGAAAATATTTATGGAACAGACACAAGAAAGCTACGTTACGGGGGTGAAGAAATGACTGAAACAGAGATGACAGGTCAAGACAGATAAGATTGCAGAGTCTTCCTATGATTTTTCAAGAACTAATTGCATAGCAGAGGCACCAGAATAGATATGGCGGCAATATTCGAAGCATGGACAATCAATGGTAGACATATAAATGTGTAAGATAGAGTTTTATGAGAAAAAAAATGTTTAGCAAGACAGTGAAGCAAACTTCCTAGCAGCAGAGCCGGAAGGGAGAAGAGCGAGAGAAGAAACTGTTAGCATAGAATTTACGGCTACATCTAGCCAGCTTAACTGTAAATTGATGAAAGCTCGATGCCAGCTAGTGTTGCAGTTAAAATCAAAACGCTCTAGGTATCATAACAAAGAGCTCAGCCGGGCAGTTACCATGAAAGTGTTTATAGAAAAGACAGAGAGAGACAACCTTATAGCGATGGGAAATTGGCTGGAGCCGAGACGTCGATTCAGTACTAATAATATTGGAAATTCTTCTTTGGGTCTTATCAAAGAGCTCAAGGTAAATAGCAGGGGCACCGGACCATAGTAATATTATAAGCATGGAAGAATGGCAGACTTATAGATATGTAAGATAGATTCTGGAGAGAAAATTTTTCACGCCTGACATGGTGAACCGACTTTTTTAGCAGCTGACCTAGTAATGAATTCAATATAATCTCCGCATTTCATATTAACAGAGAACGTTAACCCGAGAAGGCGCAACGAGTCACTTTCCTGGAGGTTAGCATCAGCCATGTTGATGGCAGACAGCAAGGCGTCTCTTAGATGATTACTGGAGATTTTAATTATTCAAAAATTGAAACGTAGTCAAAATTTAAACAGAAAGTATCAAGATTTTTCGTGTAATATGTCAAATGCGTGTAGCATTATGTTTATCACTGAACCGGGTTCAAATTCCAACCTAACATGTTGCGTATATTTTTCGAAACAATTTACCTTGGGAAAAGGAATATCAGAGTAGACTAGGGCTCAATAGCGACTAATGTAGGAGAATGAAGATTCCAAACCGAGACGGCATCGAGAAATAATAACTTTATCTTAAGATCATATAGAACTTCACAAATAATAAAGAATAAAAGAAACCAGTAGAAAGCCATGATAGACTAAGCCTTGAAGGGAAGCAGCATTTAAAAAAATCTATTTTGTTAAAAACAGAGAGCTCGGCCTTTGCCAGAGGTCGACTTTTACACGAACATTACCCTTGTTAACTTGTCTATACTTCTGTGATGAGGTACTATTGCTATTTACACTATTTACATTGTTTGGTCTGTTGTTCTCATCTTTGTTTTGATGTTCACGACGTTTCGGCCATCGTAAGTTCCGGCCTTCTTCAGGTGATATACGTCAGAATTTCGAACTGAACCCTTCGCATAGCAACTGGAAGTAGAATAATCTACATCAGTGGACGAAATATAGGGTTCGGCTTGAAATTCCAAGTATATCACCTGAAGAAGGCTGTAGCGTACAACTGCCGAAACGTCGCGAATATGACAATAAAGATTCTGACAACAGCCCGAACAATGCAAATAGTGTACATTTCTCTTGTCTGTGTCTGTTACTCTTTTGAAAATTCAAGATTGTTAAAACAATATAGGTTTTACATTGACCAAAGTAACGCTAAAGAAGAATAAACATAGGCAGTAAAAAAAAAAAATAATAAAAGTAATGAATGCGTACATTTGACTTGAGCCAGAGTTCATTTTTAGTTGTCCTTTTTCTTTTTCGGATCATTATTTTTCAATGAGAGTCAACGTCGGTGGAGATTTACTTTTAATTAGCCAACTGTTGATAAATGTTTAATCGTTAATCAATAACCGTTGATGTTGATAGCAAACTCGTCTGGGAGATTCTTCGGTAATTAGTGAGCGTAGCATAGACTTACACAGCACTATAAGAATGAAGTGTCAGGCGAAGATCGAAGTGTTTATCCAAGCCTGCGACATCATCTTGTTTCTGATTACTCTGCAGCCCGATTGCTGAGTTCAGTGTCGGCTCCGGGTCATCACGCTATTACATAAAACGGTATGAAAGAAACAGACCATTTCTTTTTGCTATTCGTTTTATTACGAGAGAGTGGTTGCAGCTTGGATGATAAGAGGCAGTGGGTGGAATGACGTCACAGGAAAGCATTGTCTCAGCGTCCTACCGTGGGTTATCTTAGCCGGTCGTTAACCTGGGAGAGGGATGCGTATCGACGCTTCAGCATTCTTGCGGCCCTACCGTTATCCAAAACCCAGACAAAGGTAATCCATCACTCTCAGAATACCCACCCACGAGGCACTCCGGCTGAACGCTGACCATCCTTTCCTGGACTGCGCATTATGTAACACCGACATTGTGTTGGAAACTTTTCACTAGTTTAATGACTTGATTGTATGTCCTTTTTATCTCTCTGCCTAAACACGTGTTTTTGGCTTCAGTTGAATGCTCGTTGTAAACTAATACAATAATGAACCATTGCAAATATATTAGGGACATCAAACCCAAGTAGCTTAAACGATTCACCTATCTGGTTAGTGTAACAACGTACGGATTTACCTTATTGTTGGCACAATGCTGCCTTCTGAACTCAATCACATGTTTGTAAAACCCTGCCCAGCTATTAACAGATTGATTGATTGATTCGTTTTTATAGCTTATCAACTCCTTAACGGTCAGAAAAGTCAGAAATAATTTTAGATTATCAGAATTGTTTTGGAAATAATAATGTATTAGTGATACAAGATTTGCTAATTAACTCATATCTGGGGGAGAAGAGGTGAATTCATTTCGAGTAACAATTCCGAACCATTATCTATTAAATCACATGAAAATCAAAGCTTACTGCACCTGGTATTCCCAAGCGGTCGCCTATTTAGCTACTGACCAGGCTCGACATTGCTTAACTTTGGTAATCGTACGGGAATCCATGTTTCAACGCTATATGGCCTTAAGCCACGGCTATTAAACCCTGGCTTTTTGCCAGGGCCGCTTTGATCGCAGACGTTTATCATTATTGAAAGATGAGGTTTGATCGCTTTTAAGATGGAGAATCGTTCAGGAGAACTCTGACAATGAAGAAAAGGAAAAGTCATTTATTTTGCCACAAATGTCGATGACGCTCTGGGAAGCACCTGCGGACAAATCCACTTTACAGTATAGACATTTTGAAATATTAACCAACTCTTTGACTCACTTGGGTCTTCTACAAAGACGTCGGCAAATCCAAAGTGACGGACACATGACCTGCACCGGAGGTTGGTCAGCAGGCGAAGAACGAAACGGCAAGAGAATGGCTATAAGAGAAAGTCGAATTGAATTGATTGGTTGTTGACACAATGACGAATGATGAAGTAACGGACAGCGTCTGCCCGTGCTTTCTAGTTTTCGTCTTTGTGTCACATCTGAAGGTAAAGATTTTCATGTAATTGCAAATATTTTTACTTCTAACGTCAATTATTCACTTACTTAACGAAAACGCGTAATGTTCAATTATTTTTTATTCTTAATACAGATTTTTAAAATATTTTTCTGCCTGAGCGTGGAATAGTGGATAGTGGTTTGAATTGAGAAATCGTAGAGCCGAGTTCGAATACAAGTTGAATTTCTTTTATTCAAATTCTCTTGGGCGAAGGTATGAAACCATCTCTTCTCTCTCCTATGGGTAAATAGCGGGACAGACTGAGTCCTTGGATGGCAACCGATCAAGAAGAAGGACAATTGAATTCAAAACCTCCAACTATGGGTTAAATAGACCTCACCACCCCGTAGTGTTTTCCAAGCGTAGCTCAGATGTGGCACAAGGCCGAAAGTATGGGCCAACCAGTGATGATCGAACTCACTACTCAGTCGTAATAGTTCTAGCGAGACAAGCTTGCTAACCCTTACACCACCTCGAGGTGCCGAAACCTCACCACCCCTTAACTAGCCAAGCGTGGTGAGTACGGCTATAACCCTGAATCAGGGAGGGATTCCCCCAACAGGGGTAAGAAGGCCTTGGATTTGGATTTGGCACTGAGAATACCATGGACAAAGCACGTAATGGACGAGGGAGTTCTAAAGAAAATGGGAATTAGAATAACGCTCATATTTAAAATCAGAAAAAGGATAGTTGAAATTTCTAGATACCGCAATGAGAAAGGACGGTTTGGTAATTTTAATATCCGCAGGAAGGTAGACGAAAACAGTGAGCAGTTTACATAATGAGTCCGTGTGAATAGATAGCAGAGAAGGGACAGGAAATTGTGGAGAGCTATGATCGCTCAGTCCTGAAAGAACGTTAATGATTTACTCATTGAAGTTGAAATTACTGGAATCCATAAAAACACATAATCACGTGATGTGACGTAAAAATGCCCGGATTTAAAAGTTACCATGTAATAATATGGAAACCGGAAGTATGGGGCACCCAATGAGGACCGAGCTTACTATTCAGTTGTAATTGATCTGATGATACAAGCTTGCTAACCATTACACCACGTCGAGGTGACACAACCATATAATAATTTGTACAGATATACAAGCCCCATGTCATACAAATGGTAGCAAACTCGTGTGGCTATGAAATTATTTCCCAATTTCCAAGTTCTGTTGAACTGGCGCCATCTATGCCCATCTCTTCCTTTACATTGTTATATTTGTAAGGCAGGCACGTTCAAGACGTTGAGACACTGATTAAGTAGGCGAAGCCTTAATTACAGTTCCAACCTGCGGTCTTCTACAAGAGCAAAAACAAAAGATCACCCTTTCACAATTGCATCAAACAATGGGAAAATGTAATTCTGGATAGAAACACTGTGAAAATGGATTAATCAATGAGGCTAATTTCCATGTCCCTACATTCACAGAAAATGGATTAGAACAATTCTTTAATAAGCACTCCTGTATCTCTGTATGTCAGGGTTTTTTTTTTGCTTGCAACCGTGCCTACAATACCGGTATTATCAGAAATGTTGCGTGCCAAAAGTTTTTACGAATGTTATGTGTTGGATCCTCATAGAATTCCCCACAACTCTGGTACTGATATATATATATATATATATATATATATATATATATATTTGAATTGGACAAAGTCCGACAATTTATTTAAAGACATTTATTATATGTTTAACGTTCTTTTTATAGATACAAGTTATTTAAGCAAATGCTCTGTTTTATAATAAACAGTATTAAATAACATTTAATCTTATAACATTTGTCTTATCAAGTGATGATGTTGAATTCAAAATCATCACTTGATAAGAAACCAGAAGTGTTGAAACAAAATCGTTATTTTTGTAGTGATTTTATAACATATTTATGTTATAATATTTAAATAAATAATTACATATATATATATATATATATATATATATATGTGTGTGTCTGTGTGTGTGTGTGTGTGTGTTTGTGTGTGAATTTGTATTTGGGCAGCAAATTCTCTTTGAGGCATGTTTGATTGAATAATTATAGACATTATAGACATTATGTCTGCTAATTTTTAACAAAATCCGTTCATACTTACGAATAACCTTCCGTGTATTGATATTAAAGTACGAGAGAAATGTGGTATAACTGTTTAAATTTCTTTTGATCTGATGTTACTAATTTGTACTATTTGCACTCTTGACGATGATCTTTGAAGAAGATCGAAAGTACTTGGGAAATTAAAATAAAAGGAATTTAATCAGTTATATGAGCGTATGAACGGATTTTGTTAAACATTAGCGGACCAAAGGTCTGTAAGTTAATAGGTTTATTACTGATATGTTAGTATCAATATGTTTGTATAGATTTTGTGCGCACATTTTGTTTTCCATCAGTTTATGATTACTTTTGCATTTTCATACATACATACATACATATATATATATATATATATATATATATATATATATATATATATATATATATATATATACATGTACATATATATATATATATATATATATACATGTACATATATATATATATATATATATATAGTACAGGTAATCGATCCGTTGGCATATAATACAGATGGATTCTAGTAATATTAAGTATTAAAACTGATCCACAGAAAGATCGATGTTTTTATTTTAACAGAGCATATGTAAGAAACAGAGCATATTATAAGAAATACCGCATAGAAGAAACTGATATTAAACCACGAACGACAATTAATGGCCAACACATAGCAGGGACTGATATTAAATTACAAACTAGTCACATCCATAAATAAACTCCAACCCAATACCGCTTCCCCCCGGGCTAAGATAACTTACGCCCCCACCAATTGCTAACGCAAACCCACTCTCATTAACAAGGCGTCTACTAGAGGATGACTGGCATTGAAAATAAATTTAAAACAATGCTCCGAGACAAAGCGACACTTAGAGACTGATGATAGCCGTATACAGAACGGCTTGAAATAGGCTATATCAGAGTAATGTTTTCTGTAAGATATATACATATATATATATATATATATATATATATATATATATATATATATATATATATATATATATATATATATACAGAACTCCAAGGTATTGGTAAAAGGAACAGGAAATCTGAAAGGTGACCAAAGAAAAAACAATAAAAACTCAATAAAACAAAACAAGGAAAAACAATAGGTGAAAGAATGAAAGTAGATGTAAAACAAAGAAAAAAAAAGAACAAAAGACAGACATCTACATAAACAGTAATATATACTACTACTCTATGTCTAAATTACCAAGACAGAAAATAGGCTCCCCAGAGTCAGGACACATAAAGAGATAAAGTTCGATGCATTCCACGAGTTTCACGTTACCGCGATCGTCGTTCATCATATATACATATATACGCTGATATTTGATCACATCGATCTGTTACTCAATACATGACAAAACAACGAAATATCTAAGTTATTTTCTGAACGATATCTTGATCAAGGTTTCTCCTATTATGATATTATATATATATATATATATATATATATATATATATATATATATATATATTAGTGCATTTATGTTCGTTTGTATGCCCGGATGTGCAATTGATGTATTGGTTTAGCCGAGTTCTAATACCTTTCGAGTTTGTTAAATTCATATTCGCGAAAATTACATTGGGAACGGTAATACCCATATCTTCATCCGATTTTTAGTGCAGTCTATTCAATCTAGCCTTGATTCTTAATTAGTCTACGAGATAAATCTGAATGAAAAAAACTGTAGATTCGTTTGTTGGGATCGTAGCACACAATCTGCACGAAGTCTCGGTATTCGATTCTTCCCAAAAATGTGCATGGTTATGCATCACCACGATTATCAAATCATGTATGCAGGCGAGCCGAACTGTACAGTTCTAGGAGCTGAGTTGCTGGATACTATTACATTGAACTTCACGAGAGAATCAGTAATATATATATATATATATATATATATATATATATATATATATATATATATATATATATATATATATATATATATATGTATATATATATATATCTCGTGTAACATCATAAATGTCCGATTTTTAGAACCGTTGTATCATAGAAATGATTAAACATATATTACTGGAATTACCCGGGGATTTTATAACACTACTGGACTCTGAGCAATAAAAAAGTAATAATTACGCTTAAAAGAAAATTGTGATGAATTAAATTGTAGACGAAAATTACATGCTCATCATTTTATATATATATGTATATATATATATATATATATATATATATGTTTGTGTGTGTGTGTGTGTGTATGTGTGTGTGTGTGTGTGAACATTGAAGTCAACACTCACAGGCGACAGTCTTTTCCATGCTAGATGCAATAGTCAGGTCGCGAAGGTTCCATTTTTCCTCGACTATTTATATATATGGCTCAGTGGTGCATTGTGGGCAATCTATTCTGGCCTCGACTATTTATATATATGTTGGAAAAATGCGTCTAGCATGAAACAGCTGGTCACCTCTGCGTGCTGACTTCAATGTTCATTTTATATTTATATTTACATACGCTCTATCTCTGATATTGAGGGATTTATCCCATAAATATCGCACACCTTAAAACTACATTTCTTTATATATATATATATATATATATAATTATATATATAATTATATATATATATATATATATATATATATATATATATATATATATATATATATATATATATATAAGCTTAAGCTTTGCGCTCCGATATTATATAATTATTTTCAGATTTTTCTTCAAGAACTGCACTGGTATTTACCTACAGAGTTTGTTTTCATTATAATGACTGTTACATTATATAACATTCCTCAAATCAATTCTTTCATGCTCCGTGAGCTGATAACATTTTTCTATCAGTTTTGATAGAATTTCTTCCTCTTTCGAATAGTAGTTGCAAACCTTCTACCATCCGGCATGCTTCCAAATCTTTCAGAATCGATGACGTCTGTTTCTGAACACCAATTTCAAATTTCTAATTCACGACACAAATTTTCGATTGCAATTAAGCCAGATATGGTTGTTAGTAAAATGAAGAGCCGACCGGGCAAATTATAACTTGGAGATAACAAAATCAAACAAGTACAACAATTTAAATATCTGGGAAGTGTTTTAACAGATGAAGAAAAGTGCGACACTGGAAACTTTTTTTTCAAGCAATTCACACCAAGCAAGGCGGGAGTGCCACTAGCACGCAAGGGGTTACAGAGGATTGAGAACAAGAGTAAAGAGACGAGTTTGAGGAAAGAATACAGAGAAGGACGGGGAACAAAGCTCAAGGTATCAGAAGATGTCGATGGACATTACACTTGAATATGTGAAGATTATAGTTATCAGGGAAGCGAGCAAGGGGAAGGGAGTTACACAGACGGGAAGTGCGAGAGAAGAAGCTGCTTGAGTCAAAGAGACGGTTACATTTAACTGTTGCGACAGTGAAAGGGTGGGGGCCGAGATGTCAGCCTAGTAGCTCGATTAAATTCATGCAGTTGGGGAACCAGCGAAACTAGCTTGTCGGAACAGACGCCGTGAAAATATTTGTAGAAGAGACAGGGGGATTGGAATAGCGAATGATGCCTTCCTAAAGCGAAGCAAATTAATAAGCAACAGAAAGTTAGAAACAGAGGAAAGAGTACTGGACTGGTATGTAATATCAATCCTCCTATATGGCAGTGAATGTTGGGCAATCTCCTCAAAGATGAAGGAGAGACTTGAAGCAACAGAAATGTTATTCTACTGAAGGATGCTGAGAATACCATGAACCGAACGTGTGAGAGCAACGGCATAGTTTTAGAGAAACTGAAAACAAATTGTATACTTATACTCAACATCAAAAAGAGACAGTTGAAATTTCTAGGGCATATAATGAGAAAAGAGGGCTTAGAAAATTTGATACTCACAGGGCAGATTGAAAGCAATGAAACAGACGAAGACAAGAACAGCGCATAAGCTACATAGAGAGCTTGATGACGGAACAAGTATTAGGAGAGATAATAGAAATAAAAACATATTTATTAAGATCTACAAAGGACAGTAAATTGTGGAGAGGCATGATCGCCAACCTTCTGAAAGAACATAACATATTTAATAATATTGATGGATGTTTCATTACGTTTAGCCTATACGTTGAAAACCATTCTGGGGCTGTCTCCTTAGTATGTTTCCAGTCTTTCACTTTTTGGAAGATAAATTTTCTTCAAAAGGTGGACAGGTGAGGTTAAAAAAAAGAAGAAAAAGACTTTCTTAAGCCCGGTCTCATTCTTTTGTAAATTAATTTTGCTTACGATCCTTGTACGTATCCCAGTAACTGCTTCATTAAAGCATCTCCATAAAAAAAAAATGTTCACTAATCTACTTCATTGGATGGTATATTTCTCATCATATTTTGTATTCGTGCTATTTTACTTCAAACGTCATCTTACAGGTCATGCCCCGAATTTTTCTATTTTTTGAAGGCCGAAAGTATTCTTATAAATACTGACCAATCCAAATTCTTCACTACTATTTCTTTGATTTGTATGTCATTTCTTAAATGTTTTTATTTTTTGTTTTGTTTCGGGCAACTTGATTAAATATCCCTCGAGATTTATTCATTCCTTATATTAAAAACTTAGACAACCCGATGTTATAAACACTGATATTTTATCAATATCTTGCCATTTATGGACGATGAATAAGTCAGTGGAAACATGTCAAACAGCATACAAATTATGTTGTAGCCTTCCCTGTATTGGTAAGCTTCAATCAGTTTCTTTTGTAGATTTTGGCCTGGTCTTTGGCCTTCGTCACGATAATATGTAATGTGTAAAATAAATAAATATATACGTGTACATATAAATACTTGATATTAAATGAACTAATCCGACTTGCCACTTTTGGATAATAACTGTGACATTCCTCTATTTATTGAACAATTTAGTTCATGCCACATCGACTGAAAAAAAAACTACTACTACAAAAGAATTCTCCTATTACCATATTAGTACAAAAACGCACACTCTTAAATTTAAAAAAAATTCAACCTCAGCGTTGCGACCGCACGCTCCAAAATTTCTTCCCGTTAACAATAACACATTTCTAAAAAATCATATTTCGGATCATATCTAATCTTTCGTTGTCCCGTTATTACCTGGATGTAAAAAAACAAATATATGTATTCTTAACTATCTGTTTTTTTGTATGAATGATTCATGTAATATAAATTGAACTGCACCACATACTTGATATATATATATATATATATATATATAGAGAGAGAGAGAGTGGGGCATAGATAGATAGATAGATAGATAGACTGTCACATTTCCCAGTTCAGTTTATAATTGAAAAGCTTCCCTCCCCACACAGATTATTGCAGTGTAGGTCAGTGTCGAACCACCCACATTTTCGGAAGGACTCATAACATAATAATTATGCATAGTTTACCCCATATTCTCCAAACAACCGATCCAGATTTATTTTCACCGTTTTTAAACACTTCCTAATAATGCCAAGGCTAGGGACAGAGCCGGCGCATCTTACCAACGACACACGCAACCTATCGTATTTTGGATTCCCGTTGTCGCCTCTGCCATTTTATTAAGCAATGTTTTATGGCCATCCGCCATTTTTTAAAATTATTTTTAATCTGACGTTACATTGTCAGTCATCAAATAATAATATACATCGTGTATCTGCATGGCCGGTGCGGTGCCTAGTGGGGAGGAGGAGCAGATATTCTAATTTCAGCAGCACTTATTTGTTTTAAATTGTAATTTTCTTTCTGAACAGTTCTTTCAAATCAATTAGGAGGGTAATAATATATCTCGGTAAAATCATTTTTTATTCCGAGATCATCTACTAAGGAAGATCTCTGATTTTTATTTTACTAATAACAATACTAATCAGTAGTCCACGGCTAATAATTAAAATAAAATTTCTAGTCCCTATTTTTTACATTTCTAGAAAGATAAAACTGAGAAAATGAACACTTAAAAAGTAAAAATGTTTCAAGATTTCAGCACATGAAAAGTTTCCCCAAAAGCTGAAATACTGTTTTTAAAACAATTTTTTAAGACAATCCCGTTTGTGTTCTGTTGGAATCTTTGTAAAACTTTTTTTTTTTCAGCGGAGATGCGTCAGCGATTAATTTTTAAAGAAATGTAAATATTTGCGACTTAAACATTTTTTTTCGAGCAAAATTTTGTCATGAAAATATTGGTGCTTATTACAAAAAGGATAACATTTTCTCAGATTTTTAAAAAATAGAAAAATAGTATTCATTATAAAAGTCAATAATTAATGAATATGTACTGAAATTTTCATTTAAATTGGATAATTCCATGATTTTGGGTAATTTAAAAAATCCGCTTCTCTCCCTCCCTGATTTTTCTTCGTTGATTCGTGGCCTCCAGGTTGGGAAACTTTGAAATCAACTTTGTCGTAGAGAGCGGGACCCCGTATCAAAGTTTCAGGGTTGGAGGCTGAGACCCTAGCGCCGGCCCTGGCTATGGACAGCAAAGACAAAATATGGATTCAGAGTTTTCCTTTTCGTATACTGACTGAAAGTCAGGGCAATATACCCTATTCTAATCGGATATATCACTCAAAATACGGATGCACAGTCTGTATATATATATATATATATATATATATATATATATATATATATATATATATATATATATATATTAGGCAATTCGCCCCAAGAAAAGCAGGAATGCCACTAGCACGCAAGGGGTTACAGAGAGTGAGAGTAAAGAGTAAAGAGGAGTGTTTGGGAAAAGGATAAAGAGAAGGACAGGGATCAAGATCAAGGCATGAAAAGATGTTGATTGACTTTACATTTGAATATTTGAAGATTATAGCTGTCAGAGAAGCAAGTGATAGGAAGGGAGTTCCACTGACGAGAAGTGCGAGAGAAGAAGCTGTTGGAGTAGAAGAGATGGCTACCGTTTCGACAGTGAAAGGGTGGGACCGAGATACTTAAACGAATACTAAAATGGGAACCCCTCATTACAGTGATAAAAATGAATATATTTTTAACTATTTTATGAAAAGATTTCTGGGTGTTTTAAGAGATAAATCCAAAATTTCATGTTACGTAAACAAATTTCATATTACTTAGACAAATATCATGTTACGTAAACAAATATCATGTTACTTAAACAAATATCATGTTATTTAAGCAAATATCCACAGAAAAATACTTTTACTTTACGTTTTTTTTTCATCCACCAGAAATAAATGCATATTTTTCTTTAAAAATAATAGCATGAGAAAATAAATGAAAAGTTTGGGAGGGTGTGAGCAGAAGCATGTATCATATCACAGTGAGACTATATTAACAGAATCGGACCTGTTTGTCGCCAGAATACCTATTACATATTATTCGTGATGATATTAAAAAATTCAATATGCGTTGACATATATATATATAACAAACACAGTCGCATTCCACATCACGTGACGTCCGAGTCTCGAAACAAACACACAAACACAGTAATTTTAGTACAACATACATACGAAGAATAAAAGAGAAATACTGGATTCTAAAATTAGACACATATAAACTAGGGTTAAACAAACACGTGGATATTTTAAATCTATATAAATATTTTAACAGTTAAAAATATTTCTTTAGATATGGTCAAAAAGCCTTTTTAAACAACATTTAAAATACTATCATCAGTCTTCCGCCAAAAATTCAAACACAGTCGCATTCCACATCACGTGACGTCCATGCCTCACGACAAACGCTGTAAACAAACACACAAACACAGTATCTCATTTGATTTCTGAGGAAGGACCGAGGTGGTATGAAATATTAAATATATATAAAAACACAGAAATAAATACTTTCATAAAAAAAACACCCAATTTTTTTTTTCAGTTATTTTATCCATATATATATATATATATATATATATATATATATATATATATATAATATGTATGTGTGTATATGTGTTTGTATATGAGTGTGAGGGCTCCACCATCAATACCCAGGGGTGCGGCTCGAAGCAGGAGATCAAGGGAGGGCTGGAAATAGCAAGAAGTACTACAACCAAACGGTGACACATGTAATAGTCGGAATACACACAAAAGCCTAAAACTGAAATTACTACAATTCTCTGCTTTCGCCATCGCCAGCTAGGGAGCACTAACCAGGAGGGAAAGACACCAGATTGACGCTTTCGAGATATGCGCATATCGCAGGGTCCTTAGAGTGCCATGGACAGCGAGACGCACTAATAAGTTGCTGCTAGATACCATCAGAACAAGGTAGATGTTGAGAGAGCCATCGAGGCGGCTGCGATAAGGACATTCTGCTAGGCCCACAAGGGGCGTGGGCAAGCGTCTCCTGGGATGACCACCCAGGTATTGATTTGATGATATGAAGAGGTGGACTGGAATAACGGTGGCTAATATTCTAAGAGTAGCATCAAACAGAGAGTGATAGAGTGGGTAATGAACACATCGGCACAAAATCGCTAACAATAAATGTGTATGGTGATATGTGTATGTGTGTGCGTATGTGTATGTGACTGTATATGTTTCTGAGTATATGTTTATGCATCTGTGTGTACAGGTGTTTTTATACAGAATATTTTACTAGAAATCGCTATGAAATTATGAACGGATTGCATTACTTCCATGTACATATATAAATATATATATATATATATATGTGACTCTATCTGTGTGTGTGTGTGGATGTGTATGCGTGTAAGTGTTTGTGTATGTGTGTGTGCGTGTGGTTGTATTAGATTCTTTTGTCTTAGTCATAGACATGGACTAAATATCGTGCACCCACTGAGGTGAAATACGTACTAATAAAATATGATAGACTATTTCGCAAATAAAAGTCCTCTACTGGAAGCATGACAGTCACTTTTCATCTTGGACAGGAATATAATCCCATCAACCAACCCCATAACAGCCACTATCGAAAAATATATTATCCCACCCTGACATAAAATTCGTTAACACCACCTCCAAAACAATAAGAGATATAATTATCACTAAACGAGAATACAGCAACAGCAAGACAGACGCAATAATATACAGAATAGATTGCATAAATTGCCCAATGATATACATCGGCGAAACATCCAAAAATTAAGAAAAAAGACTATGTAAACTTTGCAGAGACATGTTGCATAACAACCATTGAAACGCACTGGTGATTCGCCGTTATACATCTGACCACAATTCAGACTTAATAAATGACAGCTTGATCAGAAGAGAAAGGGACTCATGTCTTGAAAATGTATTGAAAGTAAACGCGTTTAGCTCACAGTTCTTGACAATAAACTTAAGACCAGGACCATATATAATCTCATCGATCATCGCAAAAGTAATAATATCAAAATATGAGATAGTAGACACGAAACAAGTAGTCTTATTAAAAACAACAGATATTAAGAGCCATAGTAAATATGTAATAGAAAACAAGTTCCACCAAAACTATAGAAAAAAAATCAAATATATATGTAATTGTACATATATATATATATATATATATATATATATATATATATATATATATATATATATATATTACTTATGTGCAAATACCGTTGGGAAATGTATGAATCTATTCTTCAACCCCCATCAGCTATGGGTTAAAAAGCAGGACAAACTGGGTTCTATAGCCTTGGTTAGCAATTGGTCCATTGCAGAAAGAAATGGCAACTTACTGAAAGAAAATATTCTGTCTAGTCAGCCATGAATCGAAAGAGACATCGTCGTCTAAGCGTGAATCCCATATGGCACTTAATTGACTTTAGCAGAGATATTTCTAAAAACGCACACTCAAAAATTCTTTTTATTTCGGTCAATCATTGGAAATAAAGAAAACCGCTTGGAGAATCGGTTAATAAGATTTCGGGAGACATTCGTAGGAAACCAAACTAAATAGACTCAAGTGCAGTTTGAACCCGGTTCGCTGACTCCATGCCACGGAACTTTAACCTCTATCGCATGTCGATATTTAAAATAATTGATATATATAAAAAAAAAAACTAATTCCCACCAAACCAGTTAAAAGTTCCTCAGGACGGCGAATTATATGTCTAGTATTTACTTGTATGCTAGTAAAATACTTGATATCGGCATGCATCCGATTTCACTTAGTCAAGCGAATCAATAACCAGCAGAAAGTTTTTCCTAGTTCACACAAATGTTGACAAATCATATTGCATTTCGCATTTGAATCATCTTTCTGGCACCATTCGATGCTAATCTTCTTTGACTTTTAAGCGACAAAAGACGATAAGTTCGAAGAGGGTCACTTGCAGCTGACACATTCCACTCCATAGCAAAAGGAAGCAAAATGCAATTACTATATTTTGTACAGCTTACAATTTCTATGTGACTGACACACACACACACACACACACACACACACACACACACACATACACATACATATATATATATATATTGAGAGAGATTTTCTTTCATCTTTCTTATCTTTGATACTTATACTATATAGTTCAATCACTTTTCTCCGAGGAAATACGTATAGCTTTGTGAAGTATTTGCATGTCCATCTGTCAGTTAAGTAGATGAAAGAAGTTAAATTCTTGAACATCGCAGATTTTACTGGTTTTCTTTGTCTTTCATGTATACTATTTCTTCAAAGTCTGGGAAACCACGGCTCTCCACAACTTCTTATCTCTTGCTATCTCTAAGTAACGTTTGACGCTTTACGAATCTTCTTTTTCTCCAGTCTGACTTCCATTCACACAGGCTTAATTGTTAGATTATTCGACTTTTTCCCTATGCCTACCTAATTTCATTATGGCCTTTTACTTCGTAAATTGTCCCAGAATTTTAGACAATCTGTTTTTAATTTTAAAAATAGATTAGTAGCCATTTCAAGAACATTATCTCAGGTGTTCAGAGTATGGTATTCTTAGCATCTGTAGGGATACTGTTCAGAATTCACCTCCAATCAGGGGACAGATATGACACAGAGATCCAGCTTTCTTCTCTTTGTTTAATAAGAAATTTTCCTATGTATTAATCTATTGTTCTTCTGGAAGGCGTTTCTCTTTATTCCGATCCACCTTTGGATTTCTGCACCACGCTTTCAACTTCACTCCTGACTTCCAAATGAAACCGTCGCTAAAGATACCGAAAAAATTGTCTCCTCCTTGGCTTACTCCGGAAAGTATTTTTTTCATTCTCTTATGCTATATCAAGTCAACATAAATAAAAAAGGAAAATAATCTAAATGAAATCGGCTAGATTATATATTCAAAGCATATAAGAGAAAAGAATATTTTTAAATTTTAAATTCTAAATTCCTCTCGTTGGTGCGTCTGTGTAGTCGCACCAATGTAACTAATTCAGTCCGATCAAGTACTAAAGGACTAACCGCGTCACACGATACTTTTTCTACTTTGTTATAAATTTGTCGCCAATATTGTTAATGATATATATATATATATATATATATATATATATATATATATATATATATATATATATATATAATTAATTTTTTTTAATGATTCCATCGCGACACAGAAATTACAATGTTTCAAAACTGGTCAGCATGTATTTAAGTTTAATTCCAATATTAAACCTGAACTACCGGGTGGCAGTTTCACCCTCAAGCCTTGTTTTGGAGTAACTTTGGTATGGAATGTTTTACTCATTTATAGTTTTGAAAATGGATGTATGATCTGGGGTTTGTTTTTCTTTATCAAGGGGTCACTGCTTTGATGGAAGTAAAGGTAATCTAGGCTCTTCTTGTGTATCGAGCACTGTTTTTTTTTAAAAATAAAAACAAAAATACTAAAGAACTTCAGATCATCAATCTAACAGTTCTTTCCTATTATATTAATACACACACACACACACATGCACTCACACACACATATATATATATATGTATATATATATATATATATATATATAGTGTGCATGTGTATGTATACATGCACTTCGACGTGGTGTTATGGTTAGCAAGCGTGTGTCACAAGATGAATATCGACTAAATAGTGATTTCGATCCTCACAGGTTGCCTCCTGCATTCGGCCTTGCCCCACACGCTTAGTAAATCACTACATATGAGTGTAGGTGGGTCAGAAGGCCAAATTGAAACTGAGGAGGAAAATTGAAAAAAAAAATTAAAATGCCCAGTGTCTCTCGTTTGTGCGCATGTGTAGTCGCATCGACGTAAGTATAAACTTTGTCCCTAGAAGGACGAAGCACATCACATGAAAACATGTTCCACTTTGTCATAGTTATTTCCAGTACATTTGTTCTTGAAATATATATAAAAAATATATTCTCATCCCATTACAAATTTTTTTTGGGGGGGGCGGGTTTCCTCACACCAAAAGAAAGAATCAACGTCCATATAAACATATGACGTCTGCAGTGACCTGGATTGTATCCGACAGGATGTAAAACGTGTTCTTCGTGGTAAGGCGTACAAGCGAATCACGGATCCTGTCTCAGTAACGCGACGATAAACAGCAGCAAATGTTGGATGATTCGATTGCCTTCGTACGGGAAACGCAATCTGATACAGCCGTGCAGCCTCGTGTGCATTACCATTCGCGTGGCGATATGTAAAATATCTGCCTGTTCACGATATGAATATCCTGACATTGTTAAACGAAACACTACTCAGTTAACCCACTACTACACAGGTTAAACGTTGAAGACAGACTAGCCACGAATGTACACGAATGACAAATGTAAACTAGTCTACGTGACAACACAGCGCCATAAACTTTCTTTAAATTTAATAACTCCAAAACGAATGATTAGCGGACTTATCTCGTGGTGCGTGATCATAGGGCGATAGACTCTGCACACGTTGCAAATGATACGGATACAGGAGCTGCACTCGAAAAAAAACCCATGCGGTACTATGAGATGTACGACATGCTAGGGACACTTAACGCCTTCTGATATCTGGATCGTCTCAGACAGTCTATAGAATGTGTTCTTCGTGGTCAGGCGTACAAGCGAATCTTGGTCTTCTTCCATCCATAGTTTGTGGTGTCACAGATCCTGTCTCAGCAAAGCAATGATAAACACCAGCAAATGTTGGATGATTCGATTGCCTTCGGTCTGGAAAAGCAATCTGATACAGCTATGCAGCCTCTCGTCTATTACTATTTGCGCGGACGTATGTAAAAATCACATCTGCCTGTTCCCTATATGAATATCCTGCCATTGTTAGACGAAAAACTTCTCAGTTAACATACTACTACACACGTTAAATGCTGAAGACAGAGTAGATACAAATGCACACGAATGGCAAATGTCATCTAGTCTATATTGCAACACAACGCCATCTACTGTAAACTTACTTTAAACTTAATAACTAAAAAACAAAGGATTTGTGTATATAATCTTATATGGATTTTTGTCCTTGCTTATATGTGAGGATCTCGACAATAAAGTTTGTAAAAATATTTTTGATCCACTATATATATATATATATATATATAAGTATAGGATTGCTGTATATGGAATAAAATCCAATAACCAAAAAACAGAACGCTCAATACAGAGTAGAGTGAATATAATTTATTCGAAAATTATAACATAAATATGTTATAAAATCACTACAAAATAGCCATTTTCTTTCAACACTTCTGATGTCTTGTCAAGTAATGGTGTTGATTCAACACCTTCACTTGATTAGACACCAGAAGTGTTGAAACAAAATGACTATTTTGTAGTGATTTTATAACATATTTATGTTATAATTTTCGAATAAATTATATATATATATATATATATACACACACACACACACATATACACACACATATATATATATATATATATATATATATATATATATATATATATATATATATATATATATATATATATATAATATGTGGGACACCATATATTACTACGCTATCCAGATACTTGAATCTCGGTACCGGGTTGATTCTGCATTATTTTTCACTATTCCTCTCTGTGAATGCATAAATCGAGATTTCATGAAATTAGTTATTCGGTAATGTATACCAATATTTTACTCTTCTGACAGGTTTTTTATTGAATGAGCATAGAGCATGAGTATTATGCGATTGGCATGTCAATTCGAATTCCAGCCTTGTAAAGATTTAAAAGCATCTTTTCTCCCGCAGGTATGGATCAAAAAGCAATGATGACTCGGCTCTCTAGTTCTGGTTGGCAACTGATTTAGGAGAAAGGCAACTCTGAATTGAAAAATGGTTTGATCAAGGGGCTAAAAACCCCAGACCATGAAATCTTACTTGCTTCAGATGTAGTCTTATCGTCAATGGGAAATGACATAAAATACAGAAGAGATAAAAAGGGAATTGGAAATATTACCTTTATGCCCCTTAGCTACAACTACAACACGACTTAAATGTAAGAAAACATGTTATCCCGATGGGTTCTAGATTAACTCTATGTTTTTAGACAGTCTAAAACGGGTGTTATCTAGAAAGGAGAAAAGCATATAATTTATTTTATTTTACCACACCTCAAGGAATTATTTAATGCCGCCAAGATTTGTGGGACAAGTTCCTATAAATAGAATATGTATTCTAGGTAAGAAATCAGTTTGTAAATCAGGTTTCATTGACGTAATTTTTGTAAAGAGTGTTTTTGTCACCATTAAAATATATCGCTGGTAATTTTAAAAAAATATGTATTGCTGGTATTTTTACTATAAAAATCTATTTTTATTCTTTCATAGATTTCTGACTTCAGTTGGGGGTTAACTATTTGCCCATAGCTGAGACGCTAGAAGATGCTACTACCCCGGTGGTCAGGGTGGACCCGGGAACAACAGCAATTAAAAAGTGGTTCCATGATCCTGAAAACCTTCCGACCGGAGGCCTTGCTGCCGGAATTATTTTATCATTATACCCAGGACGGAAAAAGCATGTGACGCTTCAATAGATATTAATTCTTAGTATGCTGTCTACATACATTACTGCAATAGCTATTGTAGGATATTTTAGAATCATTTTAACAAGGCGCTAATGTCACTGAGTCGCTAGAGGTTAGTGGGTGTCGAAGAGAATGAAATGACTTTAGTGAGGAGATAGGACAAGAAGACATGATTCAATAAGTCAAAATATGGTGATTGACCCTGCAAATCGATTTTTGAAGATGGTAGATATTAGGGGAGCAAGAGACCGGAAGATATTTCCACAGGTGAGAAGTGAGAGAAAAGATACAATTAAAGTAGAGCTTACGGTTACATCTAGCTAATGTCAGCAGTAAAACGATGAAACCGATTTGGAAATCTGTAGGACCGCTTAAATCTAAGCAGTCGAGATACCAAGGAGGAAAGCTCATCGGCACAATTACCATGTGAATATTTATAAAGAAAACAGCGGAAAACCACGTTACGGCGGTAGGAAAGTGACTGAAGTCATAATGACAGGTCAGAATCGATAAGATTACAGACTCATCTTTGGATTTTGTTGAGAATCTCGAGATATGTAGCCGGTGCAACAGACCCGATATGGCAGCAGTATTCAATGGGCGAATGGTAGATTTATAAATGTGCAAGATGCATTCCGATGAGAAAATTGTCTGGCTCGACACATTGAACCAGATTTCTTAGCAAGCAAATCTTGCAATTAATTTAATATAATCGGCCCACTTCACGTCAGTAGAAAACACGTGTGTGTATAGTAATGTTCTCATCAAACAAGAGCGGGCCTTCCCCTGCAAATCGTTGTCTACAGAACTTAAACGAATAATATATACCATGAAACGACAGGAATGAAAATACATAATACTGTGTGTTTTTTTGCAGGTGTCTCTGGGCCTTTAGATGATTTAAGTTGTGTGCAGGCCGTGCTGTTTTAAAATTTTAATTTCAGATGCAACTTGGACTGAAATAAACAATAAAGAAAATAAAATTAAACATTAAAAACGCGAAACGACTTGGAGCATTCATCGCCTTCAGGTTACTTTCACATTGGAAGACATGTAACGAATTGGCCGTGAGCTGTCAGTAGCTATATATAAACGTCCGACCAGCGTCAAGGAGGCGCCGCGGTCTGCCATTATGGCTTCTGACTGTTTAATTAATTTAGGAAACTCACTCAAAGCACTGGTAGAAATTTCATAATTTCTCCTAATTTTCTTTATAATTTTTTGTGTCGATCTTTCATGTGTTTTTTTAACGTCTTCTCTTCTTGGTACTCACTTCTACCTTTCATTGTTCTTTCGAGTCCTCACTTCTTCTTCTTCTTCTTCTTTAGTTTCCTTCTGTGGCTATTTCTATTTGGACAAATTTAAATCTAATAATTTTCTTTCTGGTTTCTTTCTTAATTTACCTTTCTAATTCTTGATTCTATTTTCCCTAATTTTATCACTTTATTCTTTCTTCGCAGTATTACGTTTTCAGATTTCAACAAACCTTCGTCTTTATTTTTTTTCTTAATTTTCTCTCTAACGTTCGTGTTTCTTCTTGAATCAACTCGGTTCTCATTCTGTTATTGCTATAGATCCTTAATGTTAGTTATTTTTCTTTCTTACATTTTGATTGATTCGTTTTTGACGGCTTATCAACCCTTATTCAAGTTGTTTGAAGCGCAGAACAAAGACAAAGTATTGTAAAGATATGAAAGTAACTTAGAATCCTAAAAGATGGGAAGTTGCGGAAAACCATGATCTTCCGCGATCTGAATGGATATGGAAAGTAGAAGAAGAAGCTGAGCTTATATATTATATGGAATCAGCTTTATGGTCTTGAATACTAGACAATGCCCACAAAGATGAAGAAGAATCTTGAAGGGATAGAGAAATGGTTCTACCGACGAATTTCAAGAATAGCATGGTGAGAGCATGTGCGCAATGAGGAAGTTTTTTTTAAAAAATACTAACTATCCTGAAACTGATCCTTACAATTGGAAATGTAATGATAGATAATAATAAAGAGGAAAACGGCTTGGCGAATTACACACACAAATGACATACTGAAGGCAAGACCAGTATGAGTAATCAGTGAGAACCTACTTAATACAGTTGGATGGATAAACAAGAACAAAAACGGATGGTAAAGTGTCACATCACATGTAAATTAGAGCAACAAAAGATAGGAACTTGTGAAGATCCACAATCGCCCGCAATATTGAAGAAGCAAGATTTATGATTACTTAATACTGAGATTGTTAATACTTGGCAACGCGAGATATTATTGTTTTTTTCTTTATAATAAACATATATTTCTTATTATACTCATAATGATTTCTCATTTCCCATGCCTTATATTAAGCACCCGTTGCAAAATAATAGGTTTACATTGCTATTTATCATAAATTAATTACTTTGCCTTACAAATCATTGTTAGTTGTTATGTAATAATAAAATAACCTTGCAAATCATTGCAAATTTTAATGTCGTAAGTTTACCTTCAAATAATTCCTAGTAATTATGAAAGAATAAGTTTGCCTTACAAATCATTGCTAGTTGTTATGAACTAAAACCTTTGCCTTACAAATCATCACCAGTTATCATGAAATAATAAAATTACCTTAAAAGTCATTGCTAGTTATTATGAAGTAATAAGTTTGCCTTACAAATTTGTTTTTCTCTACAAAATTATTGTTAGTTATAAACTAATAACTTCGCTTTATAAAGCCTTTGAATGTTACTTTAAAATGAGTTAACGCTAAAATAATTACTAGTTATTATAGGATATTTACCTAACAGGTAAATTAATTATTTCGAAATAAAATGTTTGCTTTAGAATTATTGCCAATTAATATAATATAGTTAGAAAACTTAAAACCCAATGAACACCATAAAATAATAAATTTGCTGGCATGATATTGCTGTTAATTATGAAATAATAACTGTATTACGAGACAATTGAAGTTATTTTTCAATTTGCTTTACAGTCACTGCTTTACCTAACACAAAATATATCTTAAAAGTCATAATTATTATAAAATTATAATTCAGGCACCGAATTAATTGCTAATTAATTTAAAATAATACCTTTTACTTAAAAGCAAATTTTAGTTGTGATAAAAATTAGTTTATTTTACAAATAACTGCCAATTATTATAAACTCAGATTCTTGGCTTACAATTCATCGTTAAGTAGTATAAGATATTAAGTTTGCCTTAAAAGTAAATGCTAATTATCATACAGTAACAAACTAGCATTTCAAGCTAATGTAACATTATGTAGTTGCCTTAAATTTCATTACTCCATATCTTGCTTCCTGCCACATGACTTCTAGATTCTGGAGAGAAATATTGTCTAGCACGACATAGTGAACCGACTTTCCCAGCAGCAGACCAAGCAATTAGTTCGATATAATACTTCCACTTTATGTCAGGGGAAAATGTTATCCCCAAGACGATGCAACAAGTCATTCTCCTGGAAGTTAGCATGGCAAAACTAACGGTGGATCCGGAGAGCCGAGTTCGAATCCCAGTCAAATATATTACGTTCCCTTACGTGCTAATACCCTTGGGAAATGTATGAAACTTCTTCTCTCTCCTGCCAGCTATGGGTAAATAGCGTTGGATGGCAAATGGTCTACCGCAGAAAGAAATAGCAACCAACTGCGGGAAAAAAATCTGCCTCCTCAGTCATGTATCGAAAGATACATGATCGCCTATGCGTGTATCACTTATGGCACATAACTGACTGAACTCTGTTAAGAACATACTGTAGGTCATTAACAACCTATTGTTAGTTAGCCTAGTATTTACCGAGTATAATCTTTCCCGATAAATTTTGTACAACACTGACCTTAGTAATGACATTTAAGTACCTAATGGTGAACTGAAGTTACACTGCGTTGTCTCACAAATTATAATTAAGTGGGTGTTTTAATTTCGTTATCGTGTTCTAGGTTAAAGCAGATTACATATAAAACGAGAATTCGTCTCGCAAATATTTGGGAGTGGGTTCGGTTCTGATTGCTTCCGCCCGCCACGTTTTGTGTTCATCTGCTTGACTAGGATATATTTAGTAAATATCTAATTAACTTTCACTCCCTCTAGCTGACATTTGGAACACAGATGCACACACATGCAACATCTCCAGTTTTCAGACATATTAGATTATTGTAATTATTTGCCTTACAAGCCGTACAATGATAATCTGTATTTTAGCAAGTTTTACCGCCTGTGACCGCCAAGTGTTCCATGTCCAATCATAATTATTGCTTCAGGTAGTACGAACTCGAACGACCTTGCTATTCTTTCGGCCATTATAGCGTGTCCGTATTGATGAAAAAGGGGAGAGAAAATGTAAGCGAAGGAGATAGGGTGAAAAGGCATACAGAGCAAGAGTGAGAAGGAAAGTGAAATGAGAGGGAGATCGAAAAGAAAGAAAACAAGGAAAATAGATAGACACGGGGAGAAAAGAGTGAGAATGAGAAACGGAGATGGAGAAAGACATGGATAGAAGGAGATTAATAAGGAGGAAAAGAGAAATAGTCAGAAAGAAAGCGAGGGGGAGACAGAAGAGAGAGAAAAATAGAAACAAAGAGGAAAAAAAGGAAACAAAACGAGGAAGACTGCTCGAAAGAGATAGAAATAAAGAGCGCGTGATTAGGAAAAAAGAGAAATTTTCGCGCACATTTTCGTTAAACCTGCGCATGCGTTCTACCACAAACACACAGTGAATCTCTTCTCGATGTGAGAACGCACATTCAACATACACCAACTTTTGATTTGCCTAGACTAATATACGTAGGCAGAGAACATATTAAGAATTCAAACTCAGCATTTGTGGAATGAATATTACTCAAATAATATAGCAAATACTGGTCAAATAGTGACCAGTTTCTGGTATCTGATTGGATATCTACACTTAAAATAAATATCGTGAAAGAGGAATAAAATAGCTTCTAGAGAGACGATCTCATATCCATCGGAAGTCAGTATATATAATAGACATTTAAACCTAATAGCTAGAGAGAACACAGGTCAAAATTGGGCCTTAGATTTTTATCATTATATATTTAATATATGTAACACTTTGTCGTTAGTTTTAGTATTTTATTCGTTGTCTTGGTATTAGCTCTTTTGTTTTACTATCTACTTACTCAAACACGACATCTAGTTCAGACTTCTCAACCTTTTCTTCGTTGTGACCCATTTTTGGTGTCAAATTTCAGTGCCACAAACTCAAATAGAAATTCCATGTTACAGGAAATGCATTTTATTTACAATAGCAAAATATAGTAGAAAATATAATAACCTGTCTAATGAATAGACTGCTCCTGTTTATCTATCTATCTATCTATCTATCTATCTATCTATCTATCTATCTATCTATCTATCTATCTATCGATTCCCCCTCTCTCTCTTTATATATCAAGTATGTGGTGCAGTTCAATTTATATTACATGAATCATTCATACAAAAAATAGATAGTGAATTTAATGATATAAATGGCTAGAATGCATCTTAGCAAACAAATTTATTAAGATACATTAACTCCGAACCTGTAGATGAATGTTATGATCCCGCTATCTATCTATCTATCTATCTATCTATCTATCTATCTATCTATCAGATCGTCAAGTTGAACTTCCAAGCCTTGGTTCAGATTCAGACGGAAGAATCCTAACTTTTCAATCTGCAATAAATTAAGTTTCTTTACGAGTACGTTGTTTCGGAAAATCCACTCACAACTAACCAGGTGGTAGCAAAACCAAATAATAATAGAACGTCATTTTTGAAAATTATATTCCGTTCTTATTTGGTTACCATGAGCAACGGATGAGTGGATTTTACTTTCAGTCATTTAGTCAATTCTTCTCATCAATACGCTCCATGCCAGTGGAAAAACAAAACAGTATTTCAAAGTCCACATATTTTACTTAGGCCAACTCCAGGTCTATTTTTTAAAAAGATTTCCCGTCCCACTTTTGGGCTCATGTTGAGAATCAATGAGAAAGTTTATTCGCTGTCTTGCCTTGCTTTCAGTATCCATTGTATGTTTTAGATTCTCCAAGATCTCGTTCCTCATGATGCGTCCTAAGTTCTTTGCAGTTTCTTATTGATTGTTAGCAATGTTTCCTTTGTTTGTTTCTGTTTACCTTAACGGCAAACTCATTCCTCTAAACAACAAGCATACTTAAATACGAGTTTTATTGAGAAGGTATTCAACCATTTAATATTAATGAACAAATGACATAAGTAAGGCAAAAACTTCTCAGGTCTTTCAGACGATTCGCTTTGGGGTATAGCTCACATATCCTAACATCATTTGCACTTTTCAAATAAGGCTGCAAAGTCCTTTTGCACGATCGTGATCAGCCACCTGGTCTTGTTCTCTTTAATATTTAATACCGTCCTTTGCTCTTTTTAATATTTAATACCGTCCTTTGTCTAAAACAGTGTTTCCATTTCATGGGTCATTTTAGCTTAAGGAAAAACCAGGGGTCACGGCGTGTCAAAACTAGATTGTATTGGGAGATGCGGACAGACAGACGACGAGTAAACAATACATAATATAAGAAACAACTTATATATATATATATATATATATATATATATATATATATATATATATATATATATATATATATATATATATATATATATATATATGTGTGTGTATGTATAACAGTTTCACCGTACACGAGCTTACTCACTCAGCTCTGAATAAGAAAACAGCATCGAGAGTGTGTGTGTTCGTGCATGCGGTGTACGGCCACGAAACAGCTTCTCAAAACATTCTAAATGGCTAGAAACTTCCTTTAAATTTCGTATACAGGATAGACATCATAGCGTGTTTTAATAGAGATAATCGCTAAACATTTATATTCTGTCGCTGAAAATATAAGGTCGCATGCTTACAAAAAATTCTGAAATCATTTTATTTTGTGGAATCGACAATACAATAGAAACAGTGTGCATATGCATATATTCAGAGTCTAAGTTTTTGGGTACCAGGAAATATATCAGTGTTAGAAGTAGCTGAAATTTCTAGGACACGTAATGAGATAAGGAAGTCTTTAAATACCCGATACTCACAGGGTGGATAGAGGGGAAATGGACAAGGGAAAGCAACGCAGGACTTACTTAACGGGCTTAAGCAAGTGGATGGCAGAAAACATTTCCGGGATAAATAACAAAATGACAAAATTTATTAAGAGCTACAAAGGACAGGAGGTGAAGAGCCTGAAGGGACACTGCACATAAAAGAAGTTCAAATGTTACATACGAGTTTGCAGTCTGATCATATCTATCTATCTATCTATCTATCTATCTATCTATCTATCTATCTATCTATCTATCTATCTATCTATCTATTTCAGTCTGATCATATCTATATATCTATCTATCGATCTATCTATCTATTTCAGTCTGATCATATCTATATATCTATCTATCGATCTATCTATCTATTTCAGTCTGATCATATCTATCTATCTATCGATCTATCTATCTATCTATCTATTTCAGTCTGATCATATCAATCTATCTATCTATCTATCTATCGATCAATCTATCTATCTATCTATCTATCTATCTATCTATTTCAGTCTGATCATATCTATCTATCTATCTATCTATGTGAGTATACTAAGAAATTCCACGAAACAACTGAAAGTGGGCCAGACTGTGAACGTTTCACCATATTCCTACATGCTATCTATCTATCTATCTATCTATCTATCTATCTATCTATCTATCTATCTATCTATCTATTTCGGTCTGATCATATCTATATATCTATTTCAGTCTGATCATATCTATCTATCTATCTATCTATCTATCTATCTATTTCGGTCTGATCATATCTATATATCTATTTCAGTCTGATCATATCTATCTATCTATCTATCTATCTATCTATCTATCTATCTATCTATCTATCTATCTATCTATCTATCTATGTTAATCTCGTCATATTTAGATTAAAATGAAGCACAAGTAATCTAACTGGGGGACATAGCAAGGATAGAATTCCAGAGAGAGCGGCTCTGACAGACAGGCACACCACGTCTCCAGAGAAAACATTTAAATATGTCCATATTAATCATCTCCTTCGCACATCGGCCTATCGAGACAAAGTTTGCTTCTTCTTCTGTTTTTTTTTGTAGAACATTGCTTAAAAAATGGCAGTCAGATAGCTGATCTTGTAGAACATGATTTCTATGGTGAATTTAAACCACATTTGATGCAGGAGACGTTTGGATGATTTGCACAAAGCACAGTTGAACTCATAATTTAGGTGCCAGCTCAAACAACGCATTTTTAACACATACTGGGATCATTTTATTTAAAGGGCGAAACACACACAGACACACACATATACAGGCACACACACATATGTATATATGTGAAATATTTAATATCAAAGATGATGAAACGAAAAAAAAAAAGAGAAAGTAAATGAAATTGTTCAGATTATATACTCGAAACGCATACAAAAAAAATTCTTAATTTAAAATCCCTAGCGTCTCTCATTCGTGCGCTTGTGTAGTCGCATCAACGTAAACAAACCCAGTCCGATAAGGTCCTAAGGGACGAAACGCGTCACACGAAAACGTTTTCCAGTTAATCATACATCTTTAGCCGAAAACTTTTCTTGTGATCTAAAAATTTATACATCGGTATCTCACGTTTATATATATATATATATATATATATATATATATATATATATATATATATATATATATATATATATTAGGTTGGTTCATATATAATAACCATTTTTATTATCAACTTTATTTTTCAATAAATATATATATGTGTGTGTGTGTGTGTGTGTGTGTGTGTTGGTGTGTGTATATACACACACACATATATATATATATACATGTATACACACACACACACACACATATATATATTAGATTGGTTTATATATAATAACCATTTTTATTATCAACTTTACTTTTCAATAAAGATATGTGTGTGTGTGTTGGTGTGTATGTATACGCACACACACACATATATATATATACATGTATATATACACACATACACACACATATATATATATGTGTATATATATATGTGTGTAGAGAGAGAGAGGGGGAGGGGAAGAGAGGGGGAGAGGGGGGCGAGAAGGGAGATAGAGAGGGGGAGAGAGAGGGTTAATACAAATAAATTATGTCACTAAGCTGACTGAAGTTATATTCAGCAGCTCGACATGATTTCCTACATGAACTTTTGCAAGTCCACTCTTCAGGCAGTTTTAAAATAGGAATTAGGAAACTTTTAAAAATGTAATATGATTTGCTTTTATTTAATCTTTATCAGAAATAGTTGAAAATGAATTATGGAAGAGAATGTTTCGATCGGTACATTGAGTTCTGTGTTATTCGTTTTTAATTGGTCAGTTAGATCTCACGCGTTTTTTTTGTGATGTAAGTATTCGCTCGCCTGTGTGCGCGTACGTGTACATGTGTGTGTGTGTGTGTGTGTGTATGTGTATGTGCGTGTGCGCCTGTGCATGTTTGTGTGTGTGTGCGTGTGCGCACGCGCGTGATCCCGCTCATGCACGTTTGGTTTCTAGTGGAGATTTTTGAATCCGCAGACACACCCGCACACACCCATGACACGTATTAAGGGAAATAATTCAAATTTTAGTTTAACAGCATTTATAAAAATATTTTCTTACAAATCTAATGTCCCATAACTGTGTTTTACATTTGGTAAAAGCAGAAACCTGTAAAAAGGATTTTTTAAATCAGACTGTATTGCAGTGTTTTTCTACATGACTTCTGTCTGGTGCCTTGTTTTATGCATTTCAAAAACTATCTGACATCGAAAATGTTGCAAAAAAAAAAAAACAACTATTTTTTTGTAAGATCTGATACTGTTTGAAAGCAACGTCTCATATTCTGTTACATCATATCTGTTGCGTGTTTGACCAATGACAGTAGTTATGTAAATGAAATTCAGTTTTCAATCAAGGAAAGATAGAAGAAAAATTACCGATGCTAAAATAAAATTCAGTAGAAACTTCCGAATGATAAAAGAAATACAAGAAACTGAAAGAATGAAATAAATCAAGATGAAAAATGTCTTCAATTAAAGCCAATAAATTACTGCGAATATTTTTGGGAAGGCGGGAAATTAAAGGGATTCAGGTTAAAAAAAAGAAGTCCAACTGGTAATTAGCCTCTGATGAGAAGAAAAAGCCGGCTACGTTTTGAACGAGAACAAAAATAACTCGAGAAAGTCAATAAAGTGAACGATTTTTAAAAATTATTTCTTTTTTTTTTCACGCTCATATTAGGTTAAAGTGATTGTGACTGTGCGCAACGTCATGATTTAGTGGAGTTAGACTTGAGCACACGCGATATCAACTATAGACATACACATATTTATATTCATATGTACTTTTTGTATCAATATTAGTCAATAAAAACGTGTGGCGGTTTGGCAGTTGAATTACACAGACATACCTAGTGAGGTTTTTAATAATGCATTCTTTGTTCACAAAGAGATTGGTTTTTGTGCTGTTATTTTGGTTTCGATTTCAGTAAAATTTACCATTCTCACGTAAAAATTAATGCTTTTTGAAAATTATGATCCCTGGTGTAACAAAGAGGATTTATACACACACACACACACACACACACACACACACACACACATATATATATATATATATATATATATATATATATATATATATATTAATACATGTTTCATTAAATAATATAGATAAGTGTTGAATATTGAATAATATTTAAGAATTGTATCTGTACAGATTATAAATTACTACATTAAAATTAATATATTATTTAATGAAACATGTATTAATGAAAAAATGATGCCTAAATACACACAATATATATATATATATATATATATATATATATATATATATATATATATATACAGTGTAACCCGGACATACGAGACCTGGATATAAGAGAAACTCGGATATAAGAGATCTTTTTCTGGTCCCAAATTAGACCCTGTGTTAAAAAAACAAAACAGACCAAACCCGGATATAAGAGAAACCCTGATATAAGATACTTCTTCTCCAGTCCCGACAACTCTCCTATATCCGGGTTACACTGTATATCAATGATATTCTCATTCTGTTTAATTGATTATACAACAACAAGAACAATAATAATAATAATAATAATAATAAAGATCTTTAAAAACACTATCAAAATACAAGGAGCTTGAAGAGGAAATCTAAAAAAAATTTAGCACATGAGTAGACATCAATAATTCCAGTTGTATTTGGAGCCCTCAGATTGATTGGAAAAGGTTCCGATAGACTCATTGAAGGGATTCGTATTAATCCATGCCTTAAAGAAATAAAAAAAAATAGGCACTCACAAGTAGTGTTCACACATTAGGAAGAGCATTCAGTTAGTTATGTGCCATGCGTGATACATGCTTAGGCGATCATATATCTTTCGATATATGACTGACGAGGCAGATTTTTTCCCCGCAGTAGGTTGCCAAGGCTATAGAAACCGGTCTGTCCTGCTCTTTAACCATTGCTGAGGGCGGGAGAAGAAGAGGATTTATACATTTCCCAAGTGTATTAGCACGTAAGTGAATATAATGTATTCTAATGGAATTTGAACTCGGCTCTCCGATTCCTCAATCCGTGCCGCTATCCATTACTCCAAGCATTATCCATATAAACTGTGTGCGAACTCAGGGATTTATTTTGTTTTGAGCAGTGGAAAATGTTATGAAGCTATTTCCGGCGTTAGGTCTCTGGTTGGGACCACGAAGGAAATATCTATACAACAGAAACCCAAGGAAGTAATAATAATAATAATAATAATAATTTTTTTTTTTCAGTGGAAAGTGTCATGATGCCATTTCTAAACTTAGGTCCCTGGGTAGTACCCGGAATGAAATGTTTAAACGCCAGATATCAAAGAAAATAATAATAATAATAATAATAATAATAATAATAATAATAATAATAATAATAATAATAATAATAATCTGCTTCCTAATTGACATGACAGTTCTTAATCCTCAAAATCTAGCAAAATATTGAAGTGGAAATCTCAGATATGTCTCAGGAGGATATCTGTAATTCTAGTTGTAGCTGGAGCTCTTGGATTGATTGGAAAAGGTTCCGATAGTCACAGTGAAGCGACCCCTGGTAGACCATGCCTTAATGAAATACAAGAATATTCAAACAAGTACAACTCACACATTACGAAAGGATTTATTTATGTCAAATGTGTGTGAACTTAGTTGTTCATTTATTTGTTTTATTGTTATTTTTATTGTTTAATTTTTGTTTTTATTATTATACACATGTTCAGTAGAAAATGGCATGGTAGCATTTCTAACATTTCCAGGTTTTTGGTTCAGACCCGCAAGGAAATGAGTATAAAACAGAAATCAAATGAAATAATAATAATAATAATAATAATAATAATAATAATAATAATAATAATAATAATAATAATAATAATCCAGACCCGGTTACGGAGATAGGACCTGTTACAATTCTATGGGACTACACAATACACACTGACAGAACAATCAAAGCCAAACGCCCAGACATTGTTATTAAAGACCACAAACAAAATAAGTCCCACCTTATTGATATGGCAGTCGCTGCAGACTGCAATGAAGATATTCGAAAAACTGTCAAAATACAAGGACCTTGAAATAGAAATCTGAAAAATGTGGCACATGGGAACATCAACAATCCCTGTTTTAGTTGGAGCCCTTGGACTGGTTGGAAAAGATTCCAGTAGACTAATTGAAGGGATCCCTGGAAGTCCATGCCCCAAAGAGATACAAAGAATTGTTCTGACAAGTACAGCCCACACTTTACGAAGGGCTTTATCTATGTAATTATTTTTTTTTTTTTCAGTGGAAAGTGTCATGATGCAATTTCTAACCTCAGGTCCCTCGGCGGAACCCGGAAAGAAATGTGTAAACGCCAGATATCAAAGAAATAATAATAATAATAATAATAATAATAAATAGGACCTGTTACAATTTTATGGGACTTCGCCATACACACAGGCAGAACAATCAAATCTAACCGCCCAGACATTGTTATTAGAGACCGCAAACAAAAGATGTGCCTCCTTATTGATATGGCAGTCCCTGCGGACTGCAATGTATCTTTGAAGATTTTCAAAAAGCTATCAAAATACAAGAACCTTGAAATCGAAATCTCAAAAATGTAGCACATGGGAACATCAACTATCCTTGTTGTAGTTGGAGCTATCGGATTGGCTGGAAAAGATTCCAGTAGACTAATTGAAGGGATTCCCGGAAGCCCATGCCTTAAAGAAATACAAAAAATTGTTCTCAAGAATACAGCCCACACCTTTCGAAGGACTTTATCTATGTAATATTGTGTGTGTCAGTGGAAAATGTCATGATGCCATTTCTAACCATAGGTCTCTGGGCGGGACCCGGAACAAAATGGGTACACACCAGAAATCAAAGGAAATAAAAATAATAACACAGATCAGTAACGCCTAACAAAATACGTCAATCAGTAAATTACTGGAGTTTAAGGCGAGGAAAAAATTTATAAACAAAAGTGCGCAATATAGAAATTCGAGCTATAATATTTTGCATGTTCTCTGCTTTGCGCAGATCGTATTCAAAATTTAATCTGAACGTGCTTCAGTTAATTCTTATTAGATCTACTATTTATGAGGTATTGGCATTGTGTAACATACGTGTTAACTGCGGAACTAAGGATCGGACAGAATTATAATATGATGCAGATTAATTTAATGCAAAATAATTAATCTATAATTTAAGCATTCTAATAACGGATGTTTCAAGATAAACCTTGAGAAAGATCGAAGTAGGCCAAAGGCCTTGAATGATAAAATGAGATCTGAGATCTACTTGAGTAAGCACTCGGCAAACTAATCTTAGATTTTCAGGAGGAAACCTTTGAAAAATCATGAGACTGTAATTAATTGTTTGGAACATTCATTTAAGAGATTAGGAACATATTAGGAAACTATTAAAGAAGACGAGAATCTTAATAAAAATGGTACTTCCTTAAAGCCTGAGGTAGAAAACCATTGATAATAGGAGAGGAAAGTATGAGATCCTTGACTGATTGAAAACATTTGAATATTTACTAGCAAATATTTTGTCTTCAACATTAAAAAAAACCCAAAAAATCTTTTAAATAAATAGAAAATAGAAAATATCAGTCTCTGTGTTAAAGTTATATCTTAAATGCCTGGTTATTTACTCAGTCGATCAAAGTCTGACACAAGATAGAATTAATGGAGCGCCAGTGAAGATTATATTCACTGTACCAGCTAAAAATTACGCCCTAATTTCGACGCTCATTTCTTATTTAACTGGGCACGGTTGTAGGTGAATAGTACTTATACCTTTTGTGCTTCACTCCAGATTCACGTCAGAATAGACTTTGAATTCAGTCTCGTGCAAGGCCATCAAGTCAAGCAGTTTCAAGTTTTTTAACTGTGGCATCCAACTATTCACTGAGAGTCATGCGACCGGACCAATTGGACCTGGTTTAAAAGCGTTGTAACAAGGCGCATAAGAGATACACACACACACACACACACACACACACACACACACACACACACACATATGTATATATATATATATATATATATATATATATATATATAGCATAATTCTTCGGCAGAATTGAGTCACTGTCAGTCACTGCGTGTTTATCTAAATCTAAAAAAATAAGCACGCTAAAATTCACCTTCATCCCTGCCTTGAGCCGACGGCTTAGTGGTAGAAGTTCCGACTGACGCCAATTCGGGTTTCGATCCTAGCTAGAGGCAACATGACGTCTAGCCACACTGATGAGCTGTGAAACAGCGAAACATTTTTTGAAAATACATTTTTACAGCAATACATTTTTTGAAAAAAGAAATTATAACCAGTAATACATTTAAAAAGAAATTACAACCAGTAATACATTCAAAAAATAATTTTTACCCGCAATACATTAAAATTACCTGTGATACATTTTTGAAAAAAAAAACAAGAAAATATCAGCAACATATTTCTGAAAAATAATGCCAGAAATACATTTTTGAAGAAAAATATTACCAGTAATACGTTTTGAAAAAGTATTACCAGCAATACATTTTCGTAAAAATTATTATCAGCAACTAGCAGCATGGCCCGGCGTAGTCCGTGCTTGATTAAAAAATCGCACGACTCATACAGCAATCGCTATCACTTGACTTAAAATATTTTTGCCCTTCCTTGCCTTTAAAGGAGTGCCCTTTGCCGTGCTGTTGTTGCTACATGCTTACTTCTTGCCTATCACGCAATGCGAATTTTTTCTAAGCTCTATACTAAACATTAAATCTGTTACGAAAAAGAACTAAACAAAATGAACACAAAACGACCAGCTTTAAAAAAGGATTCGTAACTGGAAAAACCGAATGAAAAAAGAATGTTAACAACAAATACTTTTTCACACCCAACCCAGTTCTGCGGAATCAGAATCACCGTTGACTTTAAGCAAGCGAGTAGCCAATTGGAGTAAAGTGCCATGCAGATTTAAATTTTTTCCACTTGTGACGAATGCAGCTATCGATTTTTTGCATGCTAGCATGCTAGTTAACATTCGTGTCAGTCAGTTGTTGGCTCTCACGCTGGCCAATAGAATCTTCCTGCCTATTCGTGGCAGCCAGCTATAGGCTCTCACTCTGTCCAGTAGAAAAAGGCCGCAAACTACATTAAAACTGCCGTAGAAGCATGAAAGAATCGATTATTTCCACTATCGATGGGAGTTGGGAAATGCAAAGTCGGTCTTGGCCTTTACTCTAACTTGGAGCATGTGCATGTAAATTTTGGTGCAAATCCGTCGAAAGTTGCGGCCGTGCATTCGTCACACACACACACACACACACACACACACACACACACACACACACACACACACATCCTGCCTTTTATAGATACATTCGACTCTGGACTCTCGACAAAAACACGTCAATGAAAGCTGATCTACAAACTGATTTCTTACAACGAATACATATTCTATTCATACGAACCTATCCTAAAAATCTTGTCGGCATTATTGAGGTTGATATGCCGTAAAATAAATTAAAAGAAACCGAGCTACTAATGTATATATTTGAATATCTACGTCTCAATTTCTTTCTTGTTGCACTACTGGCATAGTTAAATTTAGACTTTACCCAGTAAAGTAATTCAAGTTTAGCCGACATCGTATCGTATTCCCCCTTGATGCCAAATGTTAGAGGTAGTATCTAGGTTAAAGGTCATACATTTGAATGCTGATAGTCATAGAAGTCATGACTACCTCTGTGTCCAAGTTTGGAACAACACGATATTCTTAGCTATCTTTTTCCCCGATTAACATTTTGATGTTCTCGATTTAAGTAGGCATCCGTATTTTGATGGGAACTTTAGAGGACTTTTTGGGGGCGCAAGTCTGGGTGAATATTTATGCAGGTCGTTCACTACCCAGACTACATGATTCCAGTCTGGATATCTATCTGGATATTTGTCATTATTTACACGATTTATATTCGGACATATTGCTATCGACTAGTTCTGATCAGTTATTGCCCACCCGTTTCCACTGAGTGAACACAGCCCAGGGATTGAACTCACAATCACTGTGTCACCAAATTCACAAACCAACGGTTTAACCCTCCAGGCCAGAAGAGCAATAAACGAGCAGTATTAAATAAGAGCAAGACGATATGCCTTGATTAATATAAAAATCGAAACTGAAAACGAACAGGAATAAACGAAAAGAAATGAATACAAGAAATAAATGAAAAGAAGCAAAATAAATTAATCCAAAGAAATAAATAAAAACGAGTAAGCCACGAATGCACAGATAAACACGAAAAAAAAACGTAGTAATAATAACCAACAATAAAATAATCATGAATAAAAAAAATAAATCAAATTAAATTAAAAATAAAAAAGTTAAATAACAACACTATAAATAGGTCAAAACTGCATTCGGATCCACAATTATTGCCACTCAGTTGCCTCTCGATTAATTTGAAACACAACCGTTACCACCCACCAAATTAACCTATAGATGAATACAATAGTCTACCGACAATTCAATACAATAGACTACACACGATACATCATTGACATCTATCTATCTATCTATCTATCTATCTGTAAATAGTCGAGAAAATTCACGGCGTACATGGACTGACGATTGCGTTTAGACGACTTTGGGTGTTGACTTAATGACCACTTTTAAAAGTATATTTTATCACACAGACACATATATATATATATGTGTGTGTGTGTGCGTTTGTGCGTGTTTGTAAAATATGTATGTATATAAATATAAATAAATATATATATGCAATTTTTATATATGTTATTTATATATTATATATAAGGGGTACTTATTGGAAATTTAGTTGGTTTGATGTGAGTTTATGGTATTGGAGGGAAAGATTTTGTGGTAGTGGGAGGAAAAAATTTCCTCCTACTACCATAAAACACCGATATACGAAACCATAAATAAATACAAACTTCAAAAATTAATCAGTTTGTTTGACGATCGCAGAGGGCGTGAAACCCAGGGTCACAAACACACATCAGTCCAACTAAATGTATGTATGTATATATATATATATATATATATATATATATATATATATATATATATATATATATATATATATATATATATATATATATATATATATATATATTCTTATGTACATATATATAACCACTAAGTATATATTCATATATGTAACCGATCTGTATGTAAATATGTTTTGAATGACTGTATGTAGACACAATGATATAATTATAAGCATAAAACTGGTTGTGATATATAATGTGGGAGAGATTATGCTGAGTGCGTTTGAAAGAGTTGAATAACCAGGCATCATCGGAATCGATTTGTTATGATGATGCCGGCGTTAAGTGAATGAGGGAAAGAAATTAATTTAATTAACTGTTTAATTAAATTAGTCAGATTAATGACAACCCCCTTCGATAAATTGAAAAGAGTGAGGTTAAATCATTTCAAAATTAATAAGCACTCTTTCTGTAGCAGGTGCATTGAAAAGACTTCTCTCACTCTTATACACACTCACATATATATATATATATATATATATATATATATATATATATATATATATATATATATATATATATATATATATATATATATATATATACTGGACATACCGTCGTTTTCAACGTCAAGCAGCTCTGTTCTGAGAAACAACAGCTAGACTCTAGTGGTGAACGCTTATGCAGACCCAACCAGACTTTAGGGAAGAGTCGAATACAGAGAACTGGTAAACAGAATGCCACAAGGTTCCCAGAAGGCCCTCCGCTTGATTTCAATTCAGAGTTGTCTTCTAGATGGTTCGCCATCAAAGGCTATATAACACAGTATTTCCTGGTATTCACCCATAACTTGCTAGAAAAGAGATGGATTCATACTTTTTCCAAAGGTTTAAAACAGATAACTTTAAAAGTCCATTGGTTATAATATATTTCCCCAGGGAATTTCTTTTTACCTGCCTCATCTGACCACACTTCCAAGGGTGAAAAAATGAATTTAAATTTAGGTATAGTTTTTATACACTTTTGGGGAGTAGTTTTATGTTGATGTAAGGTGATAAGAGTGAGAGACATGGTCGAAATTAGAGAGGGAATGGAGAGATAGGAATGATTTTAAATTTATTTTTATTTCAATATATATATATATATATATATATATATATATATATATATATATATATATATATATATATAAACCCCCATTCTTAGACATTCATGTAGAATCCAGTAATAACACAATCACTGATTCGTTATACAAAAAATAAAAAAAAAAACAAGTAGAAACACTTGCCATCTTAATTTTACTAGTGAATGAAAACAGAGACTAGTTACTAACGGGTTTCTGAATTCCCTCATAGATCACCAAATTAGACTATTTTTTCTAAGGTAACCAATAGCAAGACTGAACATACAGATAAAAACAAAAACGTTAACATTTTCTAAGTAAAACGCTTAACCGCAATAACTTGTCTGCCGTCTTTAAACATGAGCACGATTGATATGGTTCTACAGAAGGATGCTGAGAATACTATGGACGGAGAATGCAAGCCAAAGGGAAGTTCCAAGCAAAATGGAAACAATAAGACCAATCTTACGTAAAATCAGATAGAGACCATTGATTTTTCCGGTACACATAATGAGAAAAAACGGCTTGGAAAATTTGACATTCACGGGATATATTGACGACAAGAGAGACAGAGCAACTTACCTAACGAGGTTGTGTAAATGGATGGAAGAACATGGAGGAACATACAAAAAGATCTCCAATAGCTAGGTGGAGAGCTACGATCGCCCACGTGCTGAAGGGACACGGCACATAGACGAAGAGGAAGGTGATATGCAAAATAAGTTGTTATTTTAAACTGATGCGTTCTTTAAGGATGGTTTTAATTTTTTTGTTCTGTTGATATGTATGGATAAATTATCACCTTTTTTTAAAAATTAAATTTGGTTTGAAAAGATCGAATTTAAATTCAAAACAAACAATTTCTGATTAATACTGTTAATGTATCCCAACCAACCAGAATGGAATGAGTTAATCGGAACGAATAAAAGTAACTATTACGATCAATTAAACGTCAATAAATATTGAGCTGACGATAAAAACAAAAACAAAAATAACAATCTGGCGTTCCATATTTATTATCTTAATAATTTTCACATACACTTTGTTCATTCTTTATCACGACCTCTTAGTGGCTTTTCTTGCATTGCTTTAGGTGAAATGATTAAAAAATTATCATAATTTTGAAAACTTTTTTTTTAATATCAAGCAATATCAAAAGAGGCTTACGGCCATATCACGTTTAATACCGGTTCCCATACGATCACAGAAGTAGAAAAATGGTCGACAAAAGCCAAAAAAAACTAATGTTTGTGTACGCATGTATAATCTGGATGCACAGAAATTCAACAGTCATTGACTGTCTTCTTGCTGTTAATAGTTAGTCCTTTTTTATCGCTGTATATTACTACACTCTCTAGGAGCGTCATCTGCATAAGTTATATTGTTAAGATTAAGGCAACTGATAATAAATCGTGAGGCAAACTCTGCAGTAAAGCTAACATCAATAGACAAGAGTGGATTAGTAAATAAAGGCTCATAATTTAGTTTTAACAGTTTTCAAAAAGATTCTAACTTCTTTTGCTTTGAAAATTCAAATATTTAGAATAATCTATTTTCATACTCATAAAACTCTTCCAAAATATGGCTCGCGGCATGCAGGTCGAAACCAAAGTGTTGCCATAGCATTTATGCTTTCTGAGAGGAGAAACTTCTTCAAGCATTCAGATGAAATTATAGAATGTGAATGGAAAGGCAATAAAGAGATGGCTCAGTTGAGTTAATGACAATCCTACGGAGAATGAGAAACTGATCTTAGTGAGGGGACTCGCAGTAGAAGGTTAGCTGCTGTTGTGAATGAGGATAAATCTACAGAAATGCACGATCTTACTTCGACTGCTAGCTGAATCACTATTGCAAAATTTATGCTAGCAAAGTCGGTTTAC
>OZ038490.1:62745064-62750064 GCA_964036315.1 Acanthosepion esculentum
CCTGATTTTTATAAACTTAAAAGAAACAACGGATTTAAGAAAACGATGATACACCCCGGATGTTTATCCAATTTTAAAAAATAATTAATACTGTATTTAACGCTGGGTATTAATGAGTTAAAGACTAGAAGATATTGGATTTGGACAAATGCTATATAACACAGAAAGTGTGCTTGTTGGACGTGTAATAATATCTGACACAAAAGGGAAGATGATGAGACAAAGTGTAAAATTTATTAACGAAGCCTTTCGCCAAGGCCTCTGCTCGCTTTGCCTTCCTTAGGTCAGAATAAGCGAAATGCCCTGGGATCTCTAAAGATAAGTAGTAATCATAAATTAAATTAGATACATTATCACCTCCTATGTTCAGAAGTGAAGAGAGTGTCTGACCGCCTGTTTGTTTGTTTGTTTGTTTCTTTTTTTTTTTGCTTTTTTTTTTTAACGATTTAATCCCAAGCAAGGCGAGAGTGCCACTAGCACGCAAGGGGTTAAAGAAGGTGACAGTAAGAATAAAAAAGTGTGTTTGAGAAAAGGATAAAGAGAAAGATGGATATCAAGATCAAGACATCAAATATCTCGATTATCATTACATTTGAAATTTTGAAGATTACAGTTATCAGGGAAGCAAATAAGAGGAAGGTAGTTTCTCTGTCGGGAATTGCGACTGAAGAAGCTTTTGGAGTAGAAGAGGCGGTTACATTTAACCGTTTCGACAGTGAAAGGGTGGTCTCGAGATCCCAAACTAGTAGACCGCTTAAATTCATGCAGTTGGAGCACCAGTAAAAATAGCTCGTCAGAGCAGTTGCCATGGAAATATTTGTAAAAAAGACAGAGGGAAGCCACATTACGCCGGTGAGAAAGTGACTGGAATCGAGATGCCAGGTCAGGACCTATCATATTGTTTTTTTTATCTATATCGGAGACATTTGGTGTTGATGGATTTTAAAACAGTCCGCCGAAACTACACAGTGTTTATTATAAATTATATATACATATATATATACTTGCACATATATGTACATACATACATATATACCCATCCAGGTAGGTACATATATTAGGAGCAAATGAGAAACAGTCTAACCGTAGGCCTATAGTTGTGATATACAGGGTGTTCCAAAATATTTGACCCCATTTCGTAGGCCAATAATTTTCACAATTTTCGTTGGAATGACCTCAAATTTTCACAGCTTCTGTAGAAACGTTTCTGGTTTTTGTGTGTATCATTTGGCATTTCTATCTTTTTAGGTTAAGAAATGCCGTTCACTTCAAAAGAAAAGGCATTTTGCGTGTTAGAGTATGCTCGGACTCAGTCACCGAAGACGGTGCAGCGTGCCTTCTTCACAAATTTTGCAAAGAAGGCACCAACTACAAAACAAATTAGGACTTGGCACCAAAAATTTCAAGAAAAGGGCTGCTTATGCATACCTAAATCGCCAGGACGGCCATCAACATCAGCAGAGACAGTGGAGCAGGTTCGTGAAGCCTTCCTGCGTAGTCCTTGGAAGAGTGTTAGAAGACCAAGTGTGGAAACCCACATTCCACAAACAACAGTTTGGCGGATTCTGAGGAAACGATTGCGATTTAAATCTCACAAGCTGCAGCTCGTTCAGGCCTTGAGGGAAGGTGATGAGCGAAAACGTAAAGAATTTTGTGTTGAAATGCTGATGTAGCATGTCTTCGGTAACAGTTACCAGCTGCGAGTCTGGCACGAGCTCGAATACCGACTCGACGTGTGCAGAGTCACAGGCGGCGCTATTATTGAACATTTATGAAAATCTGTCATAGAACCAACAAATATTTGTACTTTTCTTTGTAAATTTAACCAATAAAACGTATGACCTTCAACATGAAGTGTATTTAATTTCATTAAGATCCATTAAGTAGTTTCCGAGATATGGGCATTTAGAATGGTGTCAACCATTTTTGAACATCCTGTATGTTGGTCTGCTATGATTAATGTTTGAAATTATATAACCATAAAAGTGTTGATATATCGTTAAATTAACAAAACCATAGCTAAACTTTGGATAGCCTTAAGAATTTCCATGCCGGTAAGATTCCTTATTTAATATATTCGTCTTAATCATCAATTTTTATTCGTTGCACCAGTTAACAAACTATTTTCTTTTTCAGAGTGCATACATATAAATGTTATGAAATAACACCAAAGATTAACAAAATATACATACAAATAAGAACTTTAATGTTTCTATTCAACTATTTCTGCAGCTTATTTAGTGTGAAACCTGTGCCTGTTTTTTTTCCTCGCTATTTCGCCAATGTTTTGGTTGAATGTGCGATGAGCAGACGAATAGTTCAGGGCACACTTAAAGGCATCGCATGACACACTAGGAGGTTGAGGATCAGTGTCTAAGAGTCTGTATTGTATATAGCTACAGAATACATATGAGGACAGTTCTACTCTTCATTATTAATGAGGCTACGTGGTAGAATACGTTCCATATCAAAAATCGCGCAGGCACACATCTAACTCTCTTCTCTCTCTCTCTCTCTCGCTCCCTATATATATATATATATATATATATATATATATATATATGAAGAAATATAGTTTTAAGATGTACTATATTTATGAGATAAAGTGCTCAATATCAGAGATAGAGCGTATGTAAATATAAATATGGAAGTGAATATTGAAGTCAACACTCAGAGGCGACAGGCTGTTTCCTGCTGGACGCAATCGTCAGGCGGCCTGACGATTGCGTCCAGCATGAAACAGACTGTCGTCTGTGAGTGTTGACTTCATTGTTTACTTTTATATATATATATATATATATATATATATATAGTGTAACCCGGATATGAAAGATCCGGATATAAGAGAAACCCGGATATAAGAGAGATTCCCTCTGGTACCAAATTAGAGCCTGTGTTAATGTATATATAACCCGGATATAAGAGAAACCCGGATATAAGATACTTCTTCTCCGGTCCCGATATCTCTCTTATATCCGGGTTACACTATATATATTTCTCCATCTCCATACATATATATATATATATATACATATATATATATATATATATATATATATATATATATATATATATATATACATATATATATATATATATATACATATATATATATATATATTTCTTCATCTTTATATATATATATATATATATATATATATTTCTCCATCTCCATACATATATATATATATATATATATATATATATATATATATATATTTCTCCATCTTTATACATATATATATATATATATATATATATATATATATATTTCTCCATCTTTATATATATATATATATATATTTATATATATATATATATATATATATATATATATATATATATATATATATATATATATAGCTCGAATAATCAGGCTTTCTATAATTTACCGTTTGTTTTTATCTGTTCTTAATTATCTCCCTTTTTATCTCACTCCTTCACGGTTTTCCTCTCTTTTACACCGTTACTCAGTATGTCTTCTCTTCTGACAGTTAGCAATTTTTCATAAACTTTATGTTTTCCCTCGACCAGTCATTACCACCTCCTTTCTTTTACTCATTAGGAATGTTCCCCCTCCCATCCCCAGTCACCGCGCCCCAATTATAACACACCTCCTACCGCCTGACGCCACACACCTCTTCAGGGCGTTGAGATGAGAGAATTCACAACGGAAAATTTACACAATTAACAAAATCGATAACAGATTTTTAATCATCCCTTTTGTCTAAGAATTCTAAAATATAAAAGTCGACTCAGAAATCTATTTTTCTAATTGATTTTTACTGTGTCTTTTATTGTGTGTGTGTGTTCTTGTTAATTGTGATTCTTTAAGATTTTCTTTCCCGTCATTTTTGTATAATCATCCACTTTGTTCATATACTAAACCCCACCCACCCAGTTATGTTCTCTTCAACTTTCTTTCTGGTGATCTGTGTATTTACAAGAATATACCCTTTAGACTGTTTCTTAAGATCGTCTTAGTCGATACGATTAAGGTTTGAGGTTATTCAAGGCCAACTTTTATCTCCACATATCAACTGTTTCTATCGCAGACTAAGAAATTGGCGATTGTTTGAAATAAGTCATTTATTCACATTGTTTCTTCAGAGACTAATAACTCGAGGAAGATTATATTATATTGTAATATATCAAACGTTGGATACCCAATCATTCACTGTTTCTTGTTAGTAAGCTTGATTGCGAATTATGATAGGCAAGCATTATATCTTGTATTTCTGGTATTAAATAATGTGTATTCAGATGGTTCGTCGATCTAAAATTATGTTTTCACTTTTGAAAATATATATTTCTCTTTACATATGACATTAATTTGGTACAAAGCCTAATGAATTTTGCCGGAAGGGGCGCTTAGGCGCGGTGTAATTTTTAGCAAGCTCGTCTCGCTAGATCAATTACGATTGAGTAGTGAGTTCGATCTTCACTGGGTTCTCTATACATTCCGTATTGAACCGCATCTTAGCTACGCTTAGTAGTTTGTCTTAAGGAAGGTGGATTTGACGAGCTGATAATGAAATGCAAATGAGTTATTATCTATGGACTGGAGTTACACTACCACGACGTTGCGAAAAGGCGCCAACTTCTTCGTCCACACTTGACTTTCAAAATTTCTTTGTTTACGTTTCGGTTACATAGCCGAGGAGCAACGAGCTTTTCTCGAAAATATCTGAATGAGAAATTGTAATTTCTATGAAAAAAAAGACAATAGTGGACTGCAGTACTGTGGCGCTCCCTGTATACGAGTAGTAAAGGCACACCCGGTTAAATAGTGTTATCTCTTACACAAACTGGATGGGAGGCGGTTCGGTCTCGACTGGTGTGGAGGAGCATATTTCTTTATTTAGATGTCACGAATGTCCAGGTCGATAGACGTAATACACACTGTTTCAAGTGTAAATAAAAATGGAGTGTTTATTTCAAATATATTTATTCATTATAATAACTTAATTTAACATATCCACAAACACACACACACGCGC
>OZ038490.1:62755064-62782564 GCA_964036315.1 Acanthosepion esculentum
TCGAGTCCAGACCGTGAGTCAGAAGAGTACAGCCAGTACAGTAAGAGAGAGACGCGCCTCGCACAGGTGACCGCACGATTCCATGCCTTCCGACTTAGACTTCTAACCAAGAACAGATTTGTTGAAGTCCGACTTTAGATTTCCCACCAAAACAAGTTTCCGAATTAGACTTCTAACCAAGAACAAATTATAGAAGTCTGACTTATATTCTCCATACCAGAACTAGTTAAGGAACGCAAAAGTGTTACAATCCATTTTTTTTTCTTCGGGCTGGGAGAGAAAGAGAGAGACGCACTCCTGTAACTCAACAAACCGACATAAAATTAATCACTATTCCTAACCAGTCGCTCGCCTTGAAGTTGTTGTTTGTGCTTTTGTTTTTTTTTTGTCTACATTTATTGTGCAGTATCACCTTGACCCGGATTCGGCTGGCACTACGGCCCGACGTTTGATTGATCTCGTCAACCTAAGATCAAATCACAACGTGGGTAGGTTGAATCGAGATCAAAGCAGTTGCTTCGGTGACCAGGCGTTGGAAGCGAGCCGAGTACGACAAGTTGGTGCTAGAACCCAACCGATGTCCCAGGGTTAGCCCGTCGCAACGGACCGACGTCACATTTTGGCGTCGTGACTGAAAAAGAAGTCGGGTGTCACAAGTGCGCCGCGACCAGTACGGGTGTCACAAACGGTGCCCTGACCAGGACAGAGGAGGTTTGGGTGTCACAGCATGACATGTATATTCTGCCTATTTCGATCCATGTCAAGGATGAAAATAAACTAACTGAATTGCACAAATTCTGGAAGATCACCAGCCAATTTATAAGCAGAGTCAAAGTGGTTGTACCCACTATTATAAATGACCCCCGGATTATATCATCCCTTTTGCCTCAAACACAGCATTAGATCACAAAGGCCGTCCCCTCCCCAACTTCCTACATATCTTTCTTTTTGTGTGCCATACTCTGTCAGGACGTAGGCGATCATAGCTCCCCACATCCCTCTATCCCTTGTAGCTCTCAAAAAGTTCGTTCCCTCTGCTTCCTCCCCCAGACCACATTCAGTCATCCACTTTCTTAAGTCCGCCAGGTGTGTCACGCGTTGTTTTCCATTGTCTCTCTTCCCCTCTATTCGACCCGTGAGTATCAGATTTTTCAGGCCATCCTTCCTCGTTATGTGTCCCAGAAACTTCAGCTGCCTCTTCCTGATATTAAGTATAAGCCTCCTCCTTGTTTGCAACCTCTCCAAGACCTCGTCGTTGCACACACGCTCGATCCATGATATCTTTCTGTAGAACCACAACTATGTCCCCTCGTGTCTCTTCTTCATCTTTGAGGAAATCGTCCAACATTCGCTGTCGTAAAGAAGGACAGATGTCGCGTCCCACTGAGCACAATCTCAGTAATATACTAATTTCTGTAAGAGAAGTCTCTAGACTTCACGATTCTAGCAAAGTTATTCAATCGCTGCTAGAAAGAGAAATCTTTCCCAAGCATGTGGAATGTGGCAAGTGTATGCCCGGTCTTCAAGAATGCGAGCAATCGATGCTCCCACTCCCAGTATAGACCCATTGGTCTCCTAGTTATCATCAGTAAGCTTTTTGAGGCCTTCATCAACAAGCAGGTCGTCGAGCAACTGAATAGGAACAACCTCTTGTGCGGCGAGCAGTCTGAGTCCTGGAAAATGTAAAGCTACGCGAGATCTGTCCACTGCTGACGTCATATCTACCATTATACACAGAATTGGTGACACTCTTGACGACAAACCTACCGTAAGGATCATAGTATTAGATATCTCGAAGGCCTTCGACAAGGTGCACCACAAAAGTTTGCTACACAAGCTCTCCAGCTATGGAATCACTGGACGTTTTCTCTATTATAAAATCTTTCCTAATTGGCAGGTCCCTGAAGGTAGTTATTAACAACCAGTCCCCCAAGGCCCCGATGGTCACCGCAGGGATCACTTCTCGGACCAACCCTCTTTCTGATTTAGATAAACGATCTACCTAATATTACACTCCGGGACCTTGTAAAGGTTTATGCCGATGATAAGACGATAGTGCTTCTAAAGCTAAATTGGTTACATTCCATCACCGCCGATCAGACCCCGAACTACCGCTAGTCACGATGAACGGATGTCCGCTTGAGGAGGCACCGTGATTCGAAAGGATATTGGGCTCACAGACGACCTCAGGTGGAATTGCTATATACGATCCATCGCTACAGATCCAGATAAAATGATCGGTTACCTGTATTACTCCATACTATTCTCTGCATTTATAAACACCAGATCAGGCCTAAAATGGAGTACTATTGCCATATTTGGGCAGGAGCTCATTTTCCAGTTTGATAGAGTTAAAAAGAGTCCTTGTGGGAGAAAAATTATTTTTCACGATCTAACCTCTTTCGCAAAGGTGGGATGTGACGAGTCACTCACTGCTCTCTCGCTACTACCATAGAAAGCGCTCGGATGAACTTCATCACCCGGTCCTACCAGGTCTAAACCTCACGGCTACGACCCGCTATGACACTTACATGATAGCAAACCAACAACATCCTCTTCATATTCCATCGGCGAGAAGTAATTTCCACTCAAAAAAACTTCTCGTGAACAGTGGAACAGACACCCTAGATGATGTTTCTCTGATCACTACAATCTTACCCTGTTCAAGTCTAGAATCAACCATTATCTTCCCCAACTATCCATATAAAATACATCTTAACGTAAAGCTCTAACTTGAGTGACCGCTGGGTCTTGTACAGCGTGAACCTTCCTGTAAAAAAATAGATTTAGACTAGAGAAGTCTTTGTAGAATTAGTATTTTCGAAACTAATATAACATGAAACCATAAAAATTGCAAGTGTCGTCCGGAGAGAGGAAAAGAAAGGTGGAGAGCGTAAATCATAAATGAATGCAAGAGACCAGTCTCCCCAAAACAGGAAAACAAGAAACAAACATTATTGATTCAGTATAGGAATTGTATAAATGATTAGAAGAAAAAGAACGAAATCACATTTCTGTTGAGTAGGAAAGATAGAATACAAAATCTACGTAAATCTCAGAATGACCGAAGCGCGTTACTGGTGCAATGAGTCTAGAATGAAACGGTAAAAATTTCGCTTTTTTCAGTAGTTTGATTAGTTATTAGTTATTCGTTGTCGATCAGTAGAATTTGAACGTTTTCCTGTTATACGGTCGCCGAAAAGCGCATAAAAGGAATATGGATCAGTGGGCTAGCGCCAGCTTTTGGGTTGAAGATTGGTAAACGTGATAAGGAATGCCTTGTGCTGAACATATGAGAAACAAATCAATTGTTTTTTTTTTGTTTTTTGAGTGCGACACTCGGTTTCAATTTCATTATTACACAAGTAGGTTAACCGAAAATGCAAAGAAACGTGCAAATGTGGCCAAACTGTGAAATTTAGCGGATTCAGATCAATGATTAATCAGAATTGAATATGAAAAAGAAAACACTGCAAAAAGTTCTAAAAGGATTTGAAAATTCAGAAAAAAAGACGCTTTCGGGATTTCCAGGCTAAGAAATTCTTTACAAAAATGTGCCTTCGGCGATATTCTCCAAATTCAGTTCCCCGTGATTTTTGGTTATTTCCAAACACGAAGAATACATAAAACAGGTAAGGAATTTCTGATATCACTGGCATATAGCAACACGTGACACTGAAAACTATTTCATAATATATCAATGTGAATATCAAGTTTTATAATCACTCTTTCCTTATGATGTGCCGTAAAAAATTAGATTGTTCTTTTCTGATACTGAATGCGATTTTTGTTTCCATTTTCCACACAAACCTCGTCGTTGCTCACTTGTAAAGTTCATGATAATCTCAGCATCCTTCTGTAGAGCCACATTTGTTTTAGCTCAAATCTCCTCTTCATCTATGAGGAGATTGTCCGACACACACTGCCATATAGCAGGACCGACATTTAGTAATATTTCAGTACTCTTTTCTTTGTTTCTAACGAGATTTTTCTGTTTCTTAATACTTTGATTATATTTTATATTTTGGAAGGCGTCATTCGCTATTCAGATGAGCCATTTGATATCGGTGTCGCATTTTCCGACCTCTATTAGAGAACTTTTTTTATATTTAAATTCTTTGTACATGCTTAATTTTTGTGTAGTTATGAAAAAAAAAAACAATATTTGTCAAAAACTGAAGGATGTCACGTGGCATCTCAGTATTTTTCCCTTGGACGGAAATGGCTAATATTACTATTACCACTGAAATCAATGGCTAGAATTGCTGGCGAAACTCTCTTTTCTCTCACATGACTGGAATAAATTATGGAGCTTACTGAGAGGTCACAGTTCAGGAACGTTCTGATACTATAATCTCTGGTATTGATGTTTGTAACCCTAACATCTAAAGAGCATTATACACAGTCTTAAAGGCACATGCTAAAAATAACAAAAAAATAACCAAGAAAAAATGTAAAGATTTAGAACTAATCAGTATTAAAGCCTGGCGCGCAGAAAAGAGTAGATTTGAGATAAATTTACTTTCATTTAGTCTCTGGAAGTCAATGGAGTGTAAACCAAATATTATTGAGAATAAAGTGTAAAAAGAAATATAACACCGAGGGATTATCTTCAATGCGAATTTCAAACATCCTGTAACATGATGTTTACTTTTTTATTTCTAATTATTAGAAACTGTTGACCTATCACCATTTCTGAATCGCATCTTGAACAAGTTTATCTTGGCGAAGCTTATCTTTAATAGAAGTAAACCAGACAAATCTATGATAAGCTATCAGAGAATTCAGTCAAATCCTTCTTCGTTATCTTTAAGGTTATTCGTTTTGTATTTTATTTGTAAACCTTCTAATTACTAATTTACTTAGCAGATATCTGCGAAAAGAGAAACTCTTTTTTTAAAATAAAGGAATTGAACAAAAATAGCGATATTATCGAGAGGGGTTTAGTTTCTATTATGAAGAAGATAACGAAAATTGTATTTGACTTATTGAATCGGTAGAATTAGAAATAAGTAAACATAATTTGCGGGTAGCAAATTTAATATTAAAAACAATAATAGCAGGGTAGACTGAAGTCTTTATCCTTGAGTGGTAATCAGTTTAAGAGAAGAAATTCTGAACCGCGGAGAAAGCAACAGCAAACGACTTCAAACAATGTATAGCAATTATTCTTCTTCTTCCCTTAGGAAATGGGTGATCATGGCTTTCAACAACTTCCTATCCTTCGTTGTTTTTTAAAACTTATGTCCTTTCATTATTCCAACAACTCACTATTCTGACATCTATTGTCTCCTTCCCTCCCTCTTATCATCAGTATGTCCTGTTAGTGTCAAATTTTCTAAACCGTCATTCCTCATTACGCATTCTACAAATTACAAGTGTCACTTTCAAATTCAAAGTACAATTGTGCTTTTCGTGTCCTTTTTTTATTATTAAATCTTTCCTGTTGCTTACATGCTAATGCAATGGTATTGTCAGCATCCGTCTGTAGAACCAAATTTCTCTTGTCACGCTTTTCTTCTTCATCTGCAGAGAGATTATTTAGCGTTCACTGCCATATAGGAGGGCTAAAGAAAAAACAACTGTGGAGAGTCCTAATCGTTTACGCACTAAAAGGAAATGAAATTAAAAAAGTAAGTTTACTTCATGAATTCTGAAATATCAGAATGTAGCTTTCTGCTTTTGTATAACGATAAAACTAGAAGAAAAAGAAATGTGGTTCTACAGAAGGATGCTGGGAATATAATAAATGGAGCTCGTAAGCAACGATTAAGTCATTGAGGAATTAAAAAAAGTACACTTATACTCAAAATCAGAAAGAGCTGAAATTTATTGGGGACATAATGAGGAAAGTTGGCTTAGAGAAATTGACACTTGCAGGACATACAGAAGCAAAAATGGGGAGAGGAATCAGCGAATCTTTGAATGCAGTTTCTGCATCTTCTTTCGATCGGCCTGTCTTTGGCGTAGAAACAGTGTTCCGATGCTTGAAAAATGGTAGTGTGTGGGCGTAAAATCAGGGGAATATGATGAACGTGGCAAAGTCTTGTATCCAACGTCGGTGGGCTTCACCGCTATCGTTCTGACACTTTAATCAATGGGAATGAGTAATATATTTTAGTGCAACTATTATAATAAATTATTAGAACACAATTGAAATGTTTCATCTAAAATCAGATATTATTTTTCGAGCGATATAATAGGTGTCTACATATAACAGATCATCCGATTTTCGAGACGGCGAGTATCAATGGGTTAAATCAGAGATAAATCACTCTTTTAATCAGTAAAATAACGAATGGACGTCTTCTAAATATGGACTCAGGCTATCCACCCAGACCACTGAGGGAAATGAAAAAGCAATGAAATCTGAAGATATTATAAAAGAAATATGAACATTGTGTCACGCGGTCGTTAAAAAGTTATGTATAATTACTAGAGCACGACAAATAACGGTTTAAAAACAATTACACGGAATGCAGAATTAATGAGCGACAGAAGAAAGACGATTAACACACCTGTTAACGATAAGAGGATGCTCCGACCAGTTTCAGAGATATGAACAAAAAAAGAAAAAAGAAAAGAAAGAAAACAAGTAAGACTGAAAAGGAAAATAAATGAACGAACAGAAGAGTGAAAATTTTAAAAAGAAAGAAAGTAAGATAGAAAAATTAACAAATTAAGGAAAGCTAGTAAGATGGAAAAAGAAAGAAAAATGAAGGAAAAGAATTAAGATAGAAAATGTTAAAAGAAGGAAGGAAAATAAGACAGAAAAGGTAACAAAATAGGAAAGAAAGGAAGTAAGATGGCGCAGGGAAAAAAGAAGCAAGATGGGAAATGTTAAAAGGAAGGAAAGTGAATATAATGAAACAGAAGACGAAATAAAACGGTAAAAGGAACAAAGAAGGAAAAGAAGCAAAGAAAAAAAGAAATAAAAAAAGATGGAAATGGAAAAAGGAAAATAAGTGACATGGAAAAAGTAAAATTTGAAAGGAAGGAAGTAAGACGGGAATAGTAAAAAGAAGGAAATGAAATAAGATGGAATAATTTATAATAAGAAAGAAACGAAATAAGGTGACAAAGGAAAAAAAGATTGCAAGGAAGTAAGACGGGAAAAGTAAAAAATAAAAGTGAGTAAGTAAGTAATAAAAGAAAGAATGTGGGTAAGATGGAATACGTAAAAAAGAAATGGGACAAATTGGAAAAATAAATAAAGAATGAAAGGGTGTAAGATGGCAATATGTAAAAAAAAAAAAGAAGAAAAGTGGCTAAGATGGAAAAAGTAAAAGAATTGGGTTAAGATAGAAAGGGTAAAAAATAAAGAGATGAAAAAAGTAAAAAAGAAAGAAAGGGGGAAAGATGAAAAAAGTAAAAAAGGAAGAGGGTATGATGGATAATATAAAACAGAAGGAAAGGAAATATGATCGAAAAAGGGAAAAATGAAGAAAGAAATTAAGATAGTAAAAGCAAAAAAAAAAAAATGAAAAAGGAGTAAAATTGAATAAGTAAAAAAGAAAGAAACGAAAGAAGTTGGCAAAAGAAAGATAAGGAAAGAAAGTAAAATGGAAAATTAAAAATGATAAGAAAAATAAGTAAGATGCAAGAGTAAAAATATAAGGAAAAGGTGTAAGATAGAAAAAAAATGAAAAAAGAATTAAGATGGAAAGAATACAAAATTTAAGAAGCAGCTAAAATTTAGCACAATCATGAAGAGGGTTATCAAGAGGGCACATAAAAATGGAAGCAGGATAACGTATAATTGAAGTCCACAATAAAGCAATAACATCGATAAAAATGGAGATGTAGACTTTTGTTAAGAAAGGAGACCAGACTGTAAAGAGTATTAAAAGTTAATATATGAAACAGACGGAGAGTGAATACAAAATTAAAATTCAATAAATTTTCCATTTGTATGTAATGGTTCTATCATATAAAAAAGTGTACATATCTGAGGCCTCCATTGAAAATAATATGAATAAGAGAGTCAGGAACCATTTGATGAAGACCCCTACTTTCAATCAAGAAGCTATAATGTGAAAGTGCTAAATAAATGAAAGTATATATCCGATAGTAGACATAGATGTACGAGTTGATCATAGGTTGTAGACCAAAAAATTGAGAAAGTACATTTATCTTACTCAGGAAATCAAGCATGTGTGGAGCATCAAGATGAAAATCAGGGAGATAATAACTGAAAACAAGACACCAACAATTTCTAATCGAGATTCACGGTTTGAGATATTGAAGAGAGAAAGTTTACAATATCGAACAGGCGAAGTTACTAAGAAAGGTATCGGTCATTGGAGTAAGGTCGCTGTCTCGAAATTGAAATTGAAAAAGAAAATGTGGCGCCTTAAATCTACTCTTACTCTTATTATATATATATAGCCTTGGGTATGAACAATTATAAATATGTAGTATTATAAATATAAAATGTTATATATATATATAGCCTTGGGTATGAACAATTATAAATATGTAGTATTATAAATATAAAATGTTATATATATAGAGAGCCTTGGGTATGAACAATTATAAATATGTAGTATTATAAATATAAAATGTTATATATATATAGCCTTGGGTATGAACAATTATAAATATGTAGTATTATAAATATAAAATGTTATATATATATATAGCCTTGGTATGAGGAAAATAGCTACCGACGCGAACATTAACAAGATTTCTGCCAGCCCCTATCTGCAAGTGATTAAAAAAATGCAGTTTGTGAAACTGTTCATCTACTCAAGAAAGTATTGTCAATATAAACAATATACCTGTCAGGTATCGATTAACATCAGAATTTGTGCAAGCAAAATCCATATATTTACTACCTTGCCTTAATGCTGCTTTCGTGAAAAACGAACCGGTAAATAACTGTACCGACCAGAAAAAAAAAAAAAAAAAAAAAAAAATAATAATAATAATAATAATCTTATATCAGGTTGCACGTTATTGGCACCCACTGAATATAAAAACCGGCATGACAGAGTGGGCCAATATCTGCACTGGAAAATTTGCAACTTCTACTGGAAGGAAACTGAAAGAAACTGGTACGAACACCACCCAGATCCGGTTACGGTGATAGGATCTGTTACAATTCTATGGGACTACACAATACACACTGACATAACAATCAAAGCCAACCGTCCAGACATTGTTATTAAAGATCACACACAAAAATGCTTCCTTATTGATATGGCAGTCCCTGCAGACTGCAATGTATCTTTGAATATATTCGGAAAGCTGTCAAAATACAACGACCTTGAAATCGAAGTCTCAAAAATGTTGCACATGGGAACATCAACAATCCCTGTTGTAGTTGGAGCCTTAGGATTGGTTGGAAAAATTCCAGTAGACTAATTGAAGGGATCCCTGGAAGTCCATGCCTCAAAGAGATACAAAATATTATTCTGACAAGTACAGCGCACACTTTACAAAGGGCTTTATCTACGTAATATTTTTTTTTGAAGTGTCATGATCCCATTTTTTTGAAGTGTCATGATCCCATTTCTAACCTTAGGTCCCTGGGCGGGACCCGGAAAGAAATGTGTAAACGCCAGATATCAAAGAAAATAAAAACAATAATAATAATAATAATAATAATAATAATACCTAGAAATTATCAAGCACATCTACTAAAATATTATGTTAGACCAAAATGAAGATTCTGTGACAAATATCCAGAAACAATTGATCATCTTGTACCAGGGTGCACGTCATTGGCACCCACTGACTATAAAACCCGGCATGATAGAGTGGGTCAATATCTGCACGGGGAAATCTACAACTTCTACGGGAAAGAAACTGAAAGAAATTGGTATGAACACCACTCAGACTCGGTTACGGAGATAGGGCCTGTAACAATTTCATGGGGCTTTACAATACATAGAGACAGAACAATCAAAACTAACTTCACAGACATTGTGAACAAAGACCACACGAACAGAATTTGTTTTCTTATTGACATGGCAGTACCTGCAGATTGTTATGTATCTTTGAAGATCTTCAAAACCTATCAAAATACAAGGATCTTGAAATGGAAATCTCCAAAATATGGTATATGAGCACATCAATATTTCCAGTTGTAGTTGGAGCCTTAGGATTGATTGGAAAAGGCTCCTACAGAATCATTAAAGAGATTCCTGGTACCCCATTCCTTAAAGAAATAAAAAAAAATGTTTACTCACAAGATCAGCTTACACATTGCGAAGAGTTTTATCTGTGTAAAATTTGTGACGTTAGTTCTTTTTTTTTTTTTTTTTTACAAAAATCTCATGAATATATTTCTGGCGTTAGGTCTCTGATTAGGACCCGAAAGGAAATGTGTATACAACAGAAATCAAAGGAATAATAATAATAATAATAATAATAATAATAATAATAATAATAATAATAATAATAAGGCAATAAAAGCAGATATATTAAAAAAAATTATAACAAAAGAGAGGGATAAGAAAAATATATTACCGTAAAATGGTAATACACATGTAAAACGATTCAACACAGCAAAACTGGTTTACCGGTTCTCTCTCATCAGAGCCAAAATCGCATTTCACCACGGAAATGTTCACTTCCATCAATTCACCGCGGGCAAGTTTTGAGATTTGATTTTAATTTGACTTTTTCATTCTTAATGCAATCCAAACATTTTTAAATGTTGATCAACAAATGTTGTTAACCCATTGCATTGAACTTTCCTCGTGGTGATTTGATGGCGGTGAATGTATTGCTGTGAAGTTACCTGTAAACATCAAAAATCGAGGGGAATATGTGTACAGAGACTAAAACAAAAATGTTCATCGACATTATTTTTTGTTACCACTTTTTGTTTTGGTTATGAATGTTCTTTTAATATTTCTGTTATTTTTGTTGTTATAAAAATTTTGAAAAAGTGAGGAAATATTTTAATAATCATAGTAATAATAAATTCACTTAAAATTTAATTTATTAGAGACATCTGCATGCCTATGTATTTTCTCAGTGGATTCAGTTCGGATGCAGTAATCATTCATTAACACCGATTTGCACAGCGCGTCTCTATACATAAAAGCAGGGTAATTAGAAGCATTATTGCCGGGTAACAAGAGAATACGTTTTGTTTTAATTTGAAGAATGAGACACTCAAATTCACGAGTGTCCTGGGTAAACCGAACTGGAAGTATTTCTTTCTGAGCTTCCCCTGCAAGCTAATGCTTGCACGTTTTTTTTTAACGCTATTAACATTGTTCAGATTGTTGTCCTCATCTTTGTTGTCATGTTCCCGAAGTACCTAGACTGTATGATTTTAAGCTCAACACTACAAATTATGGCGAGATCTCATCAATTTACTGTTGAGCTAGCTAGATGTAGCCGTAACTTCTATGCTGAGAGTTTCTTCTCTCGCACTTCCCGTTTGTGGAACTCCCTTCCGGTTCCATGCTTTCCAGCCAACTTTATTCTGCAAACATTTAAATGCAATGTCTATCGCTATCTACTGCCCGTCTGATAACCCTTTTCTCTTTCTAATCATTACTAATGTTTCTGTTCCTAATTCATTCACACCCTGTAACCGCTTGCATGTTAGTGGCTGTAATGCCTTTCTCGGGGGGATACCGATGAAAAAAATGAAACGATAAGGATACTCACAGACAGAATAAAAAAAGTGGAAATGCAGTTTCCTCATTATCTGTCCGATTCAAGTGATTGCAATTTCGAACCGAACCCTTTATTTCGATTGTTCTAGTTCCACATTCCATACCTCTTAGTTTCGTTTATCCACTGGGTCATGTCCTCAAGTGGATATATGAGTTGTACTTGTATAACATTATCGGACTGGGCGGCCATCATGGGCAAAATATATTTCGTTTATTAATACTCGAATATTACTTTGTTGATGTGCTGCTCTGTCATTCAATGATGATGATGATGATGATGATGATGATGATGATAGCAGTAATAACAAGAAAATGAAATGCCGTTGATAACGGTAATGATAAACTACATAATATTAGCGATATAATGTGGGTCAAAATTTTAAGGAATATGAATTATTTCAAACTCATACAAGTAATAATAACACACATTTAGTCGATCACGCGATTTGCGGTGTGTCGTGACTTTGGTTTAATCAGTTCATGTTACCGAATATCAGAGACGTGTTCTTAGCTCATGATGAAAATGTACGTGCTTTCATTAAAGAATATCTGTGCCAGCAAACGATAATCCGAAAAACGTCTAATTCGTACTTGCACTAGAAGTCATGGAGAGAGAGAGAGATAATAAGAGAACTTATAACAATAAAAGACCATTAGTTTTATATAAACATTCATATTTTGTCTTTGTTTTTCACTTAGGTATAAAAATTTGTCCGTAATGCGAGACACAGTAGTTGAAATAAATTCTAAGTAAAAGTGTTACAATTCTTACAAATCACTCAAATTTCGCGGAATATATTCCTTTCTTCAATTCTTTCTTCCTTCCGTGATTTTTCTATTGTCAGCCATAGATGTTGAAGATTTTACTCACCTGAAAAAGAAAGAAAAAAACATTATGAAATCTGTATAATTCGACAAATATTTGTAAACGTATAGGTAAATCGTGTTTTAAAAGCATACAACGTGTTTAATATTCAATAGATTATTAAATTTTAGTATGAATTTAGAAAGCAAATTAAAGTGTGTCCATAGAAGATTGTTGAAGTAACCGGTGACAATTGACGGGAGAGTGAAGAGTGAATGACAGCCAGTTATTCCGTCGGTAGTACAACATACTGTAGTCATCATAGGTCATCAAGCTGGCCACTGTGGCAAAATGAGGCTGTAGATAAGAAGACTGTGGGTACGGCTAGTGCTTTTTGAAGTTAGTTTAATATTGGTTCTGTCTCCCGAAGGAGAGTGCCTCATTGGTGAAAAACTTTAAAATAAAAAAAATATATCATCGGCTAACACAATGACTGTTATTATTATTTTTTTCTTTTTATGTGCCATGTCCTTTCAGGACGTAGGCGATCATGGCTCTCCACCTCCCTCTGTCCCTTGCAGATCTCAACAAGTTCCTTCTCTCTGCTACCTCCCCCAGACAACGTTCTGTCATCTACTTGCTTAAGCCCGCTGGTTAGGTCATGCGTTGTTTTCCCTTATGTAAAATAGATAACGTCGTTCAAAAGAATCGACGGACCACTGTTGGCACGGTGGAGTAATGGATAAGCGGCTCGGAATGAGAAATCAGAGAGCCGAGTTCGAATTCCAGTCGAATCCATTACATTCACTTACGTGCTACTAAAAGATATAGATCCTCTTCTTGTCACCCCAGGTATGGGGTGTTAGAAGCACAGCCCGAGTTTTTGGATGGCAACGCAGAAAGAAATGGCAACCTACCGAGGGAAAAATCTGCCACGTCAGTCATGTATCACGCATGTCACTTAACTGATTAATTACCGAGGAGGAAATGATAAAAACGGCAGTGAAAGCAATAATTGCGTTGTAGCAGCTGACGAAAATATATAATTTATGATATTACGAAAATATATAATTTATGATATTAAGTCACACGAAAATATATAATTTATGATATTACGAAAATATATAATTTATGATATTAAGTCACACGAAAATATATAATTTATGATATTACGTCACACGAAATTATATAATTTATGATATTACCTCACACGAAAATATATGATTTATGATATTACGAAAATATATAATTTATGATATTAAGTCACACGAAAATATATGATTTATGATATTACGTCACAGGAAAATATATAATTTATGATATTACGTCACATGAAAATATATAATTCATGATCACTATTTATATTATTCGGACTATTGTCCTCATCTTTGTCGCCATATCTATGACAACGTTTCGGCCGTTGTACGCTGCGGCCTTCTTCAGGTGGTTGGAATGTCGAACTGAACCCTTTATTTCGCGCACTGGTGTAGATTGTTCTAGTCCCAAGTGCGTTATCAGTTATCTCCTGTTAATTCCGCTCTCCAAGTTCTCCACTGCCTTATCTGTGTACGAATTTTTGGGTATTATAACCTAATTTCTCAGCTCTCAGTTTTTTTACCAGTGCTCATATTGCAATTATTTGCTGTTATCATTACATGTTTTTATCAGAGCTCATATTGCAATTTTTGCTGTTTGTATCGCTTTTCTCGGGCACTCTTTATTACTGTTTCCCATAATGTATTCATTTCTATGCTTGTCGGCTTAGGAGATTTTTGTGGCCTAGCATATGTGCTGATTCCCCTTAAGTTTACGAATTTTCCAATGGTGTTCTTTGTCTATGATCTCAACCTGATTCCATATATTAAGCGTCCATAAAACCTGTCTTCGGTATATATTGATTTATATTACTTTGTTTCTTGCGTAAAACGTCGTATCCTTCTCCCACTCCATCAAAGAATCTGACGCCTTATGGCCGGGTTTTGTACGACAAGCGTCAGATTAGAACCGAGTACATTGCTGTACCGGTGTTGCCCAATTCTCGCATTCGAGCCTTGACAGGGTTCAAAATTGTATACTCAATATCTTAGGTTCCTTTCCACGGCCTATTCCACACAATCGCAACGTTGGAAGCTAATCGCTACCCACTTGTAATTTTCATGGCGAATATTCAGATTGTTTACTCTCTCTGAGTCCAGCATTTCGTACATTTACGACTAGATCTCACCTTCTTACGTTCACGAAATCGACCGAATACCAGTCAAAGTCTTATCATTCACATCCGAAAATAAACTTGGAAAACGTATGAGCTCACATCCTCCCATCCAGTTTATGGGTTGAATATTAGAAATTGCATCCGAAAGAAAATCATTGTGATTCTGAAACTTATACTTAATGCAATATTCACTCGGGAAAAAAAAAGAAAGAATTATTCTTGCAATCAAAAATATGTTTCATCTTTAACTAATCCGCAGAAGGTTAATAAGCAGTAAAAAAAAAAAAAAAGAAATCAGTCAATCTAGCAACCATGGAGTTGAATCAACCATATTTTCTTCCTATTTCATTTGTAAATTGAACATTTCACTCAATTTCTACCAAGGACTGCTTCTTTAGGGAACAAACTCCTGTGTCAATGATTCCCTGAATACTATAATTTTAACTTCTTCATCAAGTTTCAGTCTTACATATCCACATAATCTTCACTTCATTCGACCGATTCTTACGTTAATATCAAACACATCATTCATTAAAATTTTACCTTTAGTAGCTCCTGAGACCCGTATTGACTGAACATTTTATTTAATAAAAAGCTTTTGATATACAATTACGACTACGTTCATTAAATCCGCTGTATGCAACATGTAAATTACAAATAAATGTACAATCCGGAACTGTATGTCTTCTGTGGAAAGACATAGGTCTATATCAGTAGTAACATTACTGGGGTCCTCACAAAAATAGCAGATTGGGGGCTAATGGGTAATATTTTAATGGACTCTAGAGCAAATTCACTTCGGAACAGTTGATATAACTTTGAATTGGAATTTGTACAGTCATCTACGCCATATTAAAAATATTACAAATAGAAAAAAAAAACAACTCTAAAACTAGGAGAAAACAAGATCAAGCGATGTAAGTTAGTGTCCCTTTTACTCTGCCGGATGTTTTGATTGTAAAGTTTGAATAAAGACTGAGGAGGATATATAAAGGAAGGATTATATGCATAAAAAATATAAATATTATAATTTATCTTATAAATAATAATATTAATTTTGATTAATAATATATTAATATAAATTAATTATTATAAAATATTTAAAAATACATTATTAGCAATAAAATTAAGTTAATATATAAATTATATAAGGATTATATTTAAAGTCAAGTATTAATAATATTAATTTCTTCAGCAGCAATGGCAATTTCCAGCAAAACTATCCACTCTGAGCGTCTATATGTAAAATGATAAAATATTTTTTTCATCAAATGGTTACAGGCGTTCACCAAAAAAAAAAAAATATATTAAGAGTAAATGTGGTCTATGTGTAAAAAAAAAAAAGGTTGAGAACCATTGGTCTATATAAAAAAATGACTGCCGATGACGTTGTTTTGAATGTTTTATTATATTTTATTTAACCTTCTGTTTTGTTTTTATTCTTTCATTTTGATTCTTTTACCCAGATCCGTTTGACGCGTTAGTGTGTTTCCTGCGATGATGAATTTATAATTATATTTCTGTCTGTGCTTCTGTGCGAACATGTGTGTAAACATTGAGGCAACTGTGCATCGACGCATGCGCATAGAAAGCAAAGGACTAATTGTGATAAGCATACGTTCATTAGGAAGGGAGTAAAATGCAGAGAAAAATTTAATGAAAGAAACGAGAAAGGCTAAAACATCAAATAAATAAATAAGCGTAAAAGAAGAGAGATATCGATAATAGTCAGAAAAAATATAAAAGAATGACAATCGAAGAAGAAAGGGAAATGAAAAGGCTAAAAGAATATGAACTTACCGTTTAAGATAATAAAAAAGAAACGATAAAAAAACAAAGTAGCAAAAACAGCTTCAAGGACAAATGCAAACAAAAATGGACGATCGATGATATAAAAGAAATGTAACTGATATGAAATAGAGAAAAACAAAAGGAACCGGACGTAACTAAAAGATAAACAAAATGATTTTTATTGCTTGATTGATTTGTTTTTTACGGCTTATCAACCATTTGTAGGGTATTTAAACTGGACATATTTATAGATTGTAAAAATTTTTATGGAGATCCCACCCTTTTACTGTTGAAATAGTTAAATATAAATATTTTAACTCCAAAATTTTCTTTTCTCGCACTCTCCGCCTTTGAAACTCTCTTCTGTTTAATTGCTTCCCTGAATACTACAATCTTCAAACATTTAAATGCAACGTCAATCGCCATCTTCTTGAAACCCGTTCATCTTTTTCATCACCCCCCCATACCCAGTCTTTTCTCTCAGTTTCACCCTCTGTAAACTCATGCGTACTAGTGACGTTGCCGCCTCTCTTGCGAGGAAATGATTAAAAAAAGAGAAAAAAATATAATAATGTTTTTTAATGATACAATTTCTACTAATTAACCCATATGTGGAGTGGCAAGAGGTGGGGTCATACATTACGTAGGGGCGTTTGGGCGTAAGTGAATATAACGAACACAACTGGAACTCGGCTCCCCGACTTCAAATTCCGAGCTCTTATCCACCCGCATACACAAGCTTGCAGCACCTGGGGTTCCCAAGCGGTCACCCATCTAGGTACTGACCAGATTCAACGTTGCTTATTTTCTGCGATCGTACGGGAGCCGGTGGTTCAACGTGATATGACCGGAAGCCATAGCACAATACGGATAATAGAAGAATAAAGAGAACGCAGAAAACAAGTGTGGAAATCGGAAAATAAGAAAATAGAAACAGAAATATTCCAAAGAAAGAAAGAATGTTACAAACTGAGGTGTGTTAAAGAATGAAAAAAAATGAGAAGACGAAGATGAAAACGAACGGATATTAATGAAGGAAAGAAAAGAAAGAACGAGAGAAAAGTAAGAATATGATAATAACAAGATGAATGAGAAGAAAGAAAAAGTTGAAAACTCAAATAAATATACGAAATAGGGAAATAGAAACCAAGAAAAGAAACGTTTAAAAGAATAAAATTATTTCCAGACTGAATGGCAAAAAGATAAGAACGTAAGAAGAACGAGAAAAGTCAGGAAAAGTTAATTAAATGAATGAAATAAAGAATAAGAGAGAAAGGAAATGATAAGAAGAAAAAAAGAATAATGACACTGGAATAAGAAAAAAAAGAAAAGCAAAATAATGGATCAAAGGAAAGAAAAATAAAAGAATGAAAGTCAGTAAAAAAGATAAGAGAAAAAGAAACCAGAATGAAAGATTAAATAAAAGAATGAAATTAAGATTAATAAAAAAAGAAAATTAAATTCAAAATTATGAATGAAAGAAGAAATGAAAAGAAAAGAAAATATTTAAAAAATGGATAACATAAGAAAATAAAGAACATAAGAAAAATAATATGGAAAAGTACAAGAACGAATGTTGAAAATTATAAGAGAAATGGAAAAGAACAAGAAGCCATTGAAATTTAGAAATCAAGAAAAAAAAAAGAAAAACATACAGAATAAGCAGAAATAGTGAAAAATAAAAGAATGGCTCAAAAAGAAATGGAAATTTGAATAAAGAATGAAAGAACGGATGAGCGAAAGAAAAGAAATGAAAAAATTAAATTAAAAAAATAAAGATGAAGAAGAACAAAATTAATAACAACAACAAGGAAAGCAAAATGAGAGAAAAAAGAAATAAAAAAGAAAAAAAAACGATACGAGAAAATTTAAAGTAAGATGATAAAAAAAAAACGAAGTAACAAGAAGAAAGCGAGAAAAAAACGAAATAACGGGGGTGTAGAAAAGAGAGAGAACATAGAAACCAACGAAGTATTATAACAGTTTATTGAATCTAACGAGAACGCAATGAAAATGAAAGTGAAAGCTGCTTTGGGCTAAATTTTGTTCTACATCAGAGCTAAACTATACGATTGCTAATGCTCAGGGAGTAAGGGCGAAGACCGGAAGAGTCGATTGTAACTGACAGGAAGCACGCATGCGTGATTCTTTGATACCCCATCAGGGAATCTCCCATGAGCGTGTGGGCCGCCAATCGTCCACTGCATATCATGATGTCGAATACAACTGCACACGAAACGGAAGCGGGCGTGGTGGAATACACTGACGCCTGGAGACCAGATACTATCGTAAAATACGATATATTCGAAAAAAAAAAAATCATGCGTGTATTCGCCGCGAACGTAGTCTTGTCTGTCTCGCACACACCGTACTGTTTAAGCGACAGTATGAAAGCTGAGCGCACAGACATCGACTCAAACGTATAAATATGCATTACTCGCTGGAGAGAATGTCGAAGATATCAGTATAAATCTCTAATAAAAAAATAAGATCTAAGAATAATTCGCACTGATTGGAAAATTCGCCCGCATGTTAACTCTCGAAATACTTCACTTCAGAAACGCACACGAATTGAATAAGACAAAGACCATAAGACATAAGTTATAACACATGCATTGTAAAGCTTCTCGAAGACAATGAAAATGTACACACGTAATAACCCTATCCCAACAATCTAAAATTCTGACTTGGAGATGAATATTTAATAGCTAAATGGTATTGGTAAGAGTAACCGTTTCTTTGATCCTCTGATAATTAAATCTGATAACAGCTCCTCTGATAACTGGAAATCTTTGGCTTTCATTGGTTGAACAGATAGCGTTACTATCGTTTGAAATTTACAAAATCTTTCTTCTAAAAGATTATTTCAAGAAAATACGTTTCTCAAATCCACTGGCTACTAACACTCTTTGTTGTATTTCTGGATGTTTCTTTCCTAAACTTTTCTTTGAGATCATTTCGAAACTTATCATCTTGATCATGCCATTATGTGTAATAATTCTATTGAAGGAATCCTGAAATTCTGACGTGGAGATGAAAATGTAATAACAAGAATGGTATTGGTAAGAGTAACCGTTTCCTTATGTGGAAATCTTTGGTATTTATTGGCTAAATAGATAGCATTACTATCGTTTGCAATTTACAAAATGTTTCTTATGAAATGGACGAAGTCCGACAATTATTTTAAGACATTTTTTTTTATGTTTAATTGTCCATTTCATAATGTGTGACGTCATTTGTTTACATTTGGATACGCATCGAGCAGATATGAATGTACGGGAGAAAATCATGGAGAATTGTGGCTCAATCGGTGAGAGCACGTCAGGATATATGACGGTTTCGTATAGGATACAGGTTCGATTCCTGTCGGAGGTCGCATATTTTCTATGAAAATTTCTCGGACATTCAGGTCGTTAATACTATTTATTTTAAACAGCGCATTTACTTAGATATTTGTATCTATAAAAAGAACGTATAAACATAAATACTGTCTTAAAATGCTTCTTCTAAAAGAGTATTCAGGAAAATAACTTTCTCAAATCTACTGGCTACTAACACTCTTTCTTGTAATGCTGGATGTTTTTTTTCCTAAACTTTTCCTTAAGATCATTTGGAAACTCAACATCTTGTTCATGCCATTATTTTCTCTTCGAGTTATTTTTTCTCTCGCTGTCGGTTGTTACAAGATTCCAAGTTATGTGGTTTCTATTATTTGTTTTTTTCTGATTCAGTGGCGAATGAAATACCCTTGATTTTCTTAAAGACCTACCGTATTAATTCGGTTAAATTCATTTTCAATCATTTCTATGAGAAAACATTTATATATAGTTAACAGTTGGTGTATCCTCAGTGGTAGTACCTTTGTAGAGAAACGGTCGAATCTGCTTTACTTAGGTGAATTGGGATAAGGAATGTCCACGGTCATCCAAATCTCACACATAGCTACAAGAAGTCGCATGGTCACTTCGACGACCGCACTCCTGTCAACGGCATCGACCTGCCGGCTAAACTGTGTGAGGGTAGGCGGAAGGATTTTCATAATCTGACCGGTGAAGAGGAACGCCTCTCCACAAGCCACCTGTGTCAAGAGGACATCGGACATTCGCCAGCCTGGAGGTAATAGGGGCGCCTCAGAAGTCAACGACTTTATGAGTCGGCAGAGTAAATTCTGAGAGGATTGACGGGGTAACCACAATATCTTTTTTTTTTAATCATTTCACTCCAAGCAAGGCGGTAATGCCACTAGTACGCAGGTGGTATAGAGAAGGAGACTGAAAGAGAAGACTGAGAATCGGGAGGATTGTGGAAAAGTCAAAAGATGAACGGGGTTCAAGAAGACAGAAAATGGCGATGGATGTTGCGTTTAAAGTTTTGGAGATTCTAGTTATCAGAGGAGCAAGGAAACGGAAGGGAGTTCCACAGGCCGGAAGTGATAGAAAAGAAACTTATGGAGTAGAAGTGGCGGTTGCATTTAGCTGTTTCAACTGTAAAAGGGTGGGACCTAGATTAAATTCGGGTATGAGGAGCACCAGAGAAAAAATACCGTCAGAAGAGTTACCATGAAAATAGATGTAGAAAAGACAGAGGGAAGCCACGTCATATCGTTGCGAATGAAACTGACGTCGAGATGCTTGTCAGGATCGATTACATTACAGATCGTTGTTTGGTTTTTGTCAATAATCTCGAGATGTAAAAGAGGCGCACCAGACTCGATGCTCAGATGAATGGTAGATTTGTAAATGTATAAGATGGATACTGACGAGAAAAAATCTTCTGGTGCGACACAATGACCAATTTTTCCTTGCAATCTCCGGTGGAAAATAAGCCGACAAAACATTTTCCTATTTTATCTGAAATATTAACATGAACGAAAATTACAGAAGAAATATGTTAATGGTGAACTGCGTAAAATTGACTAACTGAATAAATGCAGGAATGATAGTTTAGACTAAACACAAGTAGTCATCGATAAATGTGGACGCCTCGACTAGTCTAGTGCTGTAGTTTGCTAGTCATAGTAATCTTAAAGACTATGGTTCGAGGAGAGATTTAGGTCCTTACTACGTTTACTCCAACTCATTTTAAGTTAACATTTGTAAGCAACTATCGCAAAAAAGGGTGTTTGTTTGAACTTTATTAGAAATATATAGGGTAACCCAAAAAACGGGAACTTGTTAACAATCCAATAAAACCAAGAGTGATGGAAGAAAAATATTTAATTGATAGTAATTTAAACTCTAAAACATACCATTTAAGAAACAATGATGAAATTTTCATTTGTTTAAAATTACGTCCTGTAGATGGCGTCCTCCTGTGCGAATGCATTCTTGAAATCTGCTGTTGAAATTCCTCATTGACTGCTGCAACATCTCAGCTGGGATATTGTGAATTTCAATCTCGTTACTAATATGGCGAAATGTTTACTTGCTCAAGGTCACTGTCTCGCAGTGTTGCCATTTGCTCATGTCTGGCAATACGCACTTTAAAAATTCCCGTTTTTTGGGGTCACCCTGTATATATATGAAAACAAAAAGCATCAGTTAAAATTGTTGACAGGAGGATATAGAGTTTTCAACAGCGCCAGTCTTAAAGCGATGGTTATCAGATAAGTCTTTCAGAAACGTTTCTCTTGGACTTGATTCTCAATGGGAACACATCGATTAAAAGTTGAGATCTGACAACTGCCTACCTTGGGAATATGTCTTCCCAGAAATCTGCATTTGCCTTTGATTCGCATTGGTCGATTTAAAATGACGCCCGCTCTATTACGATGATTGAGAAGCTAATCTTCGTGACAATTGCCAGTGCGGTGAATTCGAGCTAGCCAAATTTCGCCCGAAATATTATCGGCAAAAGTTTAGCATGAATGATACACATAATCCGGGAAAGTGTCCGATTTAGATAAACACTCGCCACCACAAAGTGATATAAGGAACAAATTATACGTACACTAGATATACACAAATAATATATAGAAAGAACAATAATATATATACTGCTGGCCAAAACCTTAAAGCCAATGAAAATAAAGAAAAATATACCTCTTAAGTGGCTAGAGTCAATCTATTATTTGAATAAAGCTTCAAAAAATGAAAATAAGCAAAAGAAAAATTAAAAACGTATTTAGGGGTAAAATAGGGAAAATCTTATGTAAAGAAATTTATTAACTAAAATTTAAACTAAATTATCTTTGCTGTCTTATAAATCTAGAAATTTATATAAGAAAAAAAAAGAGCCATAAAAGAAATTAAAAAATTAATATTCACCAGTTTTAACCCTAGAAAATTTAACGGCTATCTTGTTTGAAATTCCTGAGGAATCTTACTTCTTCACTTAATGATTGAATAAGCTCACGGCGAGTTCTATCTATCTATCTATCTACCTATCTATCTATCTACCTATCTATCTATATATATATATATATATATCTCTATCTATCTATCTCAGCCTATTCATTATCTATCTATCTATCTATCTATCTATCTATCTATCTATCTATCTATCTATGTCGATTATATATCCCTATTTCCCTATCTCTCTCTCTCTCTCTCTCTCTCTCTCTCTCTCTCTCTTTACCTATCTTGATTAATTCATTTTTACATATAGTTTATACTATGAATATCACCTTCGTGGGAAGGAGGAACAATCTTTTTTTGCTCACGCGTATGAGAACGTTATGTTAATGGTTACAGTGAAACAAACACAATCCTAAAAACGAGTTTGGCGTCATCTTTTTTTATCATGTTCGTCTCCTAATTGGCCGAGCTGAGTTTAGAAATTCTTATTCACAAAATTAAACAACCAACATCAACAATGAAGCTGGCACCATTCAGTGTAATGAGTTACTAAAATAACTACAAAGTTGTTCAAACAAGTACAGAATAATTTCAGTAAAAATTGTTTCGATTACGTATACAGTCCGTTGTCGCTAAAATGGCCAACGTTAAATTAAATTGGCATGAAAAATATGTTTTTTTTATTCACATAAAATACGGTACACCGCTACTGTATACACGTGTGTTTATGGAATATAAAATATGTATAGCAATTACATTGACCTAAACGGAATTAATACAGGCAAATATAACAAATAGGTTGTTATATATGTATGTATAGCTGGCCACACGTATTCGAGGATGCCCGTCTACTAGGGCGGCTAGCCTATCCATATTGGAGACACTTGTTCAGGCGCTTTTGTGTTTATTCAACACTCGCAGAGCCAACCTGTGGTTTATACTTTAACTATGCTGAACAGACCATAGTTACAGTTTCTGGGAAAGAGCGTCTTCAACAATTTGAACAAGGCCAGCACACTCAAGCCCTCGCCCACGATGACATGTGACTTCGTGCTAGCACAGTTATCGACGGCCCTCGAGGGTTCCATCTACTCAATTTCAATGACTAGGCTGGGGTCAACCAGTGGTAATGTTTTTCAGTCACATTCCGAAGATGCCGGACGCTGGGATCGACCCCTCGAGTCTATATCTACACACTCGCACACACTCGCATGCACACACACACACACACACACACACACACACACACACACACACACACACACACACACACACACATACACATATATATATATATAGTAACCAATGTTTACACATAGAAATAATGTTGTTGTTTCTATCTAAAATTTCTAGACTTGCTTTCGTAATGTTTCCCAAGAATGAAACGCGTTGGTATAAAATGTTTTGTTCTTGTCAATTCTTTAATTGATATGGTGTTTACAGATGCATTTATTTATATCTGAATTTTTACATATATGTCTTTATATATATATATATATATATGTCTTTATATATATATATATATATATATATATATGAAGAAGCTTACTCATAAGGTGTGCTATATTTAAGGGATAAAATGCTCAATATCAGAGATAGAGCGTGTGTAAATATAAAAGTGACCATTAAAGTCAACACTTAGAGGCGACAGGCTGTTTTATGCTAGACTCAATAGTCATATGGCGTCTAGAATGAAACAGCTTGTCGCCTCTAAGTGTTGACTTCAATGTTCACTTTTATATATATATATATATATATATATATATATATATATATATATATATATATATATATATGTGTGTGTGTATATATATGTATGTATATATGTGTGTATTATGTAAATGTGAGTCTGTGTTTGGTAAAATATAGTTGTAATGCATACTATATAGAGAGAGTATAAGTGATCAATATCTTGGATAGAGCGGATGTAAATATAAGAATTGTGGGCATTGGTATTCATAATGAGTGGCCAGAGTCTTTTTCCAGCTTGAACGCCATTTTCAGGACTGAAGATGGCGTTCAAGCATAACACAGACTGTCGCAACTCGGTGCTGACATCACTAACCACACTTTATGCATATATATATATATATATATATATATATATATATATATATATATATGTGTGTGTGTGTGTGTGTGTTTGTGTGTGTTTATCTGTGTGTATATGATAGAACAAGCAAAATTCATTTGTGAAATAAATTATGGATGAGCTCTTCCTCACAAATTTACCAGAAATTCTGACGAAGCTTCAATAAATCGAACCACGTTAAATTTATGAACGTTTGTGATTCGTTCATTATCCTATCATTCTGTCAGATTCTGATGTACATATGATCCCCTTTCCTATCTATCTATCTATCTATTTCTTTCTGTCTGTCTGTCTCTGTCTCTCTCTCTCTATATATATATACATATATATATATGATAACAAATATAGTTATCAATATCTGATTTAGGTTGTATAGATTATATAAAATTGGTCATTGATGTCAAAAGCCAGCAGCGACAGTGTGTTACATGTTTAAAACTAATCATCAGGCCATGAACATTGCGTTTAAGCATGAAATCGACTATCACCACTGTGTGTTGATCTCAATGTCTATAATCGTTAGAATAAATGCTTTTATCTCAATGAGACTACAGAATTGTGTAGCCAATTTGGCATATATATATATATATATATATATATATATATATATATATATATATATATATACACTACTTGGCATATAGAAATATATATATATATATATATATATATATATATATATACACTACAGTTCAACAGTTTGACAGAACCCGTTTCAATTGGTCCCAAAAGTAGTTATTTTGTACTTTAAATAAGAGAAAAATTTTATACATGATTTAAAAACGTAAATCATGTTTTGTTTTTTTTTAAATTTTATTATGACATAAAGAATAGACGCATTTTATAATTAAATTTTGCTCTCGTCAAAATATCCTCCTTCAGCCAGAATTAATGTAGCACAAACTTTTGGCATTAATTGAAAAACTTTCTCAAACTATAAGTTTGATAATGGATTCCATTCTTATTTACAATGACTGAAAGAACATTTTTTTATTGTTTTCCAACCTTCGGCTAAATTTATGCCATACTAATTCTGGGTGTTGTTTCAAACTTTTGACCTGTAGTGTATATAAATGTTTGTATGTTTGTGGGTTTTTGTTTATTTATATGTGTGTCAGCGTTCGCATGTCTGTGTACGCGTGTGAATGTATGCGCGTGTGTGCAAACCATTTTCCACACGTCAAAGGAATGAATAATGACTTGAAAGCAGAATTTCATAAAATAATCTGGAAAAATCTTGAGAAATGTGATGAGTTATGTCAGCAAACTATTCTCATTTCAAGTTCGTCGCTCAGGCCCCTTTCATTAATAAAAACAAAAATAAAAGCTATCGGATAAATTTAAAAATCTCCGCTTCCCCAAATATTTCCCCTATATCTTTAAGTGATTAACTTTATTAGACAATGTTTCCTCTACGTCATATTTTTGGAGGAACATATTTTGGGAATTTGACATAATGAAAAAAAGAAGAAAAAATAAAACTAGGCAGAAATAGGCTATAAAATTGGGAAAATTTTAATCAGTTTAGATAAAAATCACAACAATTAGTAAATAAATAAACACACAGATATTATACATTTGTGGTCTTTATCCTTTAACCAATTTCAAGAAGACATAACAAAAAAGTTAGATGTGGCAAGTAAATTTATATTGTATGTTAATATGTCATTATTAAATTTCTTTCAATGATATTAATATTTTTATTGGTGTTGATTTATTTTAGACCGTAATTAACTATTTGTATATAAAGTTTATTAATTACTTCATATTATGTAAAAGTTTCAACAGTATCCAGTTCCCGTTGTAATTTTAATATGTTTTTCTATTTGTCTAAAGACATTATGGACACCATATATATATATATATATATATATATATATATATATATATATATATATTTATATATAATGCACTGTTAGAATAGAGCATGTATATACCCACTACAAAACTGTACATCTTATTTCAACGTGAAAAATTAACGTTTCTTCGGGTGAGAAACCATGATGGCACTAAAATCTTTAGTAGCATCATGGTTTCCCACCTGAAGAAACGTTAATTATTCAAGTTGAAACAAGAAGTACACTTTTGTAGTGGGTATGTAGATGTTCTAATATAACACTGCATAATAAATAAATATTTATTGCTCTACTTTTGTATTGAGCTCTGTTTCAAATGAATGTTTTGAACGCTGAAATCCTACTCTTCGTTCGTTTACATTTGTATATATATATATATATATATATATATATATATATATATATATATATATATATATATATATATATATATGCACATTTCATTGAATACGACAGAAAATGCGCTTTTATTAATTTTTATACAATTTCTCATGCGATCTAATAATCTTTTTTCTTTTCAGATGATAGATTATATAAAAACTGTCCGAATGTTCTTTTTATAAGAGCGCTTTCGGCTATACATTTATCCATTTTCAAGGATTAAATATTGTAAATGTTAAATAAGAAATAGTTTTTTTGCATGTATATTTTATAAAATGTTTTATTTTTTTCGAAACACGGTGAAGATATTGTGTCCATTTCAAAGTTAATATTATTAAGTGTTATTTTGTTTTTTGTTTTTATTAATAAGGCTTCCATTATTTTTAGACTTTTATTTTTCATGTAGTTGATGCTATTATATTAGTGTT
>OZ038490.1:62787564-62800064 GCA_964036315.1 Acanthosepion esculentum
GCCGATTAATATTGGCGAGTAATTGCAAGCTGATGAAGTATTCCATATAAGTGCCCATTATTCATGATCTTTTACTAGATTATGCAGAATTTACTAAATATTACAGTTTTAAAAGACTATATATTTTACTTAAGTTATCTACGTTTCGGTACTATCTTTTAAATGCTATATTTTCAAGATGTAAGCAAGCATCTCTTCAGAGATTCTTTTTTTTTAATTCTGGGAATTGCTATGATTTATTGAGAAACAGAGTGGAGTAGTTTCAAGTTTCCTTCTCGACACTTTAGAATTCGGATTTCGCCTCCGTGACTGGCGACCACCCGAGTTTAGAAAGCAGAATCTACCCTGCTATGTAACCTCTAGTTGATTGATTGATTCGTTTTCTACGATTTTTCAACCATTTGCGGGTTATTTAAAAATAGAAATAGGTTCAACTTGTACGAGTTTTTTTTTTTTACGAAATAATGATTTAAGTGATACAATTTTTACTAATTAACCCATAGAAAGGGATAGAAGAGGTGGATGCAAACCTTCCTCGGGGTTATTTGTTCGGTTCGGTAGCCATCACAGTTGTGTCAGCACGACCTCACGCGTTTTCACCTAATGGATAAATAGAAGTTGAAACTTTATTTAGAGACCGTAGCTTGATAAATAAAAGAAAAAACTCCTCAACACTTCAATTCTTCTTCTTCTTCTTCTTCTTCTTCTTCTTCTTCTTCTTCTTCTTCTTCTTCTTCTCCTCCTCCTCCTCCTCCTTATTCTTCTTCTTCTTCTTCTTCTTCTTCTCCTCCTCCTCCTCCTCCTCCTCCTTCTTCTTCTTCTTCTTCTTCTTCTTATTCTTCTTCTTCTTCTTCTTCTTCTTCTCCTCCTCCTCCTCTTCTTCTTCTTCTTCTTCTTCTTCTTCTTCTTCTTCTTCTTCTTCTTCTTCTTCTTCTTCTCCTCCTCCTCCTCCTCCTCCTCCTTCTTCTTCTTCTTCTTCTTCTTCTTCTTCTTCTTCTTCTTCTTCTTCTTCTTTACATTGTAGCGTATAATTTTTTGTCTTTTTTCATCTCTGTTAAACCTTGTTCAGCCACCGTTTACTTAAGCACTCTAGGTAGGTTAGGCGTTGTTTGCCGCTGTCCCCCTTGCCTTCGGTATTTTCTGTGAATATGAAATATTCCAGTCTCTATTTCAACATTATGTACCCTAGAAATTTTAACTGTCTCTTCCTGGTGTAAATTATAAGTGTCCTTTTTGATTACTTTTTCTTTAAAACTTCGTTGCTGCTCACATGTTCGGTTTGCGGTATTCTCAGTATCCTTCTGTAGAACCATAGTTCTGTTCTTTCACGTATCATCTTTATCTGTGATTGAGATTGTCCCGCATTCACTGCTATATATGAGGCCTGATATTACATAACAGTCCACACCTCTATTCTTTGTTTCTAACGAAATTTACCTGTATCTTAATACTTTGCCTAGCTTTTTGAAGACATATTTCACTATTCCAATGCAGTATTGGGTTTTAGTGTCGCACTTTCCGTCCACTGTAAAAACACTTCACAGATGTTTAAATTCTTCCTCTTGTTTCATTTTGGTATCTCCAATATCTAATTTGGAAAATTCATAGGGATAAATCAGCCTGAAAAAAACAAAAAACAACTCAAAATGACATAAAGAAATGTCACGTGAATTCGTATCGGAAGAAAGTAGATATCTTATGAAGGTATTACCAACATGGTACATAGAGTTTATGGAATGTTCAATTCAATCCAGACAATGAGGAAGTACCCCCTTGTCCAAATTAAATGAAACGAACTCTTTAATTTTCTTTCTTTCGCCATACGGTCAGTTTTAGACCCACTGAAGTGAGAGGGTGTAATCGATTGCTGTTTTCCCCTCAGATTAGGCCAGTGGCAGTGGTGTGCAGTAATAAGAATCTATTTTTATGATGAAATTTGTTTGGGCTTGAAAAATATTGCGTCATCCATGATTGCTTCAGATTTTCATCACGCCCAGACCCTTTTGTCTCGACTGTCGATTAGTTGTCCTACGGCCATTGTCTGCGATGGACGTTACTCCAATGAAGCGTACGAAAATTATAACGCTGCATGAACACTCTATGAGCCGTACCAGTGAGCAAATCAAAGTACTATAGACTGGCCCGGAAACTCTCCTGATTTAATCCAATCGAGAATCTGTAGTCAATCTGCAAGGACCAACTTCGCGGAATGGACATACGAAGTACTAACACGTGCATTGGGTCATGTTTCATTGAAAAAAATACGAAAAAAGTAAATAATAACGATATTATTCTTTTTGTTTCAATTAATTTGCACATGAGTTTAAATATCAACGACATAAGAATGGTCAGCTTAAAATACATAGCAGAATATCATTTCGAGGATCATGCAATTCCTGAGAGTTTTTGGACACTTCCGAACACATTCTGGTTTCTAAGAAAATAAAGAATGCGTTGTGATTTCGATGGCTGAGAAATGTCCATCCACTTGTCCTTATAACCTCCGGTGTTTTTTTTTTTACAGTAAGTTTCATTCTGTACAATCCTCGGCGCCCACTCCGCGTAGAAGGTTACGTTAAGGGGTAGTTTATGTGGATAGGAGGTTAAGATTAAGATTGGAGTGATCCAGGAAACATCCTCTTGGAAGTCTGTTCCACAGAGCAGCGGTTCGCGGCTAGAAAATGTTCGATTCGAACTTCTAGCCAGTCAAATACGGAAGGAGTGTGGGTGTTTTGCTACAGTATAAGTGGCATGGTTCGTCCTCGTCGAGATGGTTAGACCTCACGGAACCAATGAGTGTAGTTCGTCCGAGAAGTTTCCATGGAAGTATCGATAGAGCAGTGGGAGGCTTGTCACATCGCGCCTGTAAGAGAGATGTTGGAGCGTGGAAAATAATTCGTCCCCCAATTATGAAAAGAGTACTCCATTTTCTGCCGGAACTGGCTCTTATAAAGGTAGAGGATAGAATGAGGAACCAGCCAGATTTATATCACTTTTATCTGATTATTAAATCGATGTTGCTATTTAATAAAACCTAGATTATGAAATGGTTTTAAATATATTTACAATCTCGCATTTACATATCAAATTTTCTCTCTGTCTCAGTGGAATTAAGAGAATACAATTCGACCCCCCCACTCCACCTGACAGAATCGATGTTGAAGATTTCGATATAGCTGTGGAAATCGTTATAGGTTCACCTACTCAAGTACGTAGATATGAATAGCTAATCTAAACAGAATTCCGCCATCTAAATTTTTAAGCACGAGAATTCAGATGTCTAAATATTTTAGCACCAGAATCCAGCTATCTAAATATTGTAGCCCCAGAATTCAGCTATGTAAATATTTATCTTGCTTTCAATATATTCCCTTTCTATGAACTTTCAGCTAAATTGCGTGTTCCATATAAGGTTAATGCGAAAGGTTTTTAATTGATAGATTCGTTTTCTACGGCTTATCAACCCTTTGCAGGGTATTTAAAACCAGAATATATTTGTAGATTGTAAGAATTCTTTTTTCGATGGGAGAACAATAAAAATACTCGAAACACACACACACACACACACACACACCCACACACACACACACCCACATATATATATATATATATATATATATATATATATATAAAGAGAGAAAGAGAGAGGGAGAGGGAGAGGCGTTGTTTTTTATTTTGTCGAATGCACATTACATTTGGGTCAGTTGGGCACCACCTGGGAGAAAAACAGCACCATGACGCAATTCACTCCGCCAGAAATGTGCAAACAACATGCTGTGCTGCTGGCTATTCGCAACGGAAGATCCAATTCGAACATTTCAGTGTTTGGGTTTCAATCTGAGGAGAGTTTAGAACATTCGGAAAGAGTTGGATCAATCTAATGGTGATTACGTAGGTACGGCGGCTCGGAAAACTCATTCTGTTCGTTCTGATGAGAAAAGAACTCCTGAATTTGTTAGTGCGGGCCTACATCAAGTGCGTTAGGGAGGTAGTTCTGCCCTGGATCAAGAGGGTGGCTGCTGGATAATTCTAGGTATAGCACCAGAACCCTGCACCATGACTGTCAGACAATTTCTGCGACCACAACACCCCTTAAATCTGGCTATCTACCTTTCTAGACTGCAACCCCCTTGATTATTATGTATGAGGCACAGTTGAGCGAGAGACTAGAGATACTCCTTTTAACACCAAAGATGAACTGAAGGCAAAGATTATGACAGAATTCACCAACTTAAACAAGGAGACTGTACAGAAGTGATGCAGGAGATTCCGAAGTCGTCTGGAGGCCATGGTTTAATCTAATGGCTATTTTATTGAATAAATTTACTCTTTAATATTTCAAGATATTTTTGTGTAATTTTGGAAAATATATCTGTCAAAATGTAATGTCAGGGTTATTTTCATTTTTGCGTAATTTAGACTACAATTTATCCATCGGCCCATATATATATATATATATATATATATATATATATATATATATAGAGAGAGAGAGAGAGAGAGAGAGAGAGAGAGATTGAGAGAGATAGATTGATGTGCGCGTACGCACGAAGGTAAAATTTTCCCTTCCGGACCATGAGAATCGGATAACCATGTCCAATTCATCAAGGACATAAATTCTTGACAATTTCGAACTGGAATAGGGACAATGACAGTGAGCGTCAACTCGGTGCCTGAAAATCATACACTGGGTTGTCCCAAGCCTCGCGAATTAAATTCTGTAGACGGAACAAATCTGTTGACGGTTAAGGTATCGAGATGTTACAAGTGATCGTGACCAAGTATTTAAGCCTACTGCTCTTGTCCAAACTGCCGATCGCGAAGATGGTGCCCTCTCCCCTAGTAACTATGTGCAATATAAATCACAGGTTGGCTCTAGGGTGGAGGGCAACAAACACAAATATGCATGAGCAGGTGTCTGCCTAGCAGAGCTGGTATAGCCATCCTAGTAGACAGACATACTCTGAAATGAACGTCCAACCATTGCGCACGCGCGTGCACACACACACATGTGCGTGGGTGTATTTTGATCAAATATAGATCAAATATTGTTTGAGCTGAACACCTGTGTATATGTCCTGTCAAGCAGCAAACCTTGCTCCCAGAGACCAAACTGTTGATCATTTTTTAAATCACGGTTAAAATCACCTATTTCGTTCTTTTTTTGCCTTTTATTTCTCACATTTATTTATCAGGAGCTAGTTTTATATGCTCAAATATATTTATATTAAAAAGTAGTTTCTACACATAACATTTTACGTTGCCTCTATTGAACCATTATATCATTTTCCAGAGTGGTTATCAAACTTTACTGTGACTTTATACACGACATTATCGACCATACAGTTACAATTAAGAGGACAATTGGCTGCTCTTCGACAATTATATGTAGTTACTTTCGTTTTTCTTTATCGTTCACTATTCTGATTTTATGCCCCTTAATTGAATTATCCATACTCTGATTCTGTGATTGCCTCTATAAATATAATATAGAGTATTTGGATAAATAGGTTTTAACTGTTAAAAGAAAATTTGACATATATATATATATATGAACGAAAGTATTAGGCCACTAAATTTTTATAATTATATTTTCTGATGAATTATTTCAAAGAAGAATCAGTAATATTATTGGCCTCAATAAATTTCACACCGACGTATTATTGCTTTCCTTTGCATTTTCTAGAAATACTTTCATGGTAATTGTTCGGATGAACTCTTCGCTGTGGTAACTTAGAATCTTCAAATTTAAGGGCAATACTAGACTGGAGACGAAATCTCATTGATTTACAATTGAGCTAGTTAGATGTAACTCTAAATTCTATGATAACAGTTTATTTTATTGCAATTCCCCGCTGTGGAACTCCTTTCCGCTTACATGTTTTCTAGCCAACTAATTTGCAAACATTTAAATGCAACGTAATGCTTCTTAGCTATGTGCCTGTTTCTAACTCTTCCACACTCAGTAGCCTTTGGGTATCAATGACTTTACTGCCTTGCTTTGGATGAACGCGATTAAAATAATACTTGAACAGTTGGCGTCGGTGAGGCAACTTAATGTGAATTGATAATAAATAGTAGAGATATGGTGGTTTTATTTTATGTGTCTTGTCCTCTCAGGGCGTAGGCGATCATGGCTCTCCACCTCCCTCTATCCATTGCAGCTCTCAGCAAGTTCCTTCCGTCTGTTTCCTCCCCATACCACGTTCTGTTATCTACCTGCTCAAGCTCGTTAGGTAAGCCACGCGCTGTTTTCCATTGTCTCTCTTACCCTCTATTCGACCCGTGAGTATCAGCTTCTCCAGGCCCTCCGTCCTCATTATATGTCCCAGAAACTTCAGCTGCCTCTTCCTGATGTTAAGTATAAGCCTCCTCTTTGTTTGAAACCCATCTAAGACCTCATCGTTGCCCACTCGCTCGGTCCATGATATCCTTAGCGTTCTTCTGTAGAACTACATCTCTATCGCCTCGAGTTTCTTATTCATCTTTGAGGAAATCGTCCAACATTCACTGCCGTAAAGAAGGACAGATGTCACATAACAGCTCAGTGTTCTTTTCTTTGTTACCAAAGAAATCCTCCTGTCTCGCAATACTCTGCACAGCTTTTGGAATGTGTCATTGGCCATCCCAACACTTCTACGGATCTCAGTGTTGCACTTACCGTCTTGTCAAGACGCTTCCCAGATATTTAAACTTCTGCGTCTGCTTATCCCTGCAGTTAGTCTAAATAAACTTCATATAATCGTGCCAACGCGAATTAAAAAGTAATTTAGGTCGTAAATTATGTAATACATATAGCTAAACTTTCATTCATATTTTAAATAATAATGAAAATGTCTGGCATGAAATAAAAATTCATCGAAAATTATCAGTGCTGGAAAAGCTATAAGAAATTTTACTATATACTTTATCATATCCAGGTTGTACTGTCTTATTCATAGTTTGTGGATATTTCAGTCTGCCACAAATCGCGCGTAAATTATTTATAGACTGATCTGGCAAATGCTGGGATTTTTTTTACCATTAACAAATATTTACCATATATGCCCGTGTATAAGTCGACTTGATGTCTAGTGCGACTCCTGAATTTTTTAGCATAAATTTTAAACCAACCAAAAAAGTACTTGCATATAGTGCAACAATTCACCCAAAACTCATGATTTTACCCCCTTCACAAAAATTGCATGTGTATAATGTGGTGGAGTTTTTGGGTACGTTTTGTATACTAGAAGGCAAACCAAAATCAGAAGGATCAAAATATTCAATAGGACGTGTATAAAGGCGGCCATGTTTTTTTCCCCGAATATTCACTGCCAACCTCTTATATCGAAGACTGAAGAATTACGGAACAGCTGCTGCTAGTGGTATTCGCGATATAGTCAGATTCAGTAGAGTGTCTGACTCGTGAGTGTTAATCTTTAACGCTGTTTCATTGAACAGATTACGCACTGCGCTGGATTCTATATTCATGGACTATGGTGAACATGTTCAACATAATGCGCTTCCTATTTTTTTTGTTATAAAATGATAACAAAAAATCGCACTATACTCGAGTATATCATATCGTGAGATGAAAAGAAATGGTTTTAGAACATAACCGGTAAAAGTTATTTCCAGACAAAAATATCAAAAACATTGATGCAAAAATAAAATCCATTATTGAAAAATGGTAGCGGACAGATAATTTTATAAGTTTTCTTTAGTGCTGGGGGTACTGAGAAAGATACCAAAATTTATGATGTGTATGGATTCGATTAAGCATCATTCCATTTTTTTTCTCAAAAACCGTTACTTTTCTACTGACTTTGTAGGCCATTAGGCCATCCAAGAAGACAACCCAAAACATATCCGTATATACTCCTAGATAAGGCGACTTCATGTATAGTATAACCGCTGATTTTTTGGCAGGATTTTTTCCCTTTCAAAAAATTACTTGTGTATAATGCAACACCTTATTTTTGCGTAAAAAAAAAGCTGATCATAAAAATTCGCACCATAATCGGCTATATTTGGTATTCTGAAAAAAAAAAACACCTCAAAATGGATGAATAAAATTAAGTTTAAAGTAATGTGATGAACTTTTCGAGACACGGAAAAGAAATCTCCTACAGAAGGTAGCGACCCAGAGTGAGAAGAAGGAACTAAGCATAAACTACAAGAAAACAGAATGCATGGTCATCAGTAAAAGGTTGAGCCCAAAATGCGATTTGAAGGTCGGGAACACTATAATCAAGCAAACTTGGCAGTTTAAATATCCGGGAAGCGTCTTGACAAGACGGTAAGTGCAACACTGAGTTTCTGGGACACATAATGAGGAATGAGGGCCTGGAGAAGCAGATACTCACGGGTCGAACAGAGGGGGAGAGAGACAATTGAAAACAACGGATAAAATAACTAGCGTCCTTAAGCAAGTGGGTGGCAGAAGATAATCTGGAGGAGGTGGCATAGGGAAGGATGTTGTTAAGAGCTGAAAGCGAAAGTGGCAAGTGGAGAGCCATGATCGCTTAGGTCCTGAAAGAACATGGCGCATAGAAAGAAAAGAAGAATTGAAACCAATCCACCATCCCTGTCATGAATTGGGAACTGTTGTTCTTATCAGGTAGTTATCTAATCTAAATGATTCTACGTGGAGGAATGGTAGGAAATTCGGGCTGAGATATACTGAAAGTTTGCCGAAGGCAGCATAACACGTCCATGGGAAATGATCAGTGCCAATGGACTTTCAGCTAAGTATTTGATGATGGGTCTGGAATATTTATGCAAATGTTATTATAAACATTGCCGACAACCATGGAAACAAATTAATAACATTATTTCTATCTAATTTATTATCCGTTCACGTATTACACTGTTTTAATGAAGTCAATTGACATCATTTGAGGATGTGCGACTTATGAATGTGTTAGCAACGCGGAAAGTGGACTCGCCAATCTGAGTTCTAATTCAGTCGGAGTCTGTCCTTTTCACATTCGTACAAATGTCCTGGTGAGGTGAAAGACATGCATTCATTTTTTGTGGTAAATAATTTGGTTTCATGCCTTTCTTACGCCCATTCACATTCTTCTACGTTGGTTAGAAACAAAAGCAGTCATAAAAAGAAAATGACTACTCTTAATTCAAAAGCGTGTAGAAGGCAACAAGAGTCTACTCCTATCTATATATAAAGAAGTGATAGTAATTCCAGGAATAATAAAGTAAAAAGAAATTGTGGAGAGCTATGATCACTTACGATTTGAAGAGACATGGCATAAAAAATATAACTTCAAAGAAATTTGAGACTGATTAAATCAGTAATATAACCGAGAAAGCGTTGCGGTCAACACCATCACTCATTCTATCTATCTATCTATCTATCTATCTATCTATCTATCAGCAGGTGATATAAAATTCTCATCCGAACAAAGATTCACCGGGAAATTCTGTTGGTTAATTTGAGAAAAAGACCGGGCCTTGAACTTCGTAAGCCTCTTCGCATACAGTGTAACCCGGATATAAGAGAGTTGTTGGGACCGGAGAAGAAGTCTCTTATATCCGGGTTTATCTTATATCAGGGTTTGGTCTATTTTATATACATTAACACAGGCTCTAATTTGGGACCAGAGAAAATCTCTCTTATATCCGGGTTACACTATATATATATATATATATATATATATATGGTGCGGCAGAAATACTCCCACATACATCTTCCAGAAATTTAAATTTTAAAAAATATATCTCATTAACGTAATGTCGGCGTAGCTATATATTATGGTAGGATTACAGTTTTTTAAGTTTAAAATTAAATTTGGCGTTTAAAATAAACGGAATGTATATATATATATATATATATATATATATATATATATATATATATATATATATATATATATATATATATATGTTCATTCATTTTGATATTTGTGACTTTTATCCGTCCATCAATGAGAATGTAAATCTAGCAAAAAATTATTGTTCTATTAGCGATCGGGAAATAAATATCATAAAGCAGGCACAAAAACCTATTCTATTTCATAAAGGTTGTGTGAGGACCAAATGAAGTAACCCAGAATTTAATATTGCTATGGAAGCATTTGATTCAGCGGATTTATGTGAATTAGTTGGAATATTATTATTGTGGGGACTTAAATCTACTTTCGGCAAATAGGATACCGGACATTATAGAGATCATGGTGTAATTTCCCTCCGTAAAACAAGCCTACAAAATATAGACCAATTGAGAAAGGAACTGATAATTTTTTAAAGATCACGAATTAAATATTACCACTACCACCGATGCTGAAGTGATGAACTTTCTCGATTCGAGTTAGACTTAAATAATGATTATTATAAACCATATGCCAATGAACTATATAACCATAGATACGTCAGTAAAAAATCAAACTACCACAACAACATTCTAGATAATTTACATAAATCAATCTAAATTATATTATCTACCAGGTTTAACAATAAGTAAATATTTGATAATAATAAAATTAAATGAGTAAAGGTATTAGAAATAACAAATCAAAGTAAATTTAGAGAATTTAGAAAAAATAATGTAAAAATGAAGAAAAAACACCGTAAGCGTAAAATCATATAGTTCAAACCAACTAATATTTAAAGTAATATCAGAAGAATATTTCTAAATTTAATTCATCAGCATTTTAAACATTCCCAACACAAAAAATATTTTTAACAAAAATAATGTTTTATTCAGCTATAGCTGCGTTGATAACATATAATGTTGGTAATATATCCTCTTATTACTGAATTCTCTGGTCTTGCAGATAAACTAAAGAAAGTCGAATATACAATAGAATTTACATACGAAATGGAAGAAAATAATATTTTAACCTTTATAAATATCATGCCAGACCGTGTTAACAATAGATTAAAACTTAGTGTCCAAAAAATCAACTAATAAAATGAACTAATAAATTTCTGTTCCCATCATAATAACAAACTAAAAGGCGGAACAATTACTGGATTCTACTTAAGAGCACACAGAATTTGCAGCCCTCAATATTTACACGAAGTGGAGAAATATATCGAAAATACTCCTCGAGTTCCTATCCCATAACTATTTCATATTCAATGCAAAACAAAAGCCCTATAAAATATTGCAAAATAAAAAAAAAATCCTTCCTGTCAAACGCAACGAATCAAAAAATATATTGTTCTAATCACTAACTACATCAAAATTAAAATTCAAAATAAATCAAAACTCAACATAAACTTTGTCACCACTACGATTAAAACAATAAAATACAAAAATAAATAAATAAAACAAAAATACAAAACAAAAGTCAAAACTTGAAGGAGGGATTTACTCTATTACCGGTAATGATTGCCAGGAATAATACATTGAAGAAACTTCAAGAATTTTTAAATAAAATATTATATAAACACAAAAGGGTCATTGTACAAACTTCACATCAAATGCATTAATTGCTCACCGTAACGAGACTGACCACAATTTTGATATAAAAAATTGATACTCTTATTAAAAGAGAAAACAAGGTTCAGAATGTGATTTAATCGCTAGTACATCCACAGTAAATTTGCGTCCAATTGCTTACAACGTTTCCCTATTCTTGGGAGACGTTCTATGATCACAAAATGAGATATTTAATAATAAAAGTGATGGAAACAAACACAAAAAAATTATTTAACCGAGATCGGCCAGATTTCATACCCAAAACAGTAAAAAATAAAACAAAAATTCCCAGCGTCTCTCGTACGTGCTCATGTGTAGGTAGCACCAATATAAACTTAGCCTGATGAAGTCCTAAAGAACGGAACGCGTCATACGAGAAGTTTACTACGTTGTCATACATGTTTTGCTTATATATATATATATATATATATATATATATATATATATATATATATATATATATATATATATATAAAGAGAGGTATAGACATAAATAGAGGGATATGGAAGACAGAGCGGGCGAGAGAGAGAGAGAGTAAAGAAAGCGATGTGGAGGGAGAGAAAGCGAGGTATATCACATGATAACTTATGTTTAAGTTCTACAAAAAATGTAAAGTTGAACAGTTCTGCAAAGTTATAAGTTATATTCAAATCAATTGAGTAAGTTTCACATTTTCTGCTTACATTCAAAGATGATTTCCAATTACATTACTTTTTTTTTATTAAACCAATATCCCTTTTCTTCTGGAAGAACGTATTCCCAGAAGAAATAGCCATCTTTTTCACTGAAATTGCCCAGAGTCAACAATGCTGTGCGGAACACTGATACTAATATATAATCTCAAAGTTCTAAATAAGAATAATTAACCAAATGAACATACAAAAAAAGCTTACATTTTTTTTCTATATGTTACTTATGGGAATTTTGATGAGATATAACATTTTCTTAAAAATAAAGGACAATTTCCTTTTTTTTTTTCTTTTTTCTAAAAGTGATATTTTTGAACACGGAAATCTAATCATCTTTCAGACAGACCGGGCAGTATTCCGTCTATGCTTTTTGCGAAAGGTTTTTGTG
>OZ038490.1:62805064-62857564 GCA_964036315.1 Acanthosepion esculentum
AAAATATACTAAAAAAATAGTAAATACTAATATATCTACCATAGATCCTAGCAAAAAAATTAAGTTAATCATATACTACACTAAATCTAGTATATCCAACTCAATTATTATCAATGATTCTTCTACCCCGGTTAGCGATTTGCAAAAAACCAACATAGTTTACAAATTCACGTGCCCTTTGGAAGATTGTATCTCCAACGAATTAAATAATATTTATGTTGGTCACACCACAAACTCGCATTCACGACGCTTGGCACTACATTTGAATGATAACTCTAACATTTTTAGGCATTTAAAACAACATGCCTGGCCATATACACAATTCCGGAAAATCCTTGTTGAAAACACTACTATACTTAAACATGAAAACAATAAACAAACACTAAAAATTATGGAAGCTATATACATAAAACAGTTGAAACCTAACCTGAACAAAATAAACTATGAAATCTCCACAAATATTCTTAAATGCATATAATTGGTAACAGTAGGCATTGGTTTATACCAACAGTTTCCCATACTTAATAGTTCTCAAATTCACTCTCGCGTGGTCATGTGTGACGTCATGAGTTGCGATGCGATTTTCGCTTCCAGCGTCTTATATGCACGGGTTTATCGTTGCTTGGAAATCACCCATGTAAACAGAAACAGACTATCATCACTTTCTGGTCCGTGTATTGCTTAATATATAATTTACTCTAATTGTCATCTTTGATAATGGCTTATGTAAGCCGAAAGCTTAAATTGGATTAAAAAATATGCATCAATATTGTGATTTTCTTCGTTTAATGATAATGTTATTAAGCTTATCAGACAATATCAAAATAATTTACATAAAATAAATAGACAACACTTGTGTATATTATTTAATGAAACATGTATGAATGAAAAATGCTGCCTAAATACACACAATATATATATATATATATATATATATATATATATATATATATGAAAAAATATAGTTTTATGGTGTGCTATGTTTATGGGATAAATTGCTCAATATCACAGATAGAGCATATGTAAATATAAATATAAAAGCGAACATTGAAGTCTACTCTCAGATGCGACAGGCTATTTCATGCGGCCTGACGATTGCGTCCAACACGAAACAGCCTGTCGCCTCTGAATTTTGACTTCAATGTTCACTTTTATATATATATATATATATATATATATATATATATATATATATATATATATATATATAGGGTGATTCAAATGTAAATCCCCATTTTAAAATAATTATAATTAAGTTATTAACTATAATTTTTACAAGAATATGTACACACACACACACACACACACACACACACACCACACGCGCGTGCGCGCGCACACACACACTCACATATATATATATGGGCAACGAAACTGAATATTTCTATTCATCTTATCGATTCTTCTGACCATATGCTGTGCATCACGTTTTCATAAGACATTCACGAGTAAAGATAATGTTTGTTTCGATAAAAAATACTCTCTTTATCCCTCTCCCTCTAAGTTCCGATCAATACTGAAAATAGCGATAACAGTGATCTTGAGAAACCCATTATTCTGAAAAATTGTTTTAATAGAAACCTTTTATAAGAATGCACGCATCACCACGACTAAGTAAGTTTAATAACGATGAGAATGAATTAATAGAAAATACCCCAAGCCATCAATAATAATAGTAGAAAAAAGAATACACCTGTATACAATAGCTATAAAATTCTACCCGGGTACCAACAAAATTGCATTCTGACCTATCATTATTTCTACCCAATATCCTTTGTATTTATCTATACAAATAAAGCACAGTGTACGTGTGTCTGTCCGTCCGTCCGTTTTTCAATCTCGGCGAATCATAAACAACCAGAAGTAACAGGTAGTAACTAATGTAGTTTCACGCGATTAAAAATTAAATAAATAAATCATTTAAAGTTAAATTTAAATATCTAACCGAGTGAAAGTTTTAAAAACAATTCTTTATTAACGGTTTAACTTTAATTTTGTTTTTCGTCACAATTGCAATTGATATCGTTTAATTAAACCGTAATTAAAACTTAACTTGCTCATATGTTTTTATTTAATTTTTTTTAGCACGCGTACTCTGACTTATTCGAAATATTAAATAGTTCGGGTTTTCTAATGTCTTTTAAGAATTACTTTATGTGAAGGGATCATGTGATTTTAAAAGGAAATCAAAATGGCGTGTAAAATAAATTAAAACAAACTACGGAGAACGGTTGCGTATATAGAAGAAATATTATGCCGAATTAAGGTGTCAAATAAAGATAAAATAATTTAATTATTTCTAAATTTTTATAATTTTACGTACATAGGACGCTGAAGGCCCAAAATTCATCAGCAGGAGCTAGCCTCATGTCTGTTCGAAGGGCGTTCTCTAAGCTAGTTTAAAACAAAATAGTTTCCGCTGATCCAATAACCGTTAGTATAGTACAATAAACCCGAAACACCTGCCCTTGGTATCCCTAATATTCCATTGCCTAGCATAATTAAATAGTTGAGCTACTAACACACACGGACACTCGGTGTTGATTTGATTGTTCACGTTCATATATATATATATATATATATATATATATATATATATATATATATATATATATATATATATATGTGTGTGTGTGTGTGTGTGTGTGTGTGTGTGTGTGTGTGTGTAAGCAAATATGTGGATGTAGATCCGACGGTATGATGAAAATGTGGAAAAGTCAAAGCAAAATGCGAATATGTGAGTTTACTGTTATTTTTTATTTTTTATTTTTTTTTTTTACAAAGTATTTCTGGTATTAAAACCTATTTTTACACTTTCATAATGATTTAACCCCAGTTTGGTAGGGGTCAACTATTTGTCCATAGCTGGGACCCTAAGAGGTACTACCAGCCCGGGTAACGTTGGACCTGGGAACACCAGGTGCAACCTGGTGTTCCCAGAAAACAAAAACCCAAAAAAACAAAAACAAAACAAAAAAAAACAAAAAAATAGTAAACTCACATATTCGGATTTTGCTATATATATATATATATATATATATGTGTGTGTGTGTGTGTGTGTGTGTGTGTGCTTGTATGTATATAGAGATATGTCTCTGTGTGTATGTATTTCTTATTAATTTAAGTGTTATGTATTTGTGGATTGAGTAGGCATACGGGTTTTTATAAATACCCTGAACAACAACCACCGACCTATGCATTCGAAAGTCTTAATAAAGAAAACTTGCCCTTCAGTAGAGTTTGTACGTAGTCTCTCCTTTGTAGATCGTAATGCAGATCAACGTCGTTCTGTTTAAGGCGATAAACGACGTCCGCGTCCTGGGTATGACGATAAACTACATCCGCCTCCTGGATAAGACGATAAAATCCGTCCAACAGTAAGGCCTCTGATCAGGAGGTTTCGAGGAGCGTGGAACCACCTCTTAATTCTCAGGTTGGACCTGGAAACACCAGGTTGGACCTAGTGTTCCCAGGTGCAACGTTACCCGGGCTGGTAGTACCTGTTAGGGTCCCAGCTATGGGCAAATAGTTGACCCCGACCAAACTGGGGTTAAATCATTATGAAAGTGTAAAAATAGGTTTTAATACCAGAAATACTCTGTAAAAAATTATTACCACCAATACATTATTTCCAGCAATACATTTTTGAAAAAAGAATATTGCCAGCTAAACATTTTTGAAAAAAAAATATTACTAGAAATATATTTTTTAAGGAGAAAAACATTACCAGCAATACATATTTGAAATAATACCCAGCTATATATGTTTGAAAAAATATTACCAGCGATCAATTTTTGAAGAATAAATATTAACAGAAATATATTTTGAAAGGAAAAATTATTACCGGCAATACATTTTTGAAAACAAATATTACCAGCAATAAAAATTTTGTCGACATTAAATAATCCATTGAGGTTGATATGTCATAACCCCAACTAAACCAAGCTAAACTAAATCAAAGCCAGCAGACCAACGGTTAAATATGGTGAAGGCAATATTTCTTCAATGCTCCGTGAACTGGCGCTACAGTTTCGTAAACAAAGAACTGCACCAGATAATAGAAAACCAATGAATTGAGGACGTTCAGCAGAAGCAGTAGATAATTGGATACAATCTGTAAGTTGAGTAGAAATTAATGACATAATCAAGATGTTGACATTACACACTTACTTTAAATAAATGGTGAGGAAGGAAAACTCTATTACTACCGGAAATATCGATAACAGTTACTGTACAAGAGGAACACGTATTTTCCTGAAAAATTGTCATAAGAGAAAGACTTTTGTAAATTTCAAATAACAGAATCACTGGCTGCTCGGTCAATGAATGCCCAATACTTCTTTATAAGTAACCAACTAATATTACGCTTATCATAGCTTATAATAACCAACTAATATTACGCTTATCATAGCTTATGATAACCAACTAATATTACGCTTATCATAGCTTATGATAACCAACTAATATTACGCTTATCATAACTTATGATAACCAACTAATATTACGCTTATCGTAGCTTACTGTGACAATACTAATGTACATTTATTTTGTAAGCAAAGATATTCATTTTCAGCTTTCTTTGCAAGGTTCGACTTATTTCGCTTTTGTTTTCTTCTGTCGAAAAATATTGAGGGTGATCTATTGCAGTTCCTAAGTGATATATCGGTTGATGGAGCAAATCAGACGCCTTTTAATCTCTTCACAACGCTATTAAGTGAGACATCTATCTGTCCTGTACATTATTGATTAAATACAGTGTTTTGTTTTATTTTTCTATCAGATTAGTACAAGAAACGATATTAAAATAACAAGACAAATAATTCATTTACTAGTTTTATCGATACCGTAATAAAATTACTTCATATAATATAGGTGTTTTGTTAATTCCTCTAAAGTTACTAGTTTTGGAGGGTGTGCGTGGGCGAGAGTTTACAAAAACTCTTTCCAAGTGTTATACTTTTGATTTGGCATTTTTATAGGGTCAACCTTTACATCACCTAGATTCCAAAACATCTTGGAACTGTCTGCAATTATCATAACAAAGATACTGCCATCTGGCATCGTTAATGATAAGGAGATAGACTGCTGGCCAAATTCTCGAGACCATTGAAACCGTTTGCGTTGTTAAACACAGTCACTTATTTGAGTAGAGGTTTGAAAATGAAAATAATAAAAAGGAAAAATAAAAACGTTTTAATATATTTTGCTCATGTTTGTTTTAAAAAAAAAAGGCTTAGCACCCACTTTAGTCTATGTACACAAGTTTTTAGATATCTAATTCATGGTGAGAGTAAATACTAGAAAAACAGTTTATGTCTGTGAATAAAGTCTCTTCTAAAGAAAAGAATTTTGTATTAATAAAGGTGCATGGTTAGTTATGGAAGAGACATCCACTATTGAGATGAAAGAAAAGATATATGGATTTTATCTAAAAGGACAGAGAAAAAGAAGACGACGAAAAGACGAGGTTGAAAATAAGGGAGAGTGGGGAATAGTAGGAGGGATATATGTGTGGATATAATGGAGACGAGGAGACATAAAGAAGATGAGAGTAAAAGAGAATAAGAACGAAGGAAAGAGACAAAAAGAAGAGAGAGAAATAGAAGAGGTAGAGAGGGGATAGAAAGAGAAGATATGATAGACAGAGGAGACATAAGAAAGGGGAGAGGGAGAGTGAAATAATAAGAACGAAGGAAAGAGATGAAAAGAAGAGAGAGAGAATAGGAGAGGAATAAAAAGAGGGATAGATGTGGAGATATAATGGAGAGAGGAGACGAGAATACGTACAGAAGAGGAAAGGGAGATGGAAAGAGAAAGAATAAGAAGGAAAGAGATGAAAAGAAGAGAGAGGGATAGAAGAAGAGTAGATGAATAGATATAATAGAAAGAGGAGACGAGGATAGGTAAAAAAAAGTGGAGAAGTAGATGGGGAGAGAAAGAGAGAACAAGAACGAAGGAAAGAGATGAAAAGAAAGTGAGAAATAGAAGGATAGATAGATGGGTTTATATATATATATTTAAAGACATTTATACTATGTTTAACGTTCTTTTTATAGATACAAGTATTTAAGCAAATGCTCTGTTTTATACTTGTATCTATAAAAAGAACGTTAAACATATAAATGTCTTTAAATAAATTGTCGGACTATGTCCAATTCAAATATATATATATATATATATATATATATATATATATATATATATATATATATATGTGTGTATGGAGCGATAAACGGGAATAGGTAGAAAATGAAGGAGATGGAGAGAGAGAGAGAGAGAGAGAGAGAGAGAGAGTTTCCAGAGAATATGAAAAGGAAATGGATTTTTAAAAAGTAAGATGCCGTTGTTTACAGTAAGACAATAAATCTAAATTATATTAATTTTATTAGATCTGATAAAAGTATTTTATTAGATCAGATAAGAGTATTTAGAATTAGGAATCTTTAAAACCTAACATCTGACTTAACATCCGACCCCTACTTTTAAAATCCAATTTAGTACTGTTGAAATTTATTTTGTGGTGACTTGCGTGTGTTTATTTCTTTTTTGGGAGCATTTTTGTGTAGAGAGCTTGTGTCATAAGCGTTCTCTTGTATGATAGTGAATCATGAACCCCTTAAGAACATCAACAGCAGAGACTAATTAGCCTTCATTTGCACTGCCCGAAACCTATACCAGGTAACAATTTTAGAGACAAAATCACCCAGACCTCAGTCCTTGGACGATACCATCTTTTCAGCATTTACATCCTCCTAAAACAGAAACATCGCTGCTGGTTGGGCCATGTCCGGTGGATGAAAAACGGCTGAATTTCGAAGGATATTCTTTATTCATATTTTTTAAATGGAAGGAAAAAAAGTTTATCTCAGGAACTTTTTAAAGAAGACCTAATATCGCTTAATCCTTTCAGCCCTGCGTTCCTGAACAACTCTTGCGTCTTAGCTCCTGAGTCAAAATTCGCAAATAATTGCTATGTAATGTTTGACTGTAGATAATAAAATAGTTACAAGTGTTTACTCAACCTTCAATCGGTGGCTGGGCATTAAGTCATTTTTCTCTACCACCAGTAGAGCGGTGGTCAGAGCCCAATGAGTTAATATCAACCCTGCTAACTGAGAAAATGTGGCTCAACACTATATATAGAGGTAGCAGTCAATACGCAGTGTTCTGTTGGGATATGAGACCACCTCACCTCATCACAAAGAGGCAAAGAGAGGAAGTAGAAGTACAAAAAAGGGAGGGAACAAACAATTCATCAACAGCATTGGTCAGGCCGGTACATGCAACATCTGTGGCCACGTCTATTTCTTACATTGAACGCAATCTGGAAAATATGCTAACGGTATAAAGTCATCTCGTTTCAAACTATTAGGTCAACCCATAAGTTCTGTCCGAATTTTAACTTTTTGTTAAAATGAACGAGATTTAAAAGTATTTTGTAATGTCTAATGGAGCTGAACATTATTTTTATGTTTAGATGCATTTAAACTGATCAAATTTTATCTCAGAGAACAATAAAATTAAATTTTGTTTGATTAAAACCCTGCTAACATGGAAGTACCCAAGAATTATTTGAGCCACATAATGCTTTATGAGTTCAAGAAAGGAAACTCAGCAGCCGAAGCGGTTAGAAACATTCACTCAGTTTATGGAGAGGAATGTGTGAATGAAAGAACTTGCAGAAGATGGTTTGCAAAATTCGGAGGTGGAGATTTCGCCCTTGAAGATGAAGATCGAACCGGACGTCCAGTTGAGTTTGATGAAAATCTTCTTGAAGCAGCCCTTGAAGAAAATCCTGCTTTATCAGTTGAGGAATTGGCAGTGGTTCTCAGTTCAAACCATACAACTGTTCATCGTCATCTTCAACAACTTGGAAAAGTTCCTAAACTTGGAAAATGGGTGCCTCATGAATTGTCTTAAAACAACCTCAAATCCCGAATTGACATCTGCTCTTCTCTCCATTCTCGCCAACTTGTTTCACCTTTTTTCCATAGACTTGTGACTGGCGACGAAAAATGGAACTTTTATCGAAACGTTAAGCGTCGTAGACAGTGGCTTGGTAAAGAGGAAGGACCCCACAGTCGAGAAGAGAACTTCATCGGCAAAAGGTTCTTCTATCAATCTGGTGGGATTGCCAAGGAATAATCCACTTTGAATTCTTACCACCTAATGCAACAATTAATGCTCAAATATACTGTCAACAATTAGAGTGTTTGAACCAAGCTTTGAGGAAAAAAAGACCTGCTCTAGTGAATCGAAAACGTGTGATGTTTCATCAGGATAATGCACGACCACACACAGCAAGAATCCCGTCAGAAAACACCGAAGAACTTGGTTGGGAGAAAATTCCTCATCCACCTTATTCTCCCGACCTAGCTCCTTCAGACTAACATTTGTTTCGTAGCTTACAGAATCATTTGGAAGAAACAGCTTTTGTAACACAGGAAGAGGTTAAAACTGACATTTGTGAGTTGTTCGAATCAAAGCCAAAAGAATTTTACAGTAATGGAATTAGTAAGCTTGTTAATAGATGGAAGGAAGTCATAGATAATCAGGGAAAATACATTGTTGATTGAATCTGTAATTAAATGTAAAATTTGGTCACTTGTTTTCTTTATTCAAAATTCGGACAGAACTTATGGGATGACCTGTTAGTTTATTTTATACAAAAAGGAACACATGCACATATAATGAACAAAAGGCTAGATTAAAAATATGTAAAAAAATAACAGAGAAATATAAATAACAAATTGACTTGATTTAAATTACTCAAATGTAATAGGCTTAACAGCTAAGATGCATTGTAGTTAAATATCTTACTATTTTAAATATAACCATTCTATTCCAAAAAATATACTGATAGACAAATACTTATAAAAAAGCGACTTTATTTGAGAGAGTCAACAAGAGAGGTAACTGAAGAAAATTGTTTCGGGACTTAAACACAACGACGCTCAAATTACTCTTTTAAGGTTGAATTTGTTGTGCTTGCAAGTAGAAATGCTATTTTTCTTATTGTTTTTATCTTTGTGAATAGTGTTTTTTTCTCTGCTGTTGTGTCTATCGTTTTTTGTTTTTATTTTTTCGTCAATATTGTATTAACGCTGGCGAGCTGGGAGGACTTTGGACACTCAACTCGATTGATCGTCTGATGGAACAAAACTTAATCGATGGCTTTTAAACGTCGTTCCTTCCATTTTTCCTTTTTACTGTTTTTATTTTGTCTGAGAAGGCTAATGAAGTTGGATTTAACGAAAATTGTCTCACGTCTTGTCAACTCGAAGATGAAAAGTAACGAATGCTGTAATTACATAAAACTACCATCAGGGAATGAAACTAGCTGGGTAGATAGATCTTGAATAGGATTTAGATAGCAAGATAGACAGACAGACAGAAAGTTAATGGTGTGTGCAGTATGTGCTGTTAGAATTATTATGAAAGATATATTCCCCAGGTTGGTAGGTGAATTCAAGGATAAGACAGGTTTGTTGAAAATATGTTTTTGTTATTGTATCGGTGATCGGGATAATCTTGAAGGTTTTTTTAAATCTTTTTTTCATAGTAATTGATGATTTTAATTTGTGTTTTTCAATAGATAAAATGTAAAGATTTATGTATGTGCCGAGTGGAGTAATGGTTAGCGGCTCGGATTAAGGAATCAGAGAGTCGAGTTCGAATTGCAATCGAACCCATTACATTCGCTTGCCTTGCGTGCTAATACACTTGGGAAAGGTATGAATCCACTTCTCTTCCCAGCTATGAGTAAATACCAGGACAGACCGGGTTCTATAGCCTTGGATGGTAACTGGTCTACCGCAGAAAGAAATGGCAACATACTGCGGGAAAAAGTCTGCCACATCAGTCACGTATTGAAAGATACATGATCGCATAAGCGTGTATCACGCATGACACATAACTGATTGACGTGATAATACCCTTGGGAAAAGTATGAATCTTTTTTTATCTCCCTTCCCAGCTATGGGTAAATAGCAGGATAGACCGAGATCTATAGTCTTGGATGGTAACTGGTCTACCGCAGAAAGAAATGACAACCTCGTCAGTCATATATCGAAAGATACATGATCGCTTAAGCGTGTATCACGCTTGGCACATGACTGACTGACTGATTCTTCAGGATAGGTGTGGTCACAGATCTCCAAATATTCATATACTTTATGTCTTTATTAATCAATCCTGATCCAGTTACTCTTCCTTTCAATCCATATATACGTTAGGTATGTCCCTTGCTGCTTCGTCATGTATACTTGAAATATCAACACTCATTTTATGATCGTAAGTAGAAGTGACATTTTCCTTCTTATTTACCATTTAAAAAAAAAAACAACCCCCAAAACGTACTCGTTGCACATATATTCCGTCCAAAGAATTCAAAGTATTTCTTCTTTGGAACAACGTCTCTTTTGCTTCACGGGCTCTCTTCATATTCGATGAAATTTTCCAGAATCTTCTGCCATAGAAGTGGATTGTTATTAAATGACACTGGAACACTCATCTTTGTTTTCAATGAAATTTTCATGTTTCTTGCATTACGTTTCGATTCTGTATTGCATCTTTTGAAATTGCTTTGCGTATTCGGATTTCTGTGCCACATTGCAGAGTTATAACAAACAGAACAGGCCTTACAAGATCAGATAATTTGACCAGATTCTCCGATGTGTTCATTTATCATGTTGCATAAGGTTTCCTGTGTCTTTCAGGATATTTCTCCATGTCTCTATATCACTTCACCAGAATATTCAAGAAATAACGTATTTCCTAAAATTTCTTCTTTTCATAGGACGGCCTAAAATATTCGATAATTTTTATCTTAACTCTGAATGATAAACACACACACACACACACACACACACACACACACACACACACACACACACACACACACATACATACATACATACATACATACATACATACATATATATATATACTCGGTGTAATATCAAAATTGTCCATTTGTTAGATTAAGCTTTGTACCGTTGTAGGTTAGAAATGATTAAAGATATATTACTGGAATTCTCCAAAAGTTTTATGACACTTTGAGCCATTAGCATACATAAATTATTCTACAAGCTTTACAGATGGATCGTGGTGAAATCGATCATAAACGAAAATTAATTAAACATAGCTAAGGATCGGAGGCTCATGAGGGATTGATATAAAGTTCATATATATATATATATATATATATATATATATATATATATATATATTATCCCGGGATTATTTTTCAATTTATTCAAGATCTTCGCCATTCATCTAACCTTCTAAGCTTCTATCCTGGAGTAACAAAGACTTTTTTTGGATTTTCAAGTCTTTTTTCGTTGCTCCTTGGTCTGTCATAGCATATTTTTCCTCTTGCCATTGCTCAGTTGGGAAAACAGTGGGGCTGGCACAAAACGATTTTAACCTGTTCTATTTCTACCTGAATAACCCAAAAGGTTTTTCAGTGATTCTTACAAATGATGTCACAGTGATTCTTACAAATGATGTCACAGTGATTCTTACAAATGATGTCGTCTCTGAAGACCTGTAAAAAAGAATCTCAATTAGTTGAGCGGTTTTTAGATATTATACATTTTGTAGGATGAACAATTATACTGTTGCAATATTTGAACAATTTTGTTGTTACCCCATATATATATATATATATATATATATATATATATATATATATATATATATATATATATATATATATATGCAGTTTCATTAGATCGAGGTATATTTATCATCTTTAGGGATTCTTTTCTGAAGAGTTTAGATTAAGTATAGAATTATGTAAATATTAAAGAGATTAAATAACTTAACTAGAAAGTGTGTATCAGTCAAAGCAGTTTGAGAATGACTAAATGAAGACAAAGAGGGAATTTGTACTAGGGGGATATTATCTAATTGACGGTGTTGTTAGCCAGGTGACGTTGAGACACTGTTATTGAAATCTCTTTTTGTCTTGAACTTGTTAGAGCTGCGTAACAAAAAATAACAAACAGCTCATAACAGCCCTTTGATGACAGAACGGAAGAAAGAAAGAAAGAAGAAAGAAAAAAGAAAGAAAGAAGAAAGAAAGAAAGAAGAAAGAAAAAAGAAAGAAAGAAAGAAAGAAAAAAGAAAGAAAGGAGAAAGAAAAAAGAAAGAAAGAAAGAAAGAAAAAAGAAAGAAAGAAGAAAGAAAAAAGAAAGAAAGAAAGAAAAAAGAAAGAAAGGAGAAAGAAAAAAGAAAGGAAGAAAGAAAGAAAAAAGAAAGAAAGAAGAAAGAAAAAAGAAAGAAAGAAAGAAAGAAAAAAGGAAGAAAGAAGAAAGAAAAAAGAAAGAAAGAAGAAAGAAAAAAGAAAGAAAGAAAGAAAGAAAAAGGAAGAAAGAAGAAAGAAAAAAGAAAGAAAGAAAGAAAGAAAAAAGAAAGAAAAAAGAAAGAAAGAAAGAAAGAAAAAAGGAAGAAAGAAGAAAGAAAAAAGAAAGAAAAAAGAAAGAAAAAAGAAAGAAAGAAAGAAAGAAAAAAGGAAGAAAGAAGAAAGAAAAAAGAAAGAAAGAAAGAAAGAAAAAAGAAAGAAAGAAGAAAGAAAAAAGAAAGAAAGAAAGAAAGAAAAAAGAAAGAAAGAAGAAAGAAAAAAGAAAGAAAGAAGAAAGAAAAAAGAAAGAAAGAAAAAAGAAAGAAAAAAGAAAGAAGAAAGAAAAAAGAAAGAAAGAAAGAGAAAAAGGGAGAGAGAGAGAATGGTAATGTAGTTAAGAATTATTGGGTGATATCGAAATTAATAATTGTGATAGTTAAATAATGAACGTATGGGATTGTCCAATAAAACTTTATATTTGATGGACGAACAATCAATTTCTCAGAGGCCCCTTTTTTTTGAGAGAAAATGCAAATTTAATCGAATTAAATATAACAGGAATGAAAGGCATTTTATTATAACTTTGCCTTCGTTAATAAAATGAAATCCTTTGTTCTTTTAATCTGTTTACATGCATCGGAACTTGTCTCGACCATCTTTGTTCAAAACGTTATTTTTATCATTCTTGCAAAATATGCTACATGAATAATTCAGCGCGAAAATATATTCCCGCTAACCAAAACAGTTTTCTTTTTCGTTATTACTTTAACCCAACATGATGGGGTTAATCGTGACGTCTCCAGATTTTGCTGGCGGCACTCAAAGATTCTGTTAGTTTCTGAAAGTTCATATTTATCTATCTTTCCATTTGTCAATCTGCGAGAAGCTATCTTTGGAACATGGTGACGGACTGGTTTTCAAATGTTTTTCGTTTAATGTGGATGTGTAAGATTTTTATCTATCTATTTATCATCTATCTATCCGAGTCTCAACACACACACACACACACACACACACACACACACACACACACACACACACACACACATATATATATATAAGTGTGTGTGTGTGCGTGCGCGTATGTATGTATATATATATGTGTATGTGTGTATATATATATGTATATATATATGTATGTATATATATATGTATATATATATGTATGTATGTATGTATATATAGATATATGTATGTACGAGGGTCATTCAATAAATAAGTTGAATTTTTCGGTATAAGGACTTCTAATACAGATAGAAGCTTACTCTTTTTTATTTTATTTTTTTGTTTTACTTCTTTTTCACATGGATTTAATTTCTCTTGCAGATTAAAAAAAGTTTGAGAGTTTTAGCGATTAACAAAGATGGCCGACCAAGAAGCATGCTCCAAGATTGAACAGCGGTCAGTTATCAAGATTTTGGTTGCTGAAGGGTGCAAACCAGTTGAAATTCATAAGAGAATGTCAACTGTGTATGGTGCCACATGTTTCAGCCAAAAAGATGTATACGAGTGGAGTAAATTGCTTAAAGAAGGACGGAGCAGTGTTGAGGATGAAGACAGGCCTGGGAGGCCTACAGAAATGAGGTGATCAAATCAGTCAATGACCCCATTCAGTCTGACAGAAGGGTGACAGTGGATGACATTGCAAGGACTTTGAGCTTATCTGTTGGGACAAACGCAGGGTCCATCAGTCAGAAGGAGTCATCTTGCATCATGACAACGCAAGGCCTAACACAGCAGCCCAAAAGGTGCAGACAATCAACGAGCTGGGCTGGGAACTGCTCCCTCATCCCCTTTACAGCCCAGACCTTGTCCCTTCAGACTTTCACCTGAGGCACGAAGTTTAAAAGTGACGATAAAGTCAAAAGTGTTGTGAGCGACTGGCTGAGACATCAGTCCAAAGATTTTTACGCTGAGGGAATACGGAAGCTTGTGCATAGATGGGAAAAGTGTGTGACAGTGCTGGGAGACTACGTTGAAAAAAAAGTAAGCTTCTATCTGTATTAGAAGTCCTTATACCGAAAAATTCCCCTTATTTATTGAATGACTCTAGTATATATATATATATGTATATATAGATATATGTATGTATATGTATATATATATATATATGTATGTACATATACATATATATATATGTATGTACATATACATATATATATATATATATATATATATATATATATATGTATATATACATATATATATATGTATGTACATATACATATATATATATATATATATATATATATATATATATATATATATATATATATATATATATATATATATATAGTAGAAGTCCTCATATCAGAATGTTATCATATCCGATCTTCTCTTCTCAATCTTGCCATTTAAATGTTGTAGGAATTTGCTACATTCTAATATGTTTCTCTTCTTTACAGATAATTGTTAGTAACTTGAAATTTCTCAACCCATAATGTCTCCCACAGAAGAAACTTCACTTGGAAGAAAAGGGGTAAGCAATCCTTTCGCGTTAAGTCAAAAAATTAGAGATTATTGAAAAAGTGGGCAATGGCACAAGGTCATCTGACATATTGCAGAATATGAAGAAACACTAAAACTTGTGCTTGAAGGTGATCCACTAAATACTCTCACTTTGGATGACTTAAAACAATCGATAAATGAAGATGCTGAGGAAGTACAAAAGAATGTAACGGTAAAATTGCTTCAAAATGATTTGGATTGTCAAAAAATAGAGGATAGTGATTTTCACCCTTACGAAAGATGAGGAAGAAGACTATGACTCAGTAGAGAAAGCTATTTATCAGGTCATCAAATTCGTAGAGAAAAAAAATCTTTCTTCAGTAGAATAAGTGCACGTAATTTGCAGGAAAGCTTTACTTAAAAAAAAATAGAACAGCGAGTGGGTATTTTGCACCTGTAGATAGTCTGTTTGCATGAAATCCGATTCGTGCTATCGACGTGTAATATTATGCATATTCACTAATATATATATATATATATATATATATATATATATATATATATATATATATATATATATACTCGTAAAAACAATACGCTAGATTTAGTTGCTTCAATCTATTGGATGAAGATAGCTCAGTGGTAGAAACTCTGGCTGACACCAAATCGATTATGATTCGATCCTCACTGGAGGTATCCGGATGTCTAGTCACACTGAGGAGCTGTGATACAGCGAAACAGTACTATCTGCGAATTATATATACATATATATATATATATATATATATATATATATATATATATATATATATATATATATATATATATATGAATGACATTCGCAGACAGTATATATATATGTGTGAATGTGCGTGATTAATATATATATATATATATATATATATATAGGTGTGATTAATATATATGTGATTAATATATATATATATGTAATTTACATTTTTGAAGCATATTTAATGTTCTAATATATCGTTGGATAATTCAAGTCGATGAGATTGTAACAATAAATTTTTTGAGTAGCATTTTTTTTTTTCTGTTTTCCTTTTAAAGCCGCAGAATATGGCTCCGAAGGAATCCATCTTCCAATGTTAGTAACACCCGTATTACATGCGTGAATGTGAAATGTAGCGCCTGTTTGGCTACCGATGTTAGAATGAGTTGGACTTGTTCGTACCACGTCTGGCTGCCATTTTCTGTTCGTCATCTCATTGTTTAAATAAAAGCAATGAAAAAGAAACCACTCTTCTCTTTCCTTACAGAGATCTCTTTTACCTGGGAATTTTACCTTAAAGAAATGTTCCCAAATACACATACGCCGTAAAGACAATGATGGCGCTCTAGCGTCTGTAATAGTACTGATCAGGTTCACAATCTACCCACCTGCAAATATCTGTGATTTCCCTTCATTAAAACGCTTAAGTAGAATATTGTCTAAGTTGAAAGGGCGTGCAATTGGGCTGCTCATCTTTAGAGCAGAAGTTTACGGTCGAAACGGTAAAGTAATTTATTCAATCTATACAGCAAAGCAATTAAGAGCGAACTTGAAGTCCTCCCAGTATTCATTATTTGCCGGTCACAATTAACAATATAGCTTAACAATATAAGATGACACTGTGTTGATAGCAGCCACGGAAAGGAAACTATTAGGTCATCCCATAAGTTCTGTCCGAATTTTAACTTTTTGTTAAAAATGAACGAAATTTAAAGAGTATTTTATAATGTCTAATGGAGCTGAACATTATCTTTATGTTTAGATGCATTTAAACTGATCAAATTTTATTTCAGAGAACAATAAAATTAAATTTTGTTTGATTAAAACCCTGCTAACATGGAAGTACCCAAGAATAATCTGAGGCACATAATGCTTTATGAGTTCAAGAAAGGAAACTCAGCAGCCGAAGCGGCTAGAAACATTTACTCAGTTTATGGAGAGGAATGTGTGAATGAAAGAACTTACAAAATTCAAATTCTAAGTCGGGGATATTAAAATCCAACAAGTCAAGAAATTTAAATATTTGTTCTGACAGCAGACGTAAAGTGCGACACTGAGATCCGAACACGTATTGGGATGGTTAAAGATGCTTTTCAGAATGTAAGCAGAGTATTAAGAGACAGGAAATTTCGTTAGAAACGTTGTAAAGAGTACTGGATTGTTACGTGATAGATTTCCTCCTGCATGACAGCGAATGCTGGAAGATCTACTCAAAGATGAAAAAGAGATTTGAAGCAATAGAATATGAAAGCAGTACATAACATACTTGATAAGCTTGTGCAAATTGATGTTAGAACAGGGTGTAGGAGAAAGAGCCACTAGGAACAGGAAGATGTGGAGGATCATGTTCGCCTAGTCCTCAAGGGATACGGCACATATAAAAGGACAAAAACAACTGAAGTAAAAGAAAAAAATGAATTGCGTTACCCGGAAAAACCATATAGGACGCTATATTATATTTATCCTTGTGCGTATACTGGTTTGTCCCTTTGTGTAAAGATGAACAGAACCGATTGAAGAGCCGATAAAAAAAATACCAATATATATCTAATAAGTCTTATTTCCGTCAACCAATGAATATCTTGACTCCCTCGAGTCGTTATATGTTTCTTTATTGAATTTATTATTAATATTGTTATACCTGGCGACTCCGACATCAGCATCGTCGGTCTGATGGGCTTAACATTTTCCAATTACTGAAATGAATTCCCGTCCAAACCGTGTGTTACCTGCATGTGTGACATAAGTAATTAATGGCCGTTGGTTCATTTTTCGACCAGACTCTGAAGAGAGTTGAAGAATGTAGGTGAAGCAACTCATCGTTGATAGGAATCTGATTGACGTCTGACCAGAGAGAATCAAAAACAAATTATGCGTCTCTCGATAGCACCGATTCTCAGACACTGTTTTTTATTCCATTACCCTAAACTTATATACCTATGCCGCTGATTGCCCAGAGTACAAAAAACAAATCTCTCTATTCTTTCCAGTACTTAATGCAATGAAGTCATTACACTAAATTCAGTAATGTCTTATATTGTCTAGATTCTTTGATGACAGGGTAACAATTAGAAGTCGGAACACTAATTAAGAATGAGATAGCAATAAAACTAATGAGAAAAGGTGGATATGTTTTTTTGGCAATTAAATTCCCAATGTGTAGTTATTTGGTTTGGAGACATGGTAAATAGCTGCGTTCTACGTGTTGTTAGATGCATAGATCAAAGTGTAGTATCTGTTCCCAGGCCATGACTAGCTATGAACAACTTTGTGTTTAATCCCGCGTAAACGGTGCTGGGTAAATTTTGACCAATGACCCGAATGTACGCGCTCGGGTTCCCCAAATTAAATAACTCACTTTGTGTCGCATCCCGTCTCGGCGGAGAGACATAAGTAAATCGCTGCGTTGTGCACGTTCCAAGATGCTAGGATGAAAGTGTACTCTCTGTTCCGCGGACATGGCCAGCTAAGACAAGCTTTGTGCGCGATCTCGCGTAAGCGAGGGTAGGGTAAATTTTTACCAGTGTACGCGTCGGGTTCCCCACGTTAAAAAACTGACCTTGTATCGCATCCAGTCCCAGTGGAGGGATGCATAAATAATCATGTGTTTCGCTGCCCAGGGGAGTAGAATTAATGTGTATTATCTGTTCCAGCAGCAGCAGTCGACCGCCTGCCAACGGTTCCAGCCAGGTCCGGCTAGCCGGCCATCATCAGTTTGCTACCTGCTGTCGCTTCAGCCATCTCCAGCTCCTGCTGCCCCAGCCAACCAGTAGGCTTTCAGCCATCTTTCCCAACGATATGCAATAAACTACATAACGCTATTCAGCGACCACGGGATTATCCTTCACAGGGCATCTGAGCAAGAGTAAAAGCCCAACATACGAGTTATGAATATATTACGATATAAACATCAAGCATGTAGAAAAGTTCAACTATCTGGCAATCGTTTTAATAGGGGATGAAAAACAGATTGGAATAATCGAAAAAAGCATTTCAAAAGCTAAGCAAGGTGCAGAGAAACGAAAAGATTCGTTAGAAGCAAAGAAAATCGTACTGGACTGCTATGTCATATGCATCCTCTTATATATATGATTAAATAATTAAGAAAGAGAAAAAAATAAGGTTCCATAACTATAATTTATTTCCCCAGAAAATATATTTTTCCTGGTTCATCAGGCCACATATGTAATTAAAAAGGAATTTGGTTTCTTTTATTTTTAATATTAATTATAAAAGAAACCAAATTCTTTTATAACTCGGGCCTTAAGGTTTTCTCTTTCTTAATTATTTAATTAATATTTGCTCTGGTGATACATTGAGCTCTCTGGATTACATTCTCTTTGGAATTATCCATACGGATTACCAAACCATTCATTACCTTATTATATATATATATACTAGCAGCATGGCCCGGCGTTGCCCGTCCTTGATTAAAAAATCGTACGACTCATACAGAAATCGCTATCACTTGACTTAAAATATTTTTGCCCTTCATTGCCTTTAAAGGAGTGCCCTTTGTCGTGCTGATGTTGCTACATGCCTTACTTCTTTCCTATCTCACACTGCGAATGTTTTCTAAGCTCTATACTAAACATTAAATCTGTGACGAAAAAAGAACTAAACAAAATGAACAGAAAACGACCATCTTTAAAAAAGGACTCGTAACTGGAAAAACCGAATGAAAAAAAATGTTAACAACAAATATTTTTTCACACCCAACACAGTTCTACGGAATCAGAATCAAGGTTGAGTTTAAGCAAGCGAATGAGCCAATTGGAGTAAAGTGGCATGCAGATTTAAATTTATCCCACTTGTGACGAATGCAGCTATCGATTTTTTTTGCATGCTAGCATGCTAGTTAACATTCGTGTCAGTCAGCTGTTGGCTCTCACGCTGGCCAATAGAATCTTCCTGCCTATTCGTGGCAGCCAGCTATAGGCTCTCAATCTGGCCAGTAGAAAATGGCCACAAACTACATGAAAACTGCCGTAGAAGCATGAAAAAATCGCTTATTTCCACTATCGATGGGAGTTGGGAAATGTAAAGTCGATCTTGGCCCTTTTACTAACTTGGAGCATGTGCATGTAAATTTTGGTGCAAATCCGTCGAAAATTCCGGCCGTGCATTCGTTACACACACACACACACACATACACACACTCACACATCCTGACATATATATATATATATATATATATATATATATATATATATATATATATATATATATATACACACTTGATATTGAGTACTTTAATCCATAAATATAGCATAACTTAAAAGTTACAGATTTTTTCGGTATTGCTTCATGTGAGGAAAGATTAATCAGAAGGACTGTATATAGCGATTGACATTGCTTTTAAATTTCTGCAGATTAAAGTTGGCTGGAAAGCATGGAGCCGGAAGCGAGTTCCTGAAGCAAGAAATGCGAGAAAAAATAACTGTTAGCATTGAATTTACGGTTACATCTAGCCAACTCAATTGTAAATTAATGAGATCTAAACGCCAGTCTAGTACTACGCTTCAATCCGTAGAGTTTAGGTAGCATAGCGAAGAGCTCATCAGAACAAATACCAAAAACAAGTATTTATAGAAAAGACAAAGGGCAGAGGAAACCTTACGGCGGTGGGAAAGTGACTGAAGCCGAGCCGCCAGATCAGGACTAATAATATTGCTGATTCTTCTTTGGATTTTATCAAGGAGCTCAAGGTAAATATCATACATTAAAACTATTTTATTATATATACAGAGTGCAATGGGTAAATTGTCGACATTTTATATTTTTAATTTCGCGCATGCGCATTCTTTGTTTTTGATTTTGTCGCCCGCTCTATAAAGTAGGATCAGTTGGACACCGACTGTGAAAAAGTGCTCCATGACAAAATTCAAACAGCCAAAAATTTGGAAATGGAATACTGTTGTGCTTCGCATTCGCGACGGAAACTCCAATAGGAAAATTTCAGAGTGTTTGTGTGTCAATCTGTGGACACTCTGAGGCGTTAGGTGATATATTGATCACTAGTGATGGCGACATTATGTCGTCATTCATCTTCCTACATGTTCTCAGACACAACACGGAGGCCTACATCAAGTGTCTTGAGGAGGTAATGCTGCCCTAGAGGGTGGCTACTAGAAGACCCTATATCTGGCAACAGCACTCTGCACCGTGCTATACAAGCAGGAGGTCCTAGTTATAACTGTCAGAAAATATCTGCTGCGATCACATCACCCCTTATATCTGGCTACCTAACTCCCCAGAGTACACACCCTTGATGTGTATGATGCACTTGAGCGAGAGAGCAAAAAATTTAAAAAATTCTTGTTGAAGCAAAGATGTAACTGAAGGCAAGGATTATGGCAGTATTCACCAACTTAAACAAGGAGACCGTCTAAAAGAGATACAGGAAATTCCGAAGTCGTCTGGAGGCCGTTGTTGAAGCCAATATCGATTTTATTGAATAAATTTACTATGATATTTCAACAGATTTTTGCGTAATTTTGGTAAATATATCTGTTTTAATGAGATGTCTGTGTTATTTTCATTTTTGCGTAATTTAAATGAAAATTTACCCAGTATATTCTCTCTCTCTCTCTCTCTATATATATATGTATGTGTGTGTGTGTGTGTGTGTGTGTGTGTGTGTGTGTGTGTGTGTAATTTGGCAGCAACTTTTCTTTTAAACATGTTGTGTTCAATGTCAGACAACATAGTCCTGCATATTCTTTTTTGAATTTTCTCATATTTTCTAATGAGACTTTTTATTTGAAAATTATATCGAAATAAATATTGTCCGTAAGATAACCGAGTACTTTCGAACATCATTGTTCATCTTCAGGGTCAAATTTTTTAACACTGTCTTATATATATGTAGAGTCAAATTTTTTTAAAAGCATTTGCATATTGTCTTGTAGCGGAATCATGTTGCTACATTTCATTTTTTTTTTTTTTTTACAAACTAAATAAACGTTACAAAATCATTTTAATTTCAAAAGACGCGATGTTGTTATCACGTGCGTGGCGAAGATTTTTAATCATGTGATGGCGTGAAAAAGATTCTTTATTATACAACCCAACAGATCGAAGTACTTAGAGTTTTAGGAGCACTACATATTAAAAGCAAAAGACCTCTTATTAATCGTATAGATTACAATATTTCTGGAAACATCCTACAATGTTTATAATATGTTTCTTCATAATTAGGTACACCACATAACCATTTCCTTTGAACTTCATAAATTTTAAATTTTATAACGTATTCTTCGATCTTTTGGCTTGTATAATAAGAATCGACAGGGCAAAATATATTCATAAGAAATACGATTATTTTTCGTCTATTGTCCGCATTCAGCCTCGTGCATCACCGACGTTTACCTAGAATCGATCGTCCACAATTCTTAGCCAAACGATGTTGCTAATTCTTTATAGAGAGAATATTTTGCATGTGTCTGCTGATTAGAATAAATATAGTCTATTAATTTTGATAAGTTTCACACTTTTAACTGAAACAATTATGCAATAATAAAGTAAAGAGATTTCAACTAAATTCCCAGCGAGTGTTTTTTTTCTTGTTATTTAAATGCATAAAACCATTAAAATACTGCCCGCAGCTGTTGAGTGTCTTCCGGGTTTGTTTCCATGATTAGACAGATCGATTCTGAGAATGGAAAGCGACGCAGAAGAAGGATGGATGGATTGAAATATAATTTGCAATCATCTCAACGACGACATGTTGCTTTAATGTACGCAATTTACGCACTTTAGGTAAATATTTGTATTTATTCATTTAGCGTTTGCTAGTTGCGAAAAACAAAAGCCGCGGGTTATGAAAACGGAGATATTAATACGATTCCCGAAATAAGTACAATCAGACGGTTGGCAAACAAACATCGTTCTCTCTTTCCATTCGCTACTATTTGCATGCTTTTTTTTCTTGCATCATTTCGTTACTTCCCCTCTTTCTTCCTTTCTTGCTTTCTTTTTTTTTCTTCTTGTTTTCATACCTTTATGTTTTTCATTTGTTACTTTCTTCTTTTTCTTTCTTTTTTGATTGCTTGCTTTCACTCTCTTTTCTTTTCTTTTTTTTTTTGTTTGCTTTCTTTTAGCTATTTGTTTGCTCTCTTTCGGTATTTCCTCTTTTTCTTACTGTTTCCTTTTATTCATTATATCCTCTCACTCTTTTTGATCTCTTCCATTACTTCCTCTCTTTCTTTGTAATTGCTTTCTTTCTCGTTTTCTTTCATTGTTTCCTCTTTCTCTCTCTTTTTTTTTTGATTTCTTCCCTGACATACTTTCTTTTATTACTTCCTCTCTATTTATTTTAGTTTCTCTTTGCTCTTTTTCGCTATTTCCTTTATTTCTTACTTTTTTCTTTCAATCATTATAGCCTCTCTTTTTTATCTCTTTCATTACTTCCTCTCTTTCTTTGTGATTGCTTTCGTACTTTTTTATCATTATTTCCACTCTTTCTTTCTTTTAATTTCTTTTGTTACTTACTCCCTATTTATTTCAGTTTCTCTTTCCTCGGTTTTGATATTTCCTCTTTTTCTTCTTTTCTTTTTTATAACCTCTTTTTCTTTTTTGCTTACTTTTTTCTTGCTTTCATTCTTTTTGCTTTCTTTGTAACTTCTTTTTTTCCTTGCTATTGTTTACTTTTTCTTATTTTCGTTATTTGCTCTTTTTCTTCCTTTCTTTCTGTTTTTTTTTTCTTACTTCCGCTTTTTCTTTCGTTTTGCTTTCTTTCCATTTCTTCTCTTTTGTGATTTCATATATTTCTTTCTTTTGCTTTCATCACTTTGCTTTCTTATTCTTTTTCATTCTTTCGTTATTTCCACTTCTTCCTTTTTTTCTTAATTCATTATATCCTCTCTTTCTTTCGAACTCTTTCATTACTATTCATTCATTATTTCAGCCCTTTCTTCTTCTTTTTTTATTTTTTGTGTAACTCCACCTCTTTCTTGATTTTTTGTATTCTTACTTTTCTTGTTTTTTGCTTTCTTCATTTTTACTTTCTTGCTTTTAGTTATCTGTCTTTTTTCTTGCTTTCTTGCTTGCTTTTTGACTTCCGCCAAACCCTCGATATGAAGGTGGGTAAAAAAAAACACAACATAAAGTTAGACTATATGAACTATAATTTGATCGAAAACTTTCATTGTATGCGTAAGTACGTTATCATGCACGTACACACAGACACACACACACACACACACACACACACACACACAAAACCAACAAAAAAACAACAACACACAAACATATGGAGTAATGGATAACGGCTTGGATTGAGGAATCGGAGAGCCGAGTTCGAATTCCAGTCGAATCCATTACATTCACTTACGTGCTAATACCCTTGGGAAAGGTATGAATCCTCTTCTTCTCCCTCCAGCTATGAATAAATAGCAGGACAGACTGGGTTCTATAGCCTTGGATGGCAACTGGTCTAGGAGAAGGACAACTCTGAATTCAAAACATGCGGAGGATCGTTTGGGGACCCTGTGACACGTAGTGCACCAGGTCTCTGCATTCATCCCTTCAAAAAGTGTGTATCGTCCTGCACGAAACCTTCACCACTATAATCAAATCTCATGTGCCGGCGTCAGGCTCTTAGTTTCTACGAACTGATCTGCTTGACCCTCATACGTCGAATTCGACGGGAGAGTCGATGATATATATATATATATATATATATATATATATATATATATATATATATATATATATATATATATATATATATATATATATATATATATATATCGACCATACTAAGCATCTGAAGATTGCATTGTGCATGAAACTCAGAATCGTGCTAGCGGTGAGGGATAATACACACACACACACACACATATATATATATATATGCATGTGTCTGTGGGGAGAGAGAGAGAGAGAGCGACAAAAACGTTACATGGATGTTGAGGGATCAATTTTACCGTCTTAATATTATTGTATATATTATATTTGAGTTCTGCTAGTTTTGAGCCTTCGGTTTAAGGCTTACATGCACATAACCTTTAAACACCGGTTTCCCTGAAGTTAAGCGATACTGAGCCGGATCATTGACCGTTTGGAAATGCCAGGTGCTGTAAGTTTAGATGTGTGGCTTATATAATGGATAATAGCTCGGAATTGTTAATCGGAGGGCCGAGTTCAAATTTCACTTGGGTCCGTTATATTCACTTTCGCGCAAATACCATTGTGAAAGGTATGAATCGACTTCTTCTCCCCTAGCTATGTGTTAATTAATAACAGCTGTTTTAATAAAGCCATTATTATCTCCAATAAAATTACGTACAAACTAAAAATATTTTCTGGCTTTAAATAACCAGCAAAGCGTTGACAAACCATAGAAAACGAATCAATCAATAAAAAAGCTCGGTAGAATTTGTATTTCTTATAACCTAAGAAATGTTACTGAATAGAATAATCAAACGAAGGTTGGTAATGAACGATAATACTTACGACAAGAACAACACCTATAAGATTCAACAGCGGCGTGTAGAGAACTAATCAACTGCTAGAAGTGAGTCAAGTGAATTCCACAATGAATCTCCAACTGCAGGAAATCTATCAACGTCCCACACGGTCAGAGGTGGCACAAGGCCGAATTTAATGTCGGGTATCCGAATTCGTAGGGTTGGTCAAAAATTCCCCGTAGACCACGTATAAAACTTGGTAGGGTAGCTGTTTCTCAAGACGCGTCTGGGGATCCTTTCTTCTCGGAGGCAGAAAGCCCAACCAGCGCAGCTGGAGAGAAATCTCAAACGGCAGACCAACATAAAATATTTACTACTGTATCTATGTGAATGAGGACATACGCATTATCGTAAACTACAACAGTATTTTAAGGCTTTAGCTTCTATTTTAGCAAGTGTGTGTATAATTACTCCCATCGTGATTGTGTCCCTTTACAAACTAAAATAAACAACATCTGAATTTTGAGTTGCCAAATTGTACATAACAAAATGTTAAGATCATCACTATGGGAAGATTAAAATTGAGATATTCGGCTAAGAATATACTGTTAACCAAAGAGGGTGTAGAAAATCAGACTATAGCAGAAAATAGGAAGCTTCAGATGGAAAATACGTTGGAAACTATTTTTTGCTACTCACCGTATGAATGATATAAAAATAAATGCATATATTTCAACGGATTGAAATCTTGCAAAGCACCTCTCTATAATCAGTGATTACTCCATTTTGGAAACGGCATATTCAAATTTATAAAAATGTTGAAATTTAGAAAGCAAAGTAAAGAATCACAGAAGTAAAAAAAAAAGAAAAAAGATTCCTTAAAATTAAGACGACCTGATAAAATAATAATTAAGGCGAACAAAACTATCCTCATATACAGTGCAATACTACCTCCCATTTGAGAGCGTATTTTTAACTGGGTTTATACGCTGATTACTAGCGTGTATAGTGGATATAAATCTATAAAAAGCTATATATGTCTTCCAATACTATTGTTTATTATAACACAATGATAAACAGATAATATATTAGTGTAGGAAGATGGATTGATTTATTGTTTTACGTCTTATCAACCATTTGCGATCATTTAAAGCCAGCAGATACTTTTAGATTGTATGAATTTTTTGAAGATAATAATGATACAAGGTCTACTAATTAACCCTAAATAATTAGCTGAGAGTAAATCATGTGAATTCTTACTATTCAAAATATAAGTGAATATAACGAATCCAAGCCGTTATCCATCACATCACCTGTGCATACAAGCTTACAGCATCTTGTATTCCCAAACAGTCACTAATCTAGCTAATAACCAGGTTCGCCATTGCTTCACTCCGGTGATCGTATGAGAACCGGCGTTTCAATGTTATATGGCCGTTACCCTAATGTAGGAAGAATGTGTTCCACCATTTTGTCAAGTGGTGAAGTGCCCAACATTTAAAAAATTGAGATCATAACTGCTATCAGGTGTCTTGATATACGCAATTAGGTCAACCACCAACGTGATCATGACACTATACATTATTCCGCGAAAATGGAATAGCGGGGAAAAAATAAACAGGGCAATTTTTGTTGCACCAGTGGAGAAATCTTTGACTGCATTCCTGTCATAAATATGTCATAAATATTTGCATTTGCAGTTTTGTATTTTACCTACTTACCAATACCAACTCCATCTTGAAACTCTCATCAAGTATGCCGTAGCATAAATATGGTTTCTTTTTTCCTTCGTTCTATAAAACGAAATGAAAAAAATATCGTCACTAAAACTCTTTAGCTAAGTAAGCAATGTGTAGTGAAAATACTTTTTTTTGTGGACTTTTCTTAATCAAATCGAATTAGTTGAACCTCTTATGTCAACAGCAATGCTTCTTGATTGATCAAAGACGTTTCCCCAGACGTTCTTTGCTAATTCGCTCAGCTAGTGTAATATTAGCCCAAATTGAACTAACCTTGCATCGACCGACATTTCTCTGATCTCCAGATTTTATTCTTTTAAACCGACTAAAGACAGAAATAAAAGAAAATTAAAATCAAATGACAGATGCCATAGGATAAACAAGGTCCGCATCTTAGATATAGATGAAAAAAAACAACATATATCCCTTGTTCGAACTTTTTTGTTCTAAATTCGATTGTTGAAGTTGTTAAATATTTAACTTTTTTGAATAAATAAAAATAGAAAAAAAATAATGTTAACCACTTCGACCTTAGAAATGACATCTTCGGCCGAATACTTTTATCGATATACTGTGTGCTATAGATAAATTGTCGTCTTAATGGCACCAAAATGAAAATAAATCTGGCATTTCATTTTAACAGATATATTTACCAAAATTACACAAAAATATCTTGAAATACTAAAGTGTAAATGTATTCAATAAAATCGCCACGGCCTCTAGACGATTTCGGAATCTCCTGGAACTCTTCTGGACTGTCCCCTTCTTTAAGTTGTTGAATGCTGCCATAATCCTTGCCTTTAGGGTTTATGTGTTCGAAGAATTTGTCTGACAGCCATGGCTGGGTTCTCCTGATTATATGGCCTGGATCAGAGTCCTATTGCTAGACATAGGGTCTTCCGACTGCCATCCTCATGACCCAGGAAGCACTAACTCCTCAAGGCACTTCATGTAGGCTTCCGTGTTGTCTGAGGTTCTTTGGGAACGTCGCCATAACTAGTGATCACTCCAAACACCACAATTCTGACTCCATATATCATCCAACACTTTCTAAATGTTCTGCATAGTACTCAGACTGAAAATCAAACACTCTGAGATGTTTGTATTGGAGCTTCCGGCATAAATGCCAAACAGTACAGTATGCTGTTTCCAAAGATCTGGTGGAGTGAATTACGTCATGGCGGTCTTTTTCTTACAGACGGTGCTTAACTGACCCCATTATACTGTGCAGTCGACAAAATAAAAAACAAATAACGCGCATGCGCAAAATGAAAAAAATAAAATAAAATGGCGACAGTAAACCTATCTCACCCTGTAATTATATACTAGGACTGACAACCAATTACGGGTCTTAATGGAAACATGCTGAAGGAAGTTTAACTTTTTGGCGTCTAATATATAAATAGGCATAATATCGGTAATATTCAGTTTTCTACTGCTTTTGCAGTTGATTTTATCGCTATTTTTTGTAAATATCCCAGATTGTAAAGGCGGTAGATTTGTTAGAAATGGAGATGCGTTACATATTCCTGGACTGATATCTACCGCAGAAAACCCAAAACTTACTGTATTTTCAATACATTTTAACCGTAAGAAGTTTTAAGAAGAATCTGCAGTGTTGTTAAGTCTGGACCAGGCATCTCAGCTTCAATCACTTTCTCACCACTATAACGGAACTTCCCTGTGCTTTTCCTATAAATTATTTCATGGCAATTGTTTCCTTTTTGGTACCTAGATTTTATGAATTTAACCATAGTACTAGATTGGCAACTATATTTAATCATTTCACTCTTGGAATTGTTTGAAATGTAACCGTAAGTTCTATTCTAAGAGCTTCTTCTCTCGCACCTCTAGTCTGTGGATCTCTCTTCAGTTTGTTGATTTCACGTTAAATACGATCATCAAATGTTTAAATCCAATGTCTGTCAACAACCGGATTTTTTTTTTTAAACCTGTTTTTTTTTATTGTTTTTTCCACTCAATAGCATTTTCTCAAATTCTTTCAGTCGCAGTAACAACTTCCGTCTTAGTGCTTTCATCGCTTTACTTCAAGTGAAATGATTAAAAAAAGAAAACTAATTTGAATTTTTTTTTTTTGCCTTCGCCGGTCATCAATGACCATGGATTTAACCCCACCCACCTGATCCAGTGGAACATCGCGCCCCTATGGCTGGACAGGCCGATGCACGAGTAGCAATTTCTATCACACGTCACACTCGTGAATTGTCTATGCTAAAGCCTTTTTTTCTGCTAGTGCGCTTGTCTTCTGCTGCCTTGTTCAGTTTCTGCTCTCCTGGCATTAGTTGTTTAGTCACTGTGCTTCTCCACCCAGAACGGTCAGCAGCAAGGTCCTCCCAGTGGTCAGTGTTGATCTCAAAGGCATTTATGTCACTCCTGTAGACATCTCTGTAGCGCAACTAAATTTAAGCGAGCTACTAGATTGGCAACTGGGCCTCACCATTTTACTATTGAGCTAGCTAGATGCAACCTTTAGCACTATACGTATAGTTTCTTTTACAGCATCTCCCCCCCCCCCGTGGAACTCCTTTCTTTATTTATTGTTTGCCGACACCTAAAATCATCAAAAATTTAAATGCAACGCCAATGAGAAGTGCGATAGACGAAACTGTTAGTATAGAACTTCTAGTTCCATTTAGCCATTTCAAATGTAAAAGAATGAGACCTTGACACCAATACGGTACTACGCTTGAATTCCTGAAGTCAAGATACCAAAGAGGAAAGTTCATTAGAAAAATTGCCACGGAAATATTTATAGAAAAGACACAGTGAATCTACGTTACGTGACTGAAGGCGAGTTGCCGTGTCAGAACGAGATTCTTGTGTGGATTTTATCAAGAATCCCTAAATATATAGCGGGATTTCCAGAACAGATGTGGCAGCAATATTCAAAGCAAGGACGAATTGTAGACTTATATGTAGGATAGAAAAATCTCCAATACGACATAGTGAACTAACCTTAGCTGCAAACTTAGCAGATGATTCAATTACACTTTCCACTTCATGACAGCTGAAAACATTAGACCGAGCTATAAGTCACTATCTTGAAATGTTTGCATCAGCCATGCCGATAGAAGGTAAATAGGGTTCTCTCAAATGATTAAAAGATTGCGGTTTTTTTTTTTATTTATTTTTTTTTTTTGAGATGTTAAAATTAACAAGTTAACTCCTTGCGTTATTTAGGTACAAAATGTAAATAATTCTTTGAACAGCTGCCAAGTTAACCTTATGGAACAGATGAGCCTTTTAAGACATTAACAGTATACTCTCTTTTTTATCTTTGCTGTGGTGATGGGTAGCTAGAAAAATAAATGCAAATTTATAACAATTCATTACGTTACCTTAGTAGCTGTTGGTAATATGTAACTGTGTCTATGATGAAATAAACTTTAATATCGACCAGAGTTTAGAAGGCACAGTATTGAAAGTAAGAAATAGGCAAAACGAATGTTTACTGAGCTAATGTTTCAAATCTCCTTTATGCATTGGATATTAGCATTCGATATTTTGAAAATGTTATCCAGTACAAGCCGCGTAGACTATTAGAAGGTTAATATTACAACTTTTTATGAGGAATGGAGTGTAAGATCTGAATGAAAACGCTTTCAGCAAGAAGTGAATACGATGAGGATAAGTATGTTTACGATTGAAGCTTTATGTGAAGACGTTAAACTTGTAGTGGTCAGGTAAAGGCAAACATCCGAGAAGGAGTTTGTTCCACAAAGTATCAGTTTTGGGGAGAAAGTTGGGATTTGGTGGATATGAGGGTGATCCGACTCCCTGAAAGTAGAATGACGTGTTATGAATGCAGAAGTCTAAATTGGGGATCATCTGAATATCTGCTATTGGCATTACGATGGAATCATGATAAGCTTACGACATTGCCTCTGTAGGTAAAAATGCTGCAAAAATGGAGATTAAATATTCTCTTACAATATCGAAATAAAATATTTTAGAAGATATTACAAATTGAAGTTTGGACGGTTCCAGCCAAGATACCGTTTCGTCGACTTTGTTTAGCGACATATCAACATCTATGTTATTTAATGACGAAATCTAAAGATTTTATGATATCTACTACATATATTTTGTACATAATTATCTACCTTCAGAGTCAAAGTTATTTTTTAGATATATATTTTGTAGATCATAAAATGTCTTCTTGGTAATTTTACTATAAAGCTGTATTTTTATATTTTTAGTGTTGCATTGATTGTCGTTTTGCTATAAAATTGTATTCTTGCTCCTTTTATTATAAAAATTACTATTGTTTTTTATTTGTGGGTTCGCTATTTACCCAAAGCTTAAACCCTAATAAGTGCTGCCATGACGGGCCAGAATAGACCCGGGAACAACAGCAGTTAAAGGGGTGGTTCCACGCCCCTAAAAAAACTCCAATTTCTCTATTAGAAGCCTTGCTGCCATATCTTGCTTATCGTAATACCCAGGACGAACCAAGATATGGCACCAAAAGCAACGTTTGTGATTCTGGTAACGATAAACCCTCGCAGAAGGAGCCAGGTACTTCTGGGTGGGTTAGAATAAATCAAGCAGTCTGGATTTTGACTTGAGACCCAATAGACGATCACGGCATGGCGCAGCGTTCATCGCGACTGAAGAAAACCCGGTGTGTAATCAATGATGATGAAAATATACTAGCGCAAAACAATGATCTGGATTGAGCTCGAAGCTTAGAAGTGACGCCAGTGAGAAATACGCAACTATTTCAGCCACATGGTCGGTCAAGTGGCCAATTATGTCGAATTCCGAAACGTTCAGCTCTCCAGCCAGTCAATGTACTATGATTAGTAGATGAAAGTTTAGGTATGTCTTTGATATTAATTTTTTTTTATTAAATTAACGGGTAATTAAAAAAACAAAAACAGGAAAAACAAAAAGATACAAAACGCCAGTCTAGACGAAAAATATTGACTGCAAATCATTCAAAACATTTTTTAAAAAATCTGTATCTTTGTTATAAACAAACTGAATTATTTATATGCTAATAAGCAACTATGATCTTTAAAAAATATGTATGTATTTTCATAAATTATCCACCTTGTCCTGTAATGAACATGGTATGGATTTTTTTTTTACTAAGGACCCTCCACGTTAGTCTCATAATAATTGTGAGTTCAATACCTGAACCGGGCAAAATGTACACGCACACCGTGGCAATGACTGAGTAGCTAAAATTCAGAAATCGACAATATATCCCTTGGCATGCGCAGTGGGACGAGAGCATTCTACTCTATAGATTAAATAAAGGGTTCAGTATGGAATTCCCTGTAGGTTATATGAGATCGACATACAACTGATGGAGGGGACAACAGCCAAAACATTGGGATACGAACAACAAAGAGAAGGATAATAGTCCGCATGAAATAAATGTAAAGTTTTCCTTGGCAGACCAGTATATTTAAAAGGAGGAATATTAGCAAGACTTTAGTGTTCGAGTAGACGGTTTAGCGGTTTTAAAATTCAGTATTTGGAAATTCGGATTTTCTCCTGGGATTTGAATTCCATTCAGTGACACTAAAGTAAAACATACAAATTTAGTTGAATAACGAGGCAGTTTCCTTGGCACGTACTCGCCAGGATCATCTATAGTGCATAAAACATATATTAAATTTAATTCCTAACGTACTTATACGAAGAGAAGATCAGCATATTCTATTTTAGTTGAGCGGATGAATGCTTACATGCCTGCTTATGACAATCACAAGCTGTTTTATCTCACAGGCAAGTGTTGTGAAATCGATCGTTATTGGGTGCGCCACACACGTAGATAGATATTAAACCTGATTAACCTGCCTAATCAGATACATGAATCTGATTCTCAATTGTTATATATTCCAAGGTCTCTCTCCTCTCTGTGTCTGTCTGTCTGTCTGTCTCTCTCCCTATATATATATATATGTGTGTGTGTGTGTGTGTGAAATATATATATATATATATATATATATATATATATATATATATATATATATATATATATATATATATATATATATGTACAGGGTGACCCAAAAAAACGGGAACTTTTTAACAATCCAATAATACCAAGAGTGTTGGAAGAAAAATATTTAATTCATAGTAATTGAAACCTTAAAACATGCCATTTAAGAAACAATGATGGAATTTTCATTTATTTAAAATTATATCCTGTAGATGGCGTCCTCCTGTACGAATGCATTCTTGAAATCTGCTGTTGAAATTCCTCATTGACTTCTGCAACATCTCAGCTGGGATACTGTGAATTTCATTCTCGTTACTAAAATGGCGAAATGTTTACTTGCTCAAGGTCACTGTCTCGCAGTGTTTCCACTTGCTCACGTCTGGCAATACGCACTTCACAAATTCCCGTTTTTTGGGGTCACCCTGTATATATATGCAATGTATCATATATATAATTTTATATATTATATATGCGCGGTACTTATTGGAAAGCTCTCAATGTCAGTGATAGAGCTAACATATTTAGTTGGGTTGATGTGATTTGGCTTTTACGCTTTTGCGATAGTCAGACAAAGTTTGTGGAGGATTTGAAAGGTCCCACCATTCAGTGATCCGGCGGAGGACATTTTGAATATTTCTTATGAGTTGCTATGCTGAAGTACAACGATAGCCTTTTCGGCATGTTCATGTAGACATTTTACCTTTTTGTTTTTGCGTCCGGAATCTGCCCCAAAGTTTTTAAAGTATTTTTTGAATCTACCTTAGATTATTCATTTAAGATCGTCTATCGTACACTTTAAATTTAGCAACTCAAAAACGAATGATTTGCGGACTTATGCGTGTATGGACTTTTGTCCTCGTTTTGGTGTGCGGAAGACGCCCACAAAGTTTGTAACTGGACTTCTGATAGACCATATATATATATATATATATATATATATATATATATATATATATATATATATATATATATATATATATATGTTAAAGGAAAAACAGACCACTTTAAGGCTCCATGTAATAATTTATTTCGCCAAGCCCTTTATTCAAGGACACTGACTTATCAGACTCCACTTCCAAACGGTGAAACGAAAAATGATAAATGAAAATTGAAATGAACCTATACACTTTTGACGGGTAGTATTAAGTTTATGTAATTTAACAGAGAGTGAAATGAGGTGTAGTGTGAGAGACATGATCGGATTTAGAGAGTGTTTACTTTAATATTTCTATCTATCATACTTAATATTAAGGTAGGGGGGCCCATTCATTGACGTATTTAATCGGTTAACTTAACGGAATAGATATATAGAGAGGAAAGGGGGAGCCCATTACATATATATATATATATGTGTGTGTGTGTGTGTGTGTGTGTGTGTGTGTGTAATATGGGCTCTTCCATAGGTTTCGACAACTTAACGATTTGATTCAGTTATGAATTTTGTGTGATAATCTTAAGTGGCACTTAAGATCCGCAAGTGATTTGCAAAGGAGGCCGCATAGTGAACAAGAGTGTGGATTGTGGGATGAGGTCACTGTTAGATTGGCTGACCTTTTAGATCTTGCTCTCGCTTCTTGAAGAGGATTCAGACAAGCAGATTCCTCCAATATTACATATATGAACATATGGATGTCAAATCTCGAAGAAGGCTAATTCCAGAGATGACAGTCAGACAGCTCTTATGGAAAACATTCAGCTGGTATACATGGTACCTGTATGGAGTCCACGACTATGAGCCGTACGAAAGGATGGCAAGGACAATATATATATATATATATATATATATATATATATATATATATATATATATATATATATGTGTGTGTGTGTGTGTGTGTGTGTGTGTGTGTAATTTGGCAGCAACTTTTCTTTTAAACATGTAGTATTCAATGTTAGAGACAACATAGTCTTGCATATTTTCTTTTGAATTTTCTCATATTCCCTAATGAGACTTTTTATTTGAAAATGATTTCGAAATAAGTATTGTCCATACGATGACCTAGCGTTTTCGAACATCATTGTTCATCTTCAGGATCAATATTTTCAGTCAAAATTTTTTTTAAACAAAAATTTGCCAATTATCTTGTAGCGTAATCATGTTATTATTTATTTGCATTTTAAAATACAAAATGTGCCACAAGGGCTAAAATGGGGAGGGGGAAAAGACTAGTCTTTTCTAGTCCTACCTGAAAACTATCTAGTCTCATTCGTTGACCCATTCGTACTTACAATTTTCCTTTCACCATAACAACACATTTACTTTCACAACACAATCACCAAAATACCGCATTTTCTCGATGAAAAGCCCTAACATGAAATTTATTTACAAAATCATCGAGGGATGCGGAAAAATCAAAAACCCAATGTTTATATACAATGTAAAATATGTATGTACTAGAAACTAAACAAAACAATATTAGGAGTAGGACCCTTCCAAAAATGTGGGAGAAATCTTTATTAACTGGGATGAACAAATCCAGGGAACAGAGACATCTGTCACCTAAAACGTGGGGAGGGGTGGAGACAAGAAACTAAAAAGGAGGACAAAAAAAAAACAGGACTTATGTACTTGCATGCTCTAGCTACGTTGAAAGGAAAATATTTAGCCCCGTGGAGGCCAAAACTGAACATGAAAATGTCCTATCTTACCTTAAAAGGCTGGGATGACTAATGTTTCGGTTCGAGGCCCCAAATCCTCTTGCTTAAGTTGTGTCCAACATCCACTCTAGGTCAGCACCTCTCACTCGCACCAAGCGCGAAATTTTCACCCACCTTTTGCCGAAATTCCACGAGGAGAGATGCGCCCTCTCCGCCCTGATCTTAACCTTAAGCTGATGCCTAAAGAATGAGACCAGTTGCAAAGAGGAAAATTTCACCTGCGTGGAACTCCTTCTGTCTAGTCGTCCACACCACCATTCGCATAATGCCGAGCAGACACAAGAGCACATAGTGCTGATCCCTGGACATTGACGGTACCACATTGGAACAAACGGAACTGGCTTCCAGGACAAAAAACTTTCCGTCCAAGACGCGAACCATGTAGCCTTCAATCAACCTGCACAGAGGTTGCACAACGTCGCAGTGGAAGAAGGCATGTTCAATTGACTTCTCCCAGTCACCATAGCGAACACATTCGGCTGAAATCGCCAAACCCGCTGCGCAGAGCTTTTTGCCGACCCAGAGAGCCCCTCGCAAAACCAGCCAAGTTAGTGATGCCTCGTCGTTGTTGAGACATTTCAACCCAGGCGTACAAGGCGAGACGGAGCGAAACTCCTTGTTCGTAAGGCACAGCTTGACCGGAAGCTTGTCCTTGGCAATCCCCCTCACTGCCACCCGATACAAAGCCTTCCGAGACATATCCCGTGTGTCGGAGAGGCGATCTTTAACCTTTAACAGGCAACGCAGCGCGTCTCTACATTCCTTATAAAAGAGGCATTCACCTTCAGGTGAGCGGTGCGCCTCCGCCTCGTCGAAATGCACACTTTGAAGGGACGGAAAAGATTGACGGGCGTCTTCCTTCCAGAATTCGCATTCACCGTCGTTTTGCGTACACATCCGTTCTAGGAAATTCAAGCGGAGCATATGCTGACGTGTCTCGACGCTTGGCATTCCCAGACCGCCTTCGGCAGGATGGAGGCAGCAGACCTCGCGACTTACCATGTGAGCCTTTCCTCTCCAGAGGAAATCGAAAAGCTCTTTAACGAAATTGACTAGTACGGTAGACGGGAGTGGAAGAACCGAAAGCCGGTAAAGGAGAATCGGGTAGATGTGCGAAATGCACACTTCCGCCCTCCCCTTCAAGGAAAGATTCCTTCGAGTCCACAAGCGAACTGCTTCGTCGACCTTCCTTCGAACTTCCGACCAATTTGTGTCCAGCAGAAGGCCGGGACCGAACCAGATACCGAGTATCTTCACCGGCCCGTAATCATGTTGCTACTTTTTTACAAACTAAATAAACGTTAAAACCCTTTTAAATTCAAAAGACGCGATGATGTTATCACGTGCAGGGTGAAAATCTTTATCATGTGACAGCGTGAAAAAGATTTCCACTACACAAGCCAAAAGATCGAAGAATACGTTATAAAATTTAAATATATTATAAACATTGTAATATGTTACCAGAAATATTGTAATCTATACGATTAATAAGAGGTCTTTTGCTTTTAATATGTAATGCCTCTAAGATTTTAAGGCGTCTAATGTCTATACGTTTATCTATAATTTTAGTATTTTCTATAAGTATTTTACGTATATCAGATTGCATAAGGGAAACAGTATGTGACTTAATATGTTGTTTAATGGAGCTAGAATTATTTAGATACAGAGTTAATCTTCTGGAGAGCCGGGTGGTTGTAAATCCAATATATGTATGTGGATTAGAAGAGCATTCTTCCATGGGACATTTAAACTCATACACAACATTGGTTCTATCAACAACCGCAGCAACTGGAGAATGATTATTACTCATTATCAGGTTATCATTATATATATATATGTTTCAGATAACGTGTCGAGGTGTCGAGTATTTTGCATGAAGTTGTGGATAAATGTTCATATTTTGTTATTTTGGTTCAAGTATTTCGACTTCCGTAGTCATTATCAAGGACCGATAATATATGTGTTCTAGTTAGAATTCTTTTGTCTACATCCTGGTATTATTTGTTCTACCGTGACATCTTGTCTAAATTGTCATTGGGAGTGACGCCGAACAAAAGAAATCAATTTATTTATTTTAATTTTAATTTTATTTTTAATAACTAATATAATATATATGCGCATTAATTGTATCATATGCACTTCAAGAATTAATATGAGTACATATTATATTGGTATTAAAAATAAAAAATGAAATATATAATTAAAATAATATAATTAAATCGCATTAATTTATGTGCGACCTCGTTCTCAGTAGCCGTTACACACGGTGTAACGCTAGTCCATATCTGGTCGCCAGTAGATCGCAAAAATTGTGAAACCTATGTAGCGACACGAACTGTGTCTAGTTGAGGGTTGCCACTTTGAAGCGTTTTTGTCTCTGCTTGGATAGCCTAGGCATTGGGCACTGTTATTTCCAGATTAGATAGATATTTGTTCTTTTCTTTCTTAGATTAATTCATTTCCCGAGTAATGTTTTATTTTTATTTATTTTGTTTCATTATTTTTTATTTCTCTCCAAATAATTTTCTTGTTTTTGAGGTCTTTTGGCTGATAGGTCTACTGGTCACGTCAAGATTTTAGATTTTTGTAGTGCATATAGTATATAGCAACTTAAACAAGTGTACTCATTAAAGATAACGTTTATAGTAATCATATATATATATATATCTGATTGCTATATATATGATTACTATATATATATATATATATATATATATATATATATATATATATGATTACTATATATTTATATATATATATATATGATTGCTATATATATATATATATATATGATTACTATATATATATATATATATATGATTACTATATATATATATATATATATGATTACTATATATATATATATATATGATTACTATATATATATATATATATGATTACTATATATATATATATATATATGATTACTATATATATATATATATATATGATTACTATATATATATATATATATGATTACTATATATATATATATATATATATGATTGCTATATATATATATATATATATGATTACTATATATATATGATTACTATATATATATATATATGATTACTATATATATATATATATGATTACTATATATATATATATGATTACTATATATATATATATATATATATATATATATATATATATATATATATATGATTACTATATATAGTTTATCATAGATGTCCTTTTGCTGTTAAGGTTGTTCAATTTTACTTAAATATCAGAATTGTTATTATGCACGCATCATATGATCTATATTGATATTGGACATTTCTCGGGTAATGGTAACTTTCATGAAACCAGTCATATTGACCTAAATCTCCTTGGTTATTACATGGTGTATTAGAGAATGGGAGACTAGTCAACATTCCCACAATATGACTGAGTGTTGACTTCTATGTTCACATTTATATTTACACACGCTCTATCTCTGATATTGAGCACTTTATCCCATAAATATAGCTCATTTTAAGACTATATTTCTTCATATATATATATATATATATATATATATATATATATATATATATATATATATATGTGTGTGTGTGTGTGTGTGTGTGTGTGTGTGTGTGTGTCTGTGTTGTGTGTGTGTGTGTGAGTGAGAGAAAGCGAAAGAGTATGCATGTGTGTGTGTACTCAGTCAGTTATGTGCCATGCGTGATACACGCTTAGGCGATAATGTATCTTTCGATACATGACTGACGAGGCATATTTTCCCGCAGTAGTTTGCCATTTCGTTCTGCGGTAGACCAGTTGTCATCCAAGGCTACAGAACCCGGTGTATTTCTACCTGTAAACTGAAGGAGCCAACTTTATTGTTAATATTGAAAGTTAATATACACAATACTAAAATTTTATGTTTTACATTTAATATAATATTTTAAAGAGTGAATTCAGTTCCGATAATATCTACTAATTGGGCATAATAATTGCTTGGCTGGTTGAATATTTTCAGCTAAATAATAATAGTACCTAATATAATCGTTACTATTATTGCTAGTACCATTGTAATCATTACTGTTTTACTTGTAATGAAAGGAATAAACAAACCGACAAAGAAGAACGAAGAGTTCTTTTCTTGATAAGACGGGAGAGGAGGTAACATAAAACCAAGTGAAATATTTTATCCTGACGTCAAACAATACAAGCCGTCATCTAAATATGACATCTTACCTTACAACGCAATAAGAGGGTTCTTTTTTTTTTGTTAAGAAGATACAAAAAAGAAATCTTTTCAGGACTGAAAAATGAAAAAAAATACCCCCCACCCAAAAAAAAGATGAAAGATCTTAGCAAATGAAACAGCAAATTGTAAGACTGATTTTAGGATAATAAAAGAAAGTTAAAAAATATTGTAAAGAAAATGATTACAGTGAAGTTTATATGATGAAACGTTTGAAGAATAATTGCTGTCTGAGAGCCTTTCTGGCAGTGTGAGATGTATAACTGTTGATTAACCTGTCACTCGACCAAAATTTGCTTAATGGACGGAGCATTGCAACAAATATCATGACGCTCGCCAACCACTTCACTGATGAAGAAGAGACTTGAAGCGACAAAGATGTACTTCAACCGACCAGTGGAAAAATACCCTAGGGACAACATATGAACAACGAGCAAATTTTAAATTTAACTATCTTGGTAGTAATTTAACAAACGACAAATATACGTGACAGTGTTTATCATGGAGGGGTGCGGTAATAACAAGTTTTCCTGTTCACCAAGCAGGAAATGTACGTAGTAATGCATTGTTTAGTCGATCTATTTGTTGGCGAGAGACGTCAGCATCGATAGCTCTTCCATGTTACACTACATCAGACTCTTGTATTGTCACGGATTTCCCCCTTGAAATAATTGTTTTTTCCTTATTTTCTATAAACTTGCAAAACATATTCTCATAGACCCTTAGCAATATGAGGACAAAATTAAAGCTTGACATTCCTGGTTAAAAGACTATATATATATATATATATATATATATATATATATATATATATATATATGTATGTATAGGTACATATATATAATTATTATAAAAAAAACGAAATCTTAAAAGACCCCACCATCTCTTAAAATTCGACACCCCACTCTTCAGAGCTGGAGAGTTGGGGTCAAATTTTCTGACTTTAACTAAATAAATATCACCTCATGGGCTTTTAAGAAATCGTTTTCTTTTATAATAATAATTATTATTGGTCTGTTTTTTTTTACATAGAGCTCTTCCTGGATCTATATCCTTTTGGAAATATCCATACCGATTACTAATATTAGTATATACACATACATATATATATATATGTGTGTGTGTTTGTGTGTGCGTGAGTGTGTGTATATATATAGACACATATACATATATATATATGTATATATATATGTATATATATATGTATATATATATGTACATATATATATATATATATGTATGTATATGTATATACATATATATATACATATATATATACATATATATATGTATATGTGTATATATATAGACACATATACATATATATATGTATATATATATGTATATATATATGTATATATATATGTACATATATATATATATATATATGTATATATATATATACATATATATATACATATATATATATATGTATATGTGTCTATATATATACACACACTCACGCACGCACACACACACAAACATATATATATATATATATATATATATATATATATAGGGAGAGAGAGAGAGAGAGAGAGTGATAGAGAGATAGATAGATAGATAGATAGATTTAATTAATTTTGTTTCATATTAAACCAAGGGGACGTTTTCTATCATTTCTTATACTTTCTGTTCTTTGTCTGTTTTTATAACTTGTGCCTTCTTTCACTGCCTTTTCGTCTTCTTATTCTACTGCTTGCCATTTTGTATCACGTTTTGTCCTCCATACTTCTCGATATTTGACACTATCTCATTACCTCCCTTTATGTATCATCCAGTCATTTTTACCAGTCCTCGTTTCCTTATACATTTGTTTCTTTTTTTTTTCCTTTTCTCCTCTTTTTCTATCGCCAGTAATGATTTCACTTCAAAAGACAAACGAACTCAATATTTATCATAGACTAAAAATAAAAAAAGGAAATCAATTTTGTCAGAAATTTTGGTTTCTTGTTATCAGCCACAACACAGGTCAGGTCTTACTTACAAGGTTAACATCATTCAAAATACCTTTCTTCTGAGTGAGAGCTTGCAATCGATCGTTCAATTTATCGATTGAATCAACATAGAAAACCATTATTGTTTTTCGTACCTTTTATGAAGGGAGCTAACTCATGTCTGACCAAGATTATATCATTATAAAGCTAATATACATTCTCATTCAGTTTGGATTGTGTTATTCTTTGATAGGACAAATATATTATCTTACCTTATCTTTTGTTTATGTTTTTAAATTATAGACAATTTATTGGTGCCGGAACTGAAAAAGCAAATGAAGAAACTAAGACCTAAATTGGAAGTTTGTTCAAGAACGTTATATTCTGTTTATGTCATTAATTATTTAAGACATCTTCCAGGTATAAGGGCCAACGGATGTGAATCAATTGTTGCATACTTAACACATACTCAATGAGGATCGAACTCACTACCCTCTCTTTATTATCACCGTCAGTCCCATGAAGAGGTGTGCCCGTATGGTCCCTGAGTATCTGACCAGTGCTTTGCGCATATCTGGATTGAACTTTTGATATTTCAACTTACATACTTTGCATTGTAAAGCAAGTTATTGCCCTGAAGCATTATGCTGATTTACACTCGCGGTTATCAACCTCACTCTATCCAAACCTAATGAAAAATTAGAATAAAAGTTACAATAATATCTTGTTAATTAGCTAAAAACAAACTATTATTTTGAACTCTGTTGGCACTACAAAAACGACTACAAAATCTTGAACTTAAAGTCTAGATAGTGACAGTTCGACAGCTCCAGCCTAAAGGTGGCAGCAATACTCTAGCTTTGGTCTTTTACTCTTGCCAGATATGGACAGTAACTTCTCAGTCTCCACTTTCTACTCTCGATAGAGTCCAAAAAGGTTTTCATGTGGGTGATGAATTATTTCCCCCTTACAACCGCTCTATCGCTATTTCCATGGAAAGTGTTCAAATGAACTATACTCCTAGTCCTAATCTTCAAGTCTAAGACCCGCCATGTCCCGCAAATTGTAGCAAACAACCTTGTTCCCTTCGTATATCTTTAGTGAGTTCTAAGTTGCACTCGAGCAGTTTCTGCTCCCGAACCTTGTGGAACCGACTGCCTAGAGAATGCTTCCCCGATCACTACAATCAGAACCTGTTCAAGTCCAGGGTTAACCGTTACCCGCCACACATATCCGCATAGGTTGCACCTCTTACTATTTAACACTAGGGCACCTCAAGGTGGTGTAATGGTTATCAAGCTTTTCTCGCTAGATCCATTACGACTGAGTAGTGAGTTCAAAACTCCCTGAGTGCCACATACTTTTGACCACGTGCTACCTCTAAGCCACGCTTAGAAAATCAATTTTTGGGCACCTCGAGATGGTGGAATAGTTACCAAGCTCGTCTCGCTAGAACAGTTACGACTGAGTAGTGAGTTGATCCTCACTGGGTTCCCCCATACTTTCGGCCTTGTGCCACATCTGAGCTACGCTTGGAAGATCACTACTCTGTAAAACTCTAGCTCGAGTGGTTGTCGGGTATTTAAGTAAAGGAAATCTAGAAAAATCTATCAGACAGAATACATGATTTTTAATAGAATAGACTGTCCAAGGAACGAAGTACGTATTCGGGAATTCAAGATCTATTACGTACAGATATTTAGTTATCTGGAAACGACGAAGAATGCGACAGAAAAAGCATAGGAAAACTGAATGTTCTGTACAAGGGACTAAGTATTAAGAGACAGGAAAATATATTTGAGAACAAAGAAAAAGTTATGGTCTGCTATATGATAATTATCTCCTAGTAAATTGGTCAGTAAATACTGGACAATCACCTCACAGATAGAAAAACAGGGACTTAGAAGTGACAGAAATATAATTGTACCTTTAGATGCTGAGAATACCAGAAACAGTATGTAAGTAACTTACTACTAGTTAGTGGTAGTTGAAAGGGAAAAAAATATGAACTGCATAAAAAAAACCTTTACTTGCAGTCAGAAAGCGACAAATGGAATTTATAGGGCTAACAAAGAGTAAATTGGGCTAGGATAATTTAACACTCACCAGGCATGCTGAAAGAAAGGGAACCAGGGAAATGTTACCTATTTATTGGAATTGCGTTAATGAATGGAAGAACACAAATGACTGGGGTGGTAGCACCGGTTAGGGTCGAGGCTATAGCAAAAAGCTAACCCAAAACTGGGGTCATAACACCATGAACTTATAAATCTAGATTTTTATAGTAAAATTACCAGCAATACATTTTTGAAAAAAAAAACAAACAAAAAAACAAACAAAAAAAACATTTGACTCGTAACTGAAAAAATCCTTTACAAAAATACGTAAAAAAACCTGATCTACGAACTGATTTCTTAGAAAGAATACATATTCCATTCATACGAACCTATCTTAAAAATATTGTCAGCATTAAATAACCCGTTGAAGTGTTGATATGCCGTAAAACGAAATAAACCAAGCAGAAGCCTGGTAAAGGGTCAAATTATTTAGAGCAACGAGAAAAAGGAAACTGTGGTGAGCCGTGATCATCCACCTCCTGAAAGACAGAACATGAAAGAAGAAAAAGTTGCCCAAGTTTCGCAGGAAGAGGAAATGTCATTTCAGATTTCGTTTGAAGAACGTATTTTATTTCTGACCAATGAAATGAAACAACTAATTAACGGTCGTAAATTCTCAAAATAAATAAATAAATAAATATAATTGTTGCCATTAATTCACTCATTCAGTCATTAATTCCTTCGTTCATTGACTGTTGTGCAAAATGTACGAGTTTCAATGTCGCGACGAGTATCATGAACACGTAATCACAAAGCAGACGAAAACACTAGAAAATAGCGAAGCGAAAATCCTGTGGGATATTTCGATACAGACAGTGACAAATTTAAAGTACAATAAACCAGATGTAATCCTGCTGGACAAAAGAGCAAGATTTGCTTCCTGATAGATGTCTACTGTTCATTTGACATGAGAATTGAAAGCAAAGAAAAGAATTAGACCGACAACTACAATGATTTAAAGTATGACGATCTGAGAGTTTGAGAAGGACCTGCAAAGAAAGTATTTACAGTAACGGCAATCATTGTAAACTAGTGGGTTTGTACAGAAGAACATAGAGAAAATCTCAATTGGTATTGGATTGGGACTTGTAAATAGAGACATTACAAAAATCTTGAACAGCAAGTAAAGTATACGTTGTGAATAGAATAAATTATCGGTTTATTTTCTTAAGTCAGGAATATGTCCTGAAAATTATACTAGTAATCATCATAATATTCGGTGTGTAATATAACTGTGCTTGATCTCCATTCGCACGACCGTTACGCCCTGCCTATAGCTCATAAATAATGGACTATTGTGTTTGATCGGGTGGAAAGACGGAAAAAGACACTTCTTGATTTCACTGGGGAAGCGACATAAATAAATAAAGAAAGAAAGAACGAAAGAAAAAAGAAAGAGAAATGATAGAAAGAAGGGGTGATAGAAGTGTTTAACGTCTCCTGCCAATACCTCATCGATAATGAATTATTCCGATTTGATCACATGGAAACTAATAATAATAATAATAATAATAATGATAATAATAATGATAATAATAATTATTATTATTATTAATGTTTCTTATTGACATGCCATTCCCTGCAGATTGTAATGTATCCTTGAAGATCATCAAAAACTATCAAAATCTAAGGATCTTGAAGTGGAAACCTCAAAAATGTCGCACATGAGGACATCGATAATTTCAGTTGCAGCTGGCGCCCTTGTATTGACTAGAAAATGCTCCGACAGATTCATTGACGCATTACGAAAACTTTTACGAATGTAAAATGTGTATGGTTTCAGTTTCTTTTTTTGTTTTTTCTTTTCAAAAAAGGATCAATGGAATTAAGCCATTTCTCAGCTTAGATATCTCGGTGGGACCCGGAAGGAAATGTGTATATATGTATACAACAGAAATCAAACGAAATAGTAATAATAATAATAATAATAATAATAATAATAATAATAATATATATATATATATATATATATATATATATATATATATATATATATATATATATATTGTATTAATTGATTTAAAATATGGTTTTATCGCTACACAGTGATAACCATGTTTCGAAAATGGAAGCCAAAGCCTTTGAATTCAATTTTGTTACCAAATTAAAGACAAAGTTCCATTTCCTCGTCAAGCGAATTTTTAGTGTAAAAATAAAAATATCTATAAGAACACCGGATTTTATATCTTACTGTTCTTTCTTTTTATCTACACACACACACACACACACACACACACACACACACACACACATATATATATATATATGTATATATATATATATATATATATATATATATATATATTTATGTGTGTGTGTGTGTGTGTGCGCGCGCGCATGGGTAAGTACCGTATTGACTGATTACCTTTTTTTCTCGTATGTATGTCCAACTGAACTTTCATCTAGTAATGGTCATTGCGACTTGTCCTGTTAAAATTTAGTATGGTCAATTTGTTTTTTTTTGTTTGTTGATGTTTGTTTGTTTGTTTTTTAAACGAGAAGGAAATGTGATAAACCCCAAGGTATGTCCAACTGAACTTTAATCTAGTAGTGGTCATTGCGACTTGTACTGTTAAGATTTAGTATGGTCCATTTGTTTTTTCTTTGTTTTTGTTTGTTTTTTAACGAGAAGGAAACCTCCGTATAATATCCCGCAACTCAAGGTGTTAATCGATGCCGATGGTTGCTGCGATATGAAGTCGCAAACGATCTCCTACAGGCTCCATGAAAGAAGGTTGTAATTACAAACGGAATTTGCCTTTAATAGATTCTGTAGAAAAACAAAACAGAATCTAAGAACCAATTGATGCAGCAGGAATTATGAAAAATAAACCTAAGGATAAAGCTCTTGCACAGATGAAACAAGGCTATCAAGAGAAACCTCTACATGACCAATATCCAGAACGTGCTAACAAAGCCGATGTCGATAATGTTGTCACTCATCGATGGTTACGAGCATCTGAATTAAAGGCTGAAACGGAAGGCTTTATACTTGCAGTGCAAGACCAGAGTTGTTTCACTAGGAACTTTCATGCGATTATCATACATAATAGTGTGGATCCAAAATTCAGGTTCTGTGACAAATATCAAGAAACCATAGATCATCTAATCTTATGATGTTTTTTACTTGCACCAAATGAATATAAAAATCATCACGACACAACGGGGAAATACTTAAAGTGGACAATGTGCAAACACTTTGGAAATGATGTTAATAAACACTGGTATGAACATCATCCAGCACCGATTAAAAAAATAGAAATCATCACAATTCTATGGGATTACACCATCTTTACAGGCAGACAGAATGAAGAACATGAGCCGGACATAATTGTCAAAAACCGGAAAGAAAACTTGCCTATTAATTGATATAGCTTGCCCAGCGGAATGTAGCAACCAAGGAATTTGAAAAAATATCGTAGTATAAAGACCTGTGGAAATCGAAATAGGAAAATGTGGAAATTGAAAACAAGAATAGTACCTGTCATAGTAGGTGCGCTTGGAATGATAAAAAAGGAAGACAACAACATATAGAAAAAATATCTGGAAATCCCAGCTTAAGAGAAATGGAAAAATGATCTTGTCCACACTCTAAGTAGAACATTGTTCCTGTAACACTATTGAAATTATGGGTGTTATAAAAACAAATCACGAAATGTAGCCATAACAACACACCACTATCTGCCTTAGGTTTTGCTGCAGACTTGTTAGGTAGTGTGGCCATAGAAGAAATCGAAAAATAAGGAAGATAATTATTGTTAATATGTGTTTTATGTATATAAGAAAAAGAATGTAAATGAAATCGGATAGATTGTATTCCCAAAACACATATTAAAAAAAAATTAGAATCAAAATTCAAAATTTAAAATTTTATAATTTAAAAAAAAAACATGTGGAAATTGAAAATAAGAATAGTACCAGTTATAGGAGGTGCGCTTGGAATGATAAAAAAGGAAGACAACAATATATTGAAAAAATATCTGGAAATCCCAGCTTAAGAGAAATGCAAAAATTATCTTGCCCACACTTTAAGAAGAACATTGTCCATGTAACACTATTGATATTATGGGAGTTATAAAAACTAATCATGAAATATAGCCATGACAACACACCACTATCTGCCTTAGGTCTTTCTGCAAACTTGCTAGGTAGTGTAGCCATAGAAGAAATCGAAATATATTGATGGTGATAATAATAATGACTAGTTTGACGTGTAAATTACACGGATTTACTACTACAATTTTAATGCAGTACTTTTACCTTTCACCCCATAATAATTCTCTGATAATTAATTATAAGGAAAGTAACATCTTCTATGCGTCGTGTCCATTCAGGACGTTGGTGATCATGGCTCTGCAGAATATTCTGTCCTTTGTAGCACTTTTTAAATTTTGTAATTTCCGTATCTCTGCTAAAACCTGTTCTCTCAACCATTTACACAAGGTCGTTAGGTAGGTTATGCACAGCTTCCGTCTGTCCATCTTGCTGTCATTATATTCTGTGAGTGTCAAATTTTCCAAGCCATCTTTCCTCATTATAAACCCTTGAAATTTCAACTATTTCAGTGTTCATTTCGTTTCCATCTTCTCTAAAACTTCGTCGCTGCTCACATGTTCGTTCCCTGGTATTATCCCCATTCTTCTGTAGAACCACATTTCTCTTACTTCAACTCTCTTCTTTATCTGTTTTTGGAAGGCATCTTTGGCTATCCCAATGCGCCTTAGGATTTCGTGTCTCACTTAAAAGTACAGAAATGGTATCAACAGGCCGTTAGGTCACAAAACATGATTTAACCCCTCGCTACAAATAACCGCCTTTACCTAAGACGACACCCCCCAGTCCCTCTCAGTGTTGCACTCTCTTTTTGTTTCTTTACGTCCATCTCACTTTCCTTTTTTTATTTTCTATGTCCCTGTTGTTAAATAATAGTTTCAGACTGTTATTTTTAGTGGCAGTGTATTTGGCGCAGACCTTCTGAGGCTGACCTTAAGGTCAGATGGTAGACAAGATAGGGATGTGGATTTTGACTGACTACGCCGAACGTGGGAATGTTATTATTAGGAAGTATTTTCAGGAGTAAAATTTTTATACATCATGCGCTTTAGACGTAGGTATTTCGTATCTCGGGAAACTGCTCCCCAGTTGAGGAGGGTGAAAGAGCGACCCCACTGGTTAGTTAAAAATGTAAACGTGGATGTGTTTAAAAAAGTAGTAAATCAAAATTCGTTTTGTTGAAGTTCTCCGGACAAACCATCTAGCGATCATACGGCCGGAAGAAGACGACCGGAAGATAACAGAGAGAAGAATGCAACGTATCTTAAATCTAGACCGTCATCCAAAGACTACCTCTAGCACGAAGGGGATATACAACACCTGTGTGTTTATGTTTCCTTCTCGAACCCACAACCTGGTCAGGATTTTTTTTTTTTTGGAACAAAAATCTACTTTCATTATATCAAAAAATGATGATAACTTTTTAAGAAAGATTTTAATTCCAAAAGGTCAGTTACTGTTAATTTTGGTTGGGATTTGTCCTCAATAGACTTTTAGGCCACGAAACATAATTTAGTCTGACACTAAAAAAAAAACTGTCTTTATCTGAATCCCTCCAATCCCACTTTGTGTCACACTCTCTTTTTTTATCTAGTTCTTTCTGTTTCCGCTATGCCTCTCACCCTTTCTCTCTTTCTTTTTCTATCTTTCTCTCTTTCTTTTTCTATCTGTGACATCAAGCGTGGAGCAAACCATACAAGGATACAGGCGTATAGATAATAATAAAATGAGTTATGCGTTAAAAAAATGATTACAGAGAAAAACACCAAAAACAAAACCTGGTTCAATTTAATACAAATAAAGCTTAATCTAAAATGTCTAATTTCAATCGAGTTACCAACTTGTATCTGCCTTAATAGACTTGAGAGTAAATCACAGGAATTATCTCGCCGTGGCAGCTTCTGACAAACACCAGTAATGCACAGTGGGGTTACGACCACATAACATTGAAACACCGGTTCCCTTACAATACCGGCCCGATAACGTAAGTTTTCTAAGTACTTAGATGGGTGACCTCTTGGCAATACCATGTGACGTAAGATTGGATGTGCGGGTGATGTAATGGATAAGGGCTCGGAATTGTTAATTGGAGAACCGAATTCCAATTCCCTGTGTGTTCATTATATTCAGTTACGCGCAAAATAGCCTTCGAAAAGGCAGGAATCTAACTATTCCCCTAGCTATGGATTAATTAGTAAGACATGTATCACTAAATCATTATTATTTCCAAAAACAAAAAAAATAATTCTGTCTTTAAATAACCTGCAAAAGGTTAATAAGGCGTAAAAAAACGAATCGATATTTCAATCAATCATCTATTCGTCTTTTCCTTTGTAAAACTGTTCATCGGCTTCTTGACTTCATGATTTTCATAAAGAAACGAAAAAGTGTTAAATATCCCATATTTTATCTCGAGGTCTATTAATAAAATTATCTCCTTCCGGTGTAGCCATTGTTGCAAAACAATCGGGAAACATGGCGTTTATTATGTTTCATATATGATAAATTGTCGTCTAAATTACGCAAGAATGAAAAAAAAACACTGACATCTCATTTTAAAAGATATATTTACCAAAATTACATAAAAATATCTTGAAATACTAGAGAATAATTTTATTCAACAAATTTGCCATTGTATTCAACCACAGCTTCCAGACGATTTGAGAATCTCGTGCATCTCTTCTGGACGGTCTCATTGTGGAAAGATGAATGGAGGTATAACGTCATCATCACTAGTGATCACTCTAAACACCTTCGTAATTAGATTTATCTAACTCTTTTCAAATCCTCAGCGATGTCCTCAGATTGACGCACAGAAACACTGAAATGTTCGTATTGAATCTTTCGGTAGGAATTCCAAGCAGTACAGCATGTCGTTTCCAAATATCTGGTGGAGTGAATATCGTCATGATGCTCCTTTTCTAACAGACGGTGCCCAACTGACCCAACTATATGTGGAGTGGACAAAATAAAATTAAAAAAAAAACCAAAAAAACAACGCGCATGCGGAATATTAAAAATATAAAATGACGACAATTTACCAATCGCACGATAAAACCAAATGACTAATTCGGAATTCTGAAAAATTAAATGAAATATTCATAAAAAGAACTTGCCCATATTATTTAACCAAATATGCTTGAGAGAATTATTTCTGCCGAAATGCACCTTATATATATATATATATATATATATATATATATATATATATATATAGAATAACGATATATAACTTCTTATAAAATCAAGAACGATTTTTGGAGGGAATATTTATGACAAAGAGGGAAAAATTTTTCGTGTGAAGCACTTCGTCGAGTAGGAGAGTAAATTTACGTCGAGGTTCTTACAATGTTTCACCATTCTTGACTATTATCACAACATAGGATATTTAATAATAAAAATCATGGAAATAAAAATAAAAAGACTAAATGAAGTTGGCTGGATAATATACCCTAAAAATATATAAAAAAATTTAATATTTTTTTCTAATTTTAAAATTCCCAGTGTCTCTTTTTCGTGTTCATGTATAGACGTACTAATGTAAACAAAAGTAGTCTGATGAAGCCATAAGGTGGGCCGAAACGCGTCACACGAAACCTTTTTCCACTTTGTCATATATCTTTCCTCCAATATCTATCTATCTATCTATCTATCTATGCAAATATATAGAAAAAATAGGAAAGAGCACGTTAGGTAAATAATCCGAAGTTCTATAGTATTTTTGTTTTTATTTTCAAAAAACAGTGCTCAATACAAAAGTAGAGCCTAAATTATAATTATAATTATTTAAAAAAAAAATGATTCCTTCGCTGCATAAGATTTCTCATGTTTCAAAAACAACAGCCAAAAGCTCTATTCCATCCCGAAGGCAAATTTTTGGGAAAGGTTGATAAGCCGTAAAACAAATCATCCTATCAATAAAAACTTACTCTAAGCGCCACAGATTTGTGATTTTGACGTTTATCTTAGAAAAGTAAACCCGCCGCTTCGTCGAGGAACATTAGTTAGCACATAAACTATCAGACGTTAATGACTTTTATTCTCAATGGTTGTCCAAAACATGCAAATTTTTGACACAGTAATTTAGGTTTGGTACGTTATTGTCGTCATCTCGAGATCTGGTTATGAAATTAATCATTTATATAATTATTTCTCCCCGTAGGTTTTCCCTTGGCTATAAATATTTGTTTGTTCTTCCTGAATTAAGCTTAGTAAATATCAATGAAGTTAAGAAATGTGAAAAAGGGAAAAGCCGGGTGTACTGGGGTTTGAATCTAGAATCTAATTTTGCATTGCTCTGCCGGTGGTTGTCAGGGTACGCAGTCGTTGTCCGGTAATCTAACCAGTAAATTGATCCAAACTCACATTAAAACGATCAGTATTCTCCTATCCTCAAACGAAGTAAATAACTTATAAACCCATTTTTAAATGGCCAATATTATATCCTCGAAACAAGTTAATGGTTTTAAACACATTGATGAACCTGGCCCGTTTGAATATGGAGTCTTCACCATGGCTTCTCCAGACACACGTGTATCTCCATATTATATGTAAGATTTTTCCCTTACACTGTGTAGATATTTTTCCTTACACTTTCCTTTG
>OZ038490.1:62862564-62880064 GCA_964036315.1 Acanthosepion esculentum
GGGGGCACCCAGTGAGAATCGAACTCACTACTCAGTCGTATTGTTCTAGCGAAACAATCTTGCTAATCACTACAACGCCTCGAGGTGTCCTTAATGATTTTCCAAGCGTAGCTTAGATGTGGCACAAGGCTGAAGATTTGAGGCAGCCAGTGAGGGTGGAACTCACTCTCTAGTCGTAACTGTTTCAGCGGGACAAGCTTGCTAACCACGCCTAGGTGCTCAAAAGATTTTCTAAGCGGAGCTTAGATGTGGCAGAAGGCCGAAAGTATAGTGCACCCAGTAAGAATGGAACTCACAATTCAGTCGTAAGTGATCTAGTGAGACATCTTGCTAACCATTACACCACGTCGATGTGCCCTCCTGCAGTATAGATATAAGACCCGCCCATATTGGCTACCTGTTTTTATGGGAAAGCGAACACGACGGACTCGGATGGTATTTGAACTCGGCACGTCAATTTGATAACTGCTAAGCTATGCGTATATTCAAATCGTAGTAGGGTATGAATGAAAATATTACTTTGAATTTGAATTGACTATTTTCAAGATTGTGGGTAGTAAAGTATTTTTGTTTTATCCTTAAGTTGAAATGTATTTTTTCAACCGAAAATCAGTTTACAATTTCTATGTTTAAAAAAAAAAAAACATCTCAAAAGAAGAAAGTAATCAAAAGGAAACCAGAAGAAAATATTTTATCGAGCGCATCAGAATTTTTTTTGATAGCGTAGACCTGAATTATTCACCAAAGATTAATCGTTTCAGAATTTCAGACAGACCTACGATCAACACATTTTGAGAAGTGGGGAAAAGCATAGAAAAAAATGTTCTCTTGTTCATAAAAGATTTTCGAAAAATAGCTATTTCTGTGGATTTGGAGAATTTGGTCATAGTATCAATCTACATTTTTTCGGAATTTCACGTTTCTAAAATTATTTAAAAAAAAAAATACGATGAAAAAAAAAAAGATTTGATGCGTACATGTTAGATTTCTTCATTTTGGAAGTGATGTTTTCAGCAGCAATCAAAACGTATTCGGAGATTCTTGAAACTCCTGAAAAGACCTCTCCCTAGGGCTACGCTGATAAATCAAGAGAGAGAGAGAGCATATTTGAGGCGATCATTTTCAGGAGAAAACTTCTTCAACCATTAGGGTATCGACCCATATGTTTTGTTGCCATTATCTTCATTTTAGAGCAGAGTAGGCGAATATATTAGGCATATCCCATTTCGTATCCTCGCTTTACCGATTTCGTTCCTCTTGGAATCCTTGTGGAATTGGAACGATTGTTCCTTGTACGTATGGACATTATATGGAATCGTATCAATTCGAGAGGAGAGTAATTTTAACTCTTTCTGCTCTTATATAATGAAGCTATGAATGGGGATTTTTATAGTATTTTTTTAGATGGTAGCGGTAATAAATTTACAGTACGCACACACACATACATATACACATATATAAATGCATGTGTGTTAGTGAGTGTATATATGTGTGTATCTGCTTGTACTAAAGGGGCTCAATATTCTACCTGTAGGAGACGACTCACATATTCTCTCTTTATAACTGATATATCTAAAACCCTGAGGATAGTAGCGCAAGCTAGCATCAGAAACTATCATTATTGTAGTTAACATTTTCCATATGGGGCGTGTTACAGCAGCAACTTTGCCCAACGATAAAGTAATTAAAATAAGTACCACGTACAGACACATAAACCTTATATATATATATATATATATATATATATATATATATATATATATATATATATATATATATAACCGAATGGGTGAATATACGTAGGCATACGAGCCAGTGATCGTATACAAATACATATAAATACTGTTTAGTGTAAGAAAAAACAGTGCTCAGTGTTAGGTAAGAGAGCTATATATATATATATATATATATATATATATATATATATATATATATATATATATATATATTGCTCAATGTTAAGTAAGAGAGCTATGTATATATATATATATATATACTCTCTCTCTCTCTCTTACACACACACACACACATAATATATATATATATATATATATATATATATATATATATATATATATATTAAGAAATATACATAATACCTTACATTAATTGCACAACTCCGAGTTTCATGCCGAAGCAATTTTCAGGTACTGGAAATATTAAATTTATTTTTACTTTTATTAATATTTGTGGTTGACAAGCTTTTTCTAAAAAAACATTCTGGTTCATTCAAGATATATTATTCTTGGGTGTGGAATATTATTGGAGTTAAAATATTTAAATGAATTTTAATTTAAAATTTAAATTAATTGCAGTTTAAAATTAAATTACAATTCATTAACAAATATTTTAACTCCAATATTATTCCGACCCAACAATAATATATCTCGCGTGAACAAGGAAATTTTTAAAAAAACCCGATGTCAACCAAAAATATATTAAAAAAATGTATATATTTCCAGAGTTGTGCAATTAAAGTAAGTGCTATTATGTACATTTCTTAATATATATATATATATATATATATATATATATATATATATATATATATATATATATATATGGGGATTAAACAAACTAATAAGACCTGGATTAACAATGTATCCATTGGCTAATAAGTTGTTGGACCTCCATTACCATTTAAAACTGCTTTGATTCTACGTGGAATGGAATCAAATAACTTTTGAATTGTTTTCAAATGAAACAAACTATAATATATATGCCTATATATACATACATATATATATATATATATATATATATATATATATATATATATATATATAGTGAGACAGTGTGTGTATTGAGGGGAACATACACACACATGTATACACGCATGCTGACAGAAACGCACGAAAATGAAAATAGATCTAAGAACACACAGGGGTCATTAAAACATTAAAAGGTAAGATACCGACAACTAATTCATCACTTCTCAAACCAACCTTAATTGTTTTATGACCCTTCGCGCAGAACTCTTCACTGCCATCTCAAGGAAGACATTCGGATTACTAACACAAAAATAGAGAATGTCTCGTATCGAGAATATTTAACATTGAAAAACATAAAGAAAAAATTTATTATTTTTAATAATATGTGGAAATTTCCACCCTTTACCTGAAGACGGTCGCGAGACCAGAAACGCGTGTTGTAAAATTATGAAAAATAAAGTTTTTTTTTCTTAAAATATCCACATTACAACCAAAAACATTTGCGGTACTTCTCTTCTTTTTAATATACACACTTCTCTCTCGTTGGAACCACTATAACCTCTTCCTTTTATATATATATATATATATATATATATATATATATATATATATATATATATATATATATATATATGACTAAAAGTGTTCAATATCCATGATTGAGCGTTTGCAAATATTGGAGTATACACTGAGGTCAACACTGTGCGGCCATCGGAAGCTATGGACCGTTGTATACACACTAGAAAGTTTCCTATAGAGTTCATATGAAGTGGGATAAAAAGAACGTATGTGTATTTAATTTAATTCCCCTCCGATACATTTCCAATACCCTTGATTCCCCCTTCTCCCCTCCTCATCTTCTACCAGCCCTCACGCCGTGCACTTATTATTAAATTTTATTTACTTTTGTTTAAAAAACTATAGTTTTCATAAAATTATTTATTTTTAAAAGGTAAGGCGTCAGGAAATCAATTGATCAAAATCGCCTGAAGATACCGAAAGGTTGAAACCAAGTTAGCGGAATCGGCCGATTTTCTAATTACATATATATATATATATATATATATATATATATATATATATATATATATATATATATGATTTTGTATATGTAGAACTTGACATTTGTCAATCTCTGTTACGACATTTGCAAGCGTTGTGTGCGGAGGAAATGGAACAGATTCACTGTGATTTTCCTGACTGACTCAGGGATATGAGGTCTATTATTCAGCCTGTTTCAGGAATTAAACATGGGGAGATCGTTTGTACAATCTTCAGTAAATCCAAGATACATACTGACTACTCTATGTTCGGCTGAAAATTTAAACAAATACCACCTGATAAAGCCCGAAACATTGTGAATGAAGATGAGGATAAAACTCCGAGCAATGTCAATAGTGTAAATAGTTACAATGCCTCATCTCAGATATACAGACAGATATATTTTTTATATTTAATTTATATTTTTATTAAATATATACTCCTGGATTCACTTTTGGAAATGAAAGGAATCATTTTATTTTCTCATTCTGCACGGGTAGAAGAAGATCTATATTGAGTTCCAGTCGACCGAAGAGAAGGACAATTTCGAATTCACAACCCTGGAGTAGTCAGCTGAAAATAACTATAGTATTTTACCCCCAAAGTAATGGCAGTTCACAGATAATAATAAAGAAAATTAATAACCGGAGAGTAATGATTTCCTATTTACTAAATGGATAATGATATTAAAAAAAAACAACAAATACAGCTAGCGTAACCGGTGTTTGTGCATTCTAACCGAGTCCTATACGTTCGCTTTGAATGAATGGCCTTTAGAAATACCATAATTCGTCAAGTTTCTCCATCCGTTTCAATGACTTAAATAGCAGAGCAAAATACGCTCTCTAGTCTTGAGTGGTGTCCAGTCTAGGAAAGGCCAACTCTAAAACGGAAGTCTAAACTGCGGAGATGTCATCGGCAAACTACTCAAATATATTTTCGAATAAGTTGTAATAATTTCCACGTATTAAAGAGAAGCAGTGGAGTGCCATGACTACCTATGTCCTAAAGTTACATAACATTGTAATAGAAAGCCAAACAATTGCGCAACAAAACTGTATCGAATGTGAAAATCATAAGTGCATATATATATCCCAAACGCATTTGCCGGTACAGCGAAGTGATGTTTATTCCTGGTGTAATTGGGTATTTTCGGGTCTATAAAAATATCAAACCTCTCTCTCAGGTAAACACTTGCTGGTCATTTTCCCGGTCACTATTTATGGATCTGCGAAATTTTGTCTGAGCTTTTATATTGGTTTGTTTTTATTTGGAATTCAGCCAATAGAAATTGCTTTTCTAGTTACTGCGGTTTTTGCTTATCTATTTGATGTAGTTGAATTTTTTCCGTCAAGTTCAGTATTCATTTTGTTTTTATTTAGATTCTGAAAATAATTTCTGAGAAAAAAAAAGAAAAGAAAAGAAAACTTTTATATTCCTACCTTACATTTTAACTTGTGTACTATCCAGAGTTTGGGGTAAAAGTTCACAAATTTGGACTTACCTAAAAAAAAAAGAGAAAGAAAAATAGTTTAATAAAATTGTGGACATAAATTGAACTTTTCGTTCCGAGTAAACAACAACAACAACAACAGCAACAACAACAATAATAATAATAATAATAATGTACACATACTGAAAAAAATGCAAATCCTGTGGTAAGTATCCAGAAACAATTGACCATCTTGTATCAGGTTGCACGGTATTTGCACCCACTGAATATAAAACCCGTCATGACAGAGTGGTCCAATATCAACACTGGAAAATCTGCAACTTTTACGGGAAGGAAACTGCAAGAAAGTAGTATGAACACCACCCAGACGCAGTTACTGAGATAGCAATTGTAGCAAATTGTATAGTATTTTACAATACACACAGTCAGAACAATCAAATGTAATCGCCCAGACATCGTGATCGGAGACCGTAAAAACAAAATGTGGCTTCTTATTGACATGGCATTCCGTGCAGACTGTAATGTATCTTTGAAGATCCTTCAAACAACTATCTAAATACAAAAACCATGAACTCGAAATCTCAAAATTGTGGCACATTAGGACATCAATAATACCAGTTGAAGTCAAAGCTCTCGGAGTGATTAGAAAAGGTTCCGATAGAATCATTGAAGGGATTCATGTTATCCCAAGCATTATTACAAGTACAGCCCACACCTGACGAAGGGATTTATCTATGTAAAATATGTGTGATATTAGTCTTTTCTTTTTTCATCCCAAACATGCTCAGTGGAAAAATTCGCGATGCCATCTCTGACATTTGGTCTCTAGTTGGGAAATGAGTACACACCAGAAATTAAAGGAAATAATAATAATAATAATAATAATAATAATAATAATAATAATAATAATAATAATAATAATAATAATAACCAATATCTGCACTGGAAAATTTGCAACTCCTATGGGTAGGAAACTGAAAGAAGCTGGTACGAACACCACCCTGACCCGGTTACGGAGATAGGACCTGTTACAATTCTATGGGACTACACAATACACACTGACAGAACAATCAAAGCCAACTGTCCAGACATTGTTATTAAAGACCACAAACAAAATAAGTGCCTCCTTATTGATATGGCAGTCCCTGCAGACTGCAATGTATCTTTGAAGATATTCGAAAAACTGTCAAAATACAAGGACCTTGAAATAGAAATCTGAAAAATGTGGCACATGGGAACATCAACAATCCCTGTTGTAGTTGGAGCCCTTGGACTGGTTGGAAAAGATTCCAGTAGGCTGATTGAAGGGATCCCTGGAGGTCCATGTCTCAAAAAGATACAAAAAATTGTTCTGGCAAGTACATCCCACACTTTACGAAGGGCTTTATCTATGTAATTATTTTATTTTATTTTTTTATTTGTTTGCAGTGGAAAGTGTCATGATGCCATTTCTAACCTTAGGTCCCTGGACGGGACCCGGAAAGAAATGTCTAAACGCCAGATATCAAAGGAAATAAAAAAAATAAATAATTGTTGACATGGCAGTCCCTGCAGATTATAATTTATCTTTGAAGATTTTCAAAAATGTATCACTATACAAGGATCTCTCAGGTTGATCGGAAAAGGTTCCGTTAGACGCGTTGAGAGGATCCCTGGTAGCACATGCCTTAAAGAAATATAAAAATTGTACTGACAAGTACACCTCACACCTTACGAAGAGCATTATCTATGTAAAATACGGGTGATCGTAGATTTTTTTTTTTTTTACAAAAATAGATCAGTGGAAAATGTCATGGAGCTCTTTCTGATCTTAGGTCACTGGTTGGGACCTGGAAGGAAATGTATATACAATAGCAACCCAAGGAAATACTACTACTACAACTATTACTATTATTAATAATAATTTCAGTAATAATTCTTACTAAAATGGCAGTACCTGCAGATTTTGATTTATCTTTAAAGAACTTAAAAAAAAACTATAAAAATACAAGGATCTTGAGGTGGAAATCTAAAAAATGTGGCAGATGAGGACAACGATAATCCACTTATAGTTGGAGCCCTTGGATAGATTCGAAATGGTTCCGATAAACACACTGAAGTGATTCCTGGTAGCCCCTGCCTTAAAGAAATACAAAAAAAAAATGACTCACAAGTACAGCCCACACCTTACGAATAGCTTTATCTCAGGTGATTTTTTTTTTACAAAATTTATCAGTGGAAAATGTCTTGAAACCATTTCTGACCTTAGGTCTCTGCTTGGGACTCGTAAGGAAATGTGTATACAACAGATGCCAAAGAAAATCACAACAACAACATCAATAATAATAATATACTCAATTATGTGAACAAAAACTAATTAGTTTATTTACAACGGCCACTTAACAAAAAAGAAAGTTTACAACATTGTATTCAAAGATTATTTTATATCAGTTCTTTGGCGTTATGCGTTTTCACTTTTATTTTCATGTTGGATTTGGCTCAAAGGAATTAGAAGCTGATGTGCTGTTTAATCTATTTAAAAAAAAGAAAACGTCTTTTCCAGATTGGCATATGTTAGGGGAAAACAGGAAAAGGAAAATAGTAATGTTGTCTGAGAAAAGATGTAATTCTGCAGGATTAACAATAATTATTAATACTCGAAAACTTTTTTCAGTTTTGACAAAGAAAAGAAAAGAAAGCGACATAAGCAAATGAAATGACATAGCAAGGCAGTTGCATTAAAAGCCGATTCCAGGGATTAATTAGACGGCGAAGAGAAATCAAAAGTAATTTTGAACAAACTATAAGCGATAAATTTTAAATCGATGAACTGCTTGGAAAATGAAAATTACGAATAGATTTTCCGTGACTGTTTTTCTTATGATCCGTAGTAAATTTGTTAGATCTTTATATAGAATTGTTTTGTCTTTGGAATTATGCGAACATTCGCGACTTAAGTTAATAATGAAAAAATTCCCAGGGATCTTTGAAAGGATTGTAAATGACGGATTACTACTTACCCTTTGTTAAATACTATGGTAAAATATATAACAAAAATAATTCAATATATATATATATATATATATATATATTATAAATTAATTGATTTAAAATATGATTTTTTTCGCTACACAGTGATAACCATGTTTCAAAAATGGAAGCTAGAACCTTCGAATTTAATTTTGTTATTAAATTGAAGACATTAGTTCCATTTACGAGGAAATGGAACTAATGTCTTTAATTTAATAAAAAAATTAAATTCAAAGGTTTTAGCTTCCATTTTTCAAACATGGTTATCACTGTGTAGCGAAAAAACATTTTAAATCAATTAATTTATAATATTAATGCTCTGTAAATTTACATTGAGCACTATTGTGTAAAAATAAAAATATCTATAAGAAGACCGGATTTTATATCTTACTGTTCTTTCTTTTATATATATATATATATATATATATATATATATATATATATATATATATATATATATATATATCATTAAAAACGACTGACAAGGTGCTTTTATTTAGTTTTTTATATAATTTCTCGTGCGATCTAATAAAGTTTTTCTTTTCAGAGGATAAATTATACAAAAATTGTCCGAATGTTCTTTTCCGAGCGCTTTCGGCTATACTTTTAGCCATTATCAAGGATTATATTTCAACTGTTAGAATTAGAAATAGTTTGTGTGTGTTTTATAAAGTGATTCATTTTTTTGTTTCAAAACACGGTCAAGATATTATGTCCATGTTCAAAGTTAATATTATTAAGGGTTGGTTTGTTTAATTTTATAAGTAAGGCTTCCATTATTTTTAGCCTTTTTTTGCAAGTGGATGATGCTATTATATTAGTGTTGTCGACAAGTATATTCCGAATAGTGTCCGGTAGGTCTCCATGAAATTATATAAAAGCACCTTGTCAGTCGTTTTTAATGAAATGTGCTTGAAAGAAGGATTGCTGCCTAAATACACAAATATATATATATATATATATATATATATATATATATATATATATATATATATATATATATATATATGGACACCGAATCAACGCCATGAATGCGATCTTCAGTCCTGTAGAGTAGGTTGAAGTATGAAACAGACTGTCGTCTCATGGTATTAACGTCAGTGTTCACTTTTATATTTACATACGTTCTATCTCTGATTTCGAGCACTTTTATCTACAAATATAACATACCTTAAAACTATATTTTATCATACACACACACACACACACATACACATACACGCACACACCCACATATATATATAGAGAGAGAGAGTGAGAGAAAGTGTGAGAGAGAGAGAGTGAGAGAAAGTGAGACAGAGAGAGTGAGAGAAAGTGAGAGAGAGAGAGAGAGAGAATGAGAGAGTCGGGCAGAAATGCCACTGACATATACCTCGCAGAAATGCTTCTCACATAATTAGTAACAAGGTGCGGCAGACTTACATCCAACAAAATGGCAAAACATTAGCTAAACGAAGACACCATTGCTACTTTCCAAATTTTCCTATCAGCACACGGGTGACAGTTTAAGATGTGGGAGGTAATTTCTCCGCACGGTGTAGCGAATGTCTTACCATCATGTGGGAGAAGATTCTGGAAGGTATCTTTGGTAACTCTCTCATATATATATATATATATACCGGCCTCAATGTCCGAGAAATTGTCATAGAAAATATGCGTCCTCCGACAGGAATCGAACCTGTATCCTATACGGAACCGTCATATAGCCTGACGCGCTTTTACCTATTTCGCCACAGAGGAACGTTTCGGTTATCAAGAACGATTTTTCCTGTTTTTAAACTAGCTATATGACGGTTCCGTATAGGAGGCAGGTTCGTTTCCTGTCTGAGGACGCATATTTTCTATGAAAATTTTTCGGACATTCAGGCCGGTAAATGTTGTTAATACTGTTTATTATTAACAGGGCAGTTACTTAAATATTTGTATGTATGAAAAAGAATGTATAAACATAAAAATGTCTTAAAATAATTGCCAGACTTTGTCTATTTCATAATGTGTGACGTTATTTGTTTACATTTGGTTACGCATCGAGCAGATATGAATGACGTGAAAAATCATGGAAGATTGTAGCTTAAATACAGTAAAATCGACCTTGCTAACCGAAACGCCCCTCTGTGGCAAAATCGTTTAAAGCACGTCAGGCTATATGACGGTTCCGTATAGGATACAGGTTCGATTCCTGTCGGAGGACGCATATTTTCTATGACAATTTCTCGGACATTCAGACCGGTAAATGTTGTTAATACTGTTTATTATAAACAGAACATTTACTTAAATATTTGTATCTATAAAAAAGAATGTATAAACATAAAATGTCTTTATATATATATATATATATATATATATATATATATATATATATATTTATGTTCTATGTATGAATGGAAATGTTTCATTGCTGACACAGGAGTTTGAATGTGAACCTTTAGACAATGAAAATGTAGACCTTCATTTACTATAAATGGATATATCATGCCACTGACATGAGTGGTTGCAATTGCGTGTTGACTATTGTGTTAACCCGGACGTTAAAGTCGAGTGTCCTGTGTCTCAATACGAATTAATACTTTTCTTATCAGCTCTAGACACTCGTGGTTTAAATGATAATCAATCAATAATTTTTGCGTTGACTCTTTACTTCTTTGTTGTTAATGTATTTTAATTACGTTTGGTTATCGAATACTTAATATTTTATATTGAAGTTTTTCTGTTATTATTTGTATTAGGCAAATGTAGAAATTTCATAGGGAAAACAACTTATTAATGTGCGTAGAAAAAGTAACGTCAAGAAAAAACAACGCTAGCGTTCAAATTTAAATTATAGAACGTTCTAAAATTTACGAATATCCCTCGATGTTAAGGAAAGGAAAATAACCAATGGAGAAATCAATATAATGCGTATTTTTCTTTTCTTCTTGTTATTTCATTTATTAATATTTAATCAAGTTTCGTAATCCAGAAAGAGTTGCAATGTTTGCTATTTTATAGGTGTAGGTTATGTGAAAAAAATTCAGTTCTTACATTCATCATACGAGTACTGCATTCACTCGTAAAGGAAAGGTAAATTATGGAGAATGTTAAGTGGGGAAATGTTTTGGCTTATTAAACGAGATATGTTTTGTTTGCATTGATTTTTATGTAATTATTTATTCATTTACTCATATGTAATTATATAATAATTGTAATGATTATATTAAATGGTAATTGTAATTATTATTTAATATTAATTACTTTAAAAAAATCAGTAGCAGTAGCAACATCAATTCAGTTTTCATTAATAAGCAGAAACATTATGTTACTTAGCATCCTCCATAATTTACCTGGCCTTTACACAGTAATATTTTAGCATATATTCGAGGGTTTTCAATTCAAAATTTGAATGAATAACGTTATTTTCTTCGTGTTGCTTTTGTATATTAGTTGAGTTTACTAAATAAAATCTCTACACTTGCATTGATAAAGTTTTTCATATATATAGTGGGGGAAATAAGTATAAGACATTCCATGAAATTGTTAATAATTTTCTTATTACTGCAAAAATTCCTCTGAAAGTTTGTGTGTGGTACCTAGATCCAATGGGTATTAGTATACATATTGGATTTTATAACAACTTTCCACCAAAATAAAAAAAGTTAGTAACAAAACATTGTTTTCGAGGGTGGAAATAATTGTAAGAGAGTTTTCAAAATTTGCATATCTGATTTACTTCAGAATGCCAAACGAAGAATAAGTGCATGTGCAGATTATAAAAAAGACTCTTATCATTATTTTAAGCCACGTGAGTCCTATTTAAACATTTCATAATTGAATACAGTTACTGCAGAATGCCTAGGAACTCCCCCTTATTGAAAATGAAAAAGGAGAAATTTCTGCCTATAAACTGGAAGGAAAATCTATAAGTTTCATTGCAAGAGAACTGTCGAGGTCCCGAGCAGCTGTGAGAAATTATCTAAAGGACCTTGAATCGTATGGCACCAGAAAAATTCCAGTTCGTTCACTTAAAATTACAAATGCAGCCAGACGTCGATTTTTCTAGAAGTTGCTAAAGGACAATCAACCTCAAATCAAAATCTCAGAATTTAACCATCACTCCAAGAATAGTTCGTCAACTTCTCTATGAATCACCAAATCTCGTGTATCGAAAGAGGGAGACAGTCCCTGCTTTAACTGCTAATAACAAGAAGATGCGGGTAGATTGGGTAAAGAAACAGGTAGTTTATTTTGGATGGGTCCGTCGGGTACCAGTGTTATTGGCATGATTTAAGAAAGGAAAAGCAGCTATTTTCAAAAAGACCATCTGGAGGCGGATCTGTTACGGTTTGAGGAGCTTTTTCTGTGTCAAGAAAGGCTGATTTAGTTGTGATGGAAGGAAAACAAAATTCTGCTCGATATATCAATGTGTTGGAAAAAAAAGTCTTGTGTCCCATTTACGAATCGACTAGACACAAATAATGCCATTTTTCAACAGGACAACGTAGCCATACACACTTCTAAGCTCATGAAAGACTGGTTTAAATGTAAAATATTGAAGTTTTGGACTGTCACAGTAAGTCTACAGCTTTAAACCAATATAAAATTTGTGGGGAATTTTGTCAATAACAGTATACAAAAATAAACGCACTTTAAAGATAGAGAAACTTTAAAATTTTGCATTAAACAGTATTGGAATAAAATTCCATCTGAAACTCTCAGAAAACTTATTGATTCACTGCAAAACAGGTGTGTTGAAGTATTACAATTGAAAGGGAATAAATGTAAATATTGAATTTTGTACAATTTAAATACAAATTTTCAAAACTGTCTTATAATTATTTCCACCCTCGAAAATGTATTTTTCTTAATAACTTTCTTAATAACTTTTTTTGGTGGAAAGTTGTTATAAAATCGAATATGTATACTAATACCATCGGATCTATATACCACACACACATTTTCATAGGAATTTGTGCAGTAATAAGAAAATTATTAACAATTTCATGTGGTGTCTCATACTTATTTCCACCACTGTATAAATATATATATATATATATATATATATATATATATATATATATATATATATAGAGAGAGAGAGAGAGAGAGAGAGAGAGAGAGAGTGAGAGAGAGTCTGTCAAAATAATGCATACAGTCTTCAAGAAAGGAAAAACTTGTCATTCGTAGTTTTACCAAATTGTGTTAACACTCGTTACTGCAGTATTTTCTCGACAGATGGCTTTACCCTCACGGTTGTAACAACAACAACTCCTAAAAGATGTTGCGTATCGCAAGGAACCGACTACATTGGCGGCCCTTAGACAAGAAATTAGAAATACATGAGTAGCAATCCAATTAGATACTTTGGTCAGTACTTCGCCGTACAAATACATGCCTGGAAGCAAAAAAACAAAAACACAAAAAACAAAACAAACAAAACACCTATGTTAGCATCTCTTGCGCTTGTAGAATCCAAAGGTAACTTGTATTAATCTCATGATATCTGAATAAATTTTGTATTACAATATCTATACAAGACTGTATTCATGTCTATACAATTTTTAACATACATTCTCTCTCTCTCTCTCTCTCTCTCTCTCTCTTTCAATATATCTATATATATATATATATATATATATATATATATATATATATATATATATATATATAATGCATAAAAGGTTAATGGTCAGTTGAAATGGGCCTGGAAACAGCTGAAATAAAATGTTCTCAATAAACGTGAGAAAAAATAAAAATAAAACAACATGTAGAGCATTTAACTTTAAAAAAAAAAAGGAGATAAGTTGATTCCGCTAATTTGGTTTCAACCTTACGGTATCCTCAGGCGACTTTTATCTGTTGCCCTCACAACGCTTTATTTTTAAATAGCAATAATGACATTTCTAGATCCAAAGAACATTTTCCAAAGAACATTTTGAACCAAAGATCCGAAATCATGAGCCGTTGCATGCATACGGAAAAATTCACTATAAGGCTGTATAAAAAAAGTATGTACATTTCAATTAACCACATAGCTATACATTTATAATACCCTTGCTTTTTTCTCCAGTCCCTTCTTCTTTTTCTCCTTCTTTCTTCGCGCCTCCCTCCTCCTTTTCTATCACCCCTGCGTTTGTTTATTTATTTTTTAAAAAATAATATAGCGCTCATTAGTGTATTTTTAAATAAAGTGTTGGGAGGTCAAATGATAAAAAATCGTCTTGGCATACTGTAACTTTGAAACAAAAGTAGCGGAATCAACTGATTTCTTAATTTTTAAAATATATATATATATATATATATATATATATATATATGTATGTATGTAGATATATATATATCTATATCTATCTATCTATATATATATATATCTATATCTCTATCTATCTATCTATCTATATCTCTATCTATCTATCTATCTATCTATCTATATATATATATATATATATATATATATATATATATATATATATATATATATATATGTATATATATGGTCCGATCCCCTTCCTTCAATAGAACCAAATCACGAAATAGCAGTAGTGAAAATTTATTAAAATTTGTAAACGTAGAAATTTGTGTACGATGGATACAATTCTTTTTTCTACAATAGCTGCCATACTTAAATGAAAAACAAATACCCCGAAAACGCAGTATCTCATAAAAATCAATGTAAGTATATTTTAGTGCAAATTCGCAATTTGTGCAAATGTCGTCCATACACATGAGATGTCTGTCTTCAAAAGAAACACGTCCCCAGGCCTGTCTTTCTGTTTTACTTTAAAGTAGATGGAGTAAAAGTAAGAGACAGAATAAATCTCTAACAGATACAAAGAATACGAAGGAATGAGGGAATAGAATAACTGCAGGAGAAGAACTCAAATGAATCCGCATCTTCCAAGTATGTGAAAAAAATCCCCCAAAAACAAAGATAAAATTTTGTAAACCAATGTTTCAAATTTAAAATAACATCTGGAAATAGGACACTTAAAAACGTCTCATAGGTCAACGAGGACATGACAAAAACATTTTTGAATAACTTTAGCGATGTAACAGTCCACGGCCGCAGGTACGGATAATTGAAGATAATCTTTAAAAAAAATAACGAATATTCGTAAACACAAAATCTATTAAAAATGTATCTGAATATCTTCCCTATAACAGTTTTTTTTTAGACAGAGAATTCATCTAACGTTAAAATAGATACACATGACTTAGAAAATAAAAATAAATATACCACCATCATGTTAATGTCAAAGACAATAGCAAACGGTAATTTATTGATTTTTGTTGTTGAATACAACAAAAGAGTGGTTTTCAAATAAATGAAAATAACTGAAAACGCTCTGATTTGCCTCAGGAATTAAAGAAGCTATAGAATCTGACTACTGCAGTAGTTCCTGTAGTAACGTGTGAACTTAGCACACCGTCTTTACAATGATATTCATATTAAACAAGGACCAAAAGCGACTCGAGATGTAGAGTGTTACAGAGTAAGAGGCACCACCCCAAGCAAAGAGATAGTGTCACCAAAGCGCAATGAGGGGGCATCTGAATTGAAAGAGAAGGCAAAAGTTTTAGAAGGAACCGGAAACCCAATCTTAAATTGGAAATTAGGGTATACGCTACTATCTATCTATCTATCTATCTATCTATCTATCTATCTATCTATCTGTTGTAGATTCCGGGAATGGAATCCTGCACAAATAAATAAACAACGCCAGTAATTGAGATAGAAAAATAAGTGTATTAAACGTAAGAATACAGACCTGAAGTGAAGATTAATAGTCCAGGAATGCGGGTTAGTAGAAAGTATATGTACAAGTCTCTGTAAGTGAAGCCGTAATTATCTCTCTCGCTGGACTCTCGTATAACTCTCTGTGACCACCCTGTGTACTGTCTCCGTATCTCTCACCCTGACTCAACGTATCTCAACCTGCAGGTATTCTCTCTGTCAGTATAAGTATACTTTGGACGAGTCCATCTTGTGTAAAAGTGTCTGCCACACAACACTATCTACCTATCACCTTGATCTATCTATCTATCTATCTATCTATCTATCTATCTATCTATCTATCTATCTATCTATCTATGTATCTATCTAATTATCACTGGAACCAAACAGTTTCTTTGTTATATCTTTGTTGTTTGCCCTCGCGATCAAAACGAACTGACATGGCGTAAATGACGTGCTAACTTTAAAGGAATAAGCAGAATTATAAGCCGTTGTGGTTGATGATGATGATGATAAAAGTAGCACTAATAAAAGTAAAATTAATAATAACAAAAATCATTAAGTATCATGAGTATACACAACCTTGAAAGCAAACGGGAAGAAACACCATGGCGTGTATGATAGTTATTTTTAACACAGAACCCAGATAAAAATGATCCACCCGTTGTTGGGCAGTTCTGGAACCAAAACAGAAACACTGAGATTCATCTTAACGACTCAAGATCAAACTAGCACAGAAAATCGTATCAGACACTCATATTAATGAAGGAGGCAATTCTAAAATGTCACGTTTGTATAAAAAGCCTAGAAAACAATTCAGTCTCTCGTGTCTAAGTGTTCATCTTTGGTTTCATGAATCAAAATATTTGGCATAGAGAAACATCTTCAGTGGAATATATACCAACATTACAAACTTCATCATGCAGAAAAAAAATTATGAATACAAACCAACACTTATGATAAAAAGGGAAAACATTACAGTGTTCTAGGACGTCACCATACATACCATCCGCCATAAATCAGATGGAATATTAACCAGCATCAAATAAAGTAAGTGCTTTCTCATAGGAAGTAGCATAGAAAAAACTTTCTCAGCTAAAGGATTTTGAAAAAAATACTATCAAAATATAAGGACCTACAAATAGAAAGGCAAAATGCAGCGTTGAAAGACATAAATCATTCGAACAATAATAGAGACACTACGAATGATTACCACGGATATTTATACACACAATAGAAAACCACTCTCCATATGAAATATGTGACTCAGAGCTTTTCAAACTATACGATGAAATGTCTCAACCAAAACATATCCCACTTTGTCATATATTTTCCTGATATATATATATATATATATATATATATATATAACAGAAATTGTTTGGAGGATTTGATAATTAAGTAATTTATTGAGTCTGAAAGAAACCTCAACACAATGCAGAAAGCAATGGACGGCCGTTTCGTCCTATATCTAGGACTAATCAGCAGTGCGCATCCACTACCGAGAATTGAAACCGTGACAGTTAGGTTATCAAGCAAACGTCATACCAACTGTGCTAACAGACCTCGGTGACGAAG
>OZ038490.1:62882564-62900064 GCA_964036315.1 Acanthosepion esculentum
TAAAAAAAAAATGAAAAAAAGAAAGGAATGTTGGAAATTAAAAGTATTTTGGCCATTCAAAAACAAAAAAAAAAGCTTTTTAATGTTAGCCAAAACCAATCTTCGCACCATTAATCTGGAGCCCTGTCAAAAAAGGATATAAACAAGTAGTCGAGAGCCATAAATGAGAGAACAGACCGCTACAGAAAACAGTCCAGCGTGTCACGTGAAGAAATTCAGACGCTGTCTGTTTAAGAAATTTTCCGCCTCTCTAACAAAACAGCATATTGAAATATTCGCAACAAATTTCCAATGTAAACACAATCTCGACTGCTAGAAAAGTCCAACTCGTAAACTATCAACTACCGAGCCGAAATGACTTTCGCCAACTCGAATTACAAAGGACTTGCTCTAACTGAAATCATATATTATTTGTCTTGTACCTTTGATTCTGTTAGTTTATTTTCGAACTTCCCGATAAATATTTTTAAGAACATCTGTCACATTTCCACACCTGTAAAACAATAAAATTAATCATGAAAGAAAAATTAAATCTTTCTTAATTCAGACAATAGTTTTGCCCCCCATTAAAAAAAACAGCCTTGTACCACATCCTGCCTCGCTGGGAGGTAGATAAATAACCTTACTTCGGGAATTACGAGCCTGCCACCCGATTCCTTGTCTTTCAGTAGTGTATTCTCTCTTACAATAAACCTCTCTTCTTTCATCTACGCGAGTCTACTGTTCCTTTACTCGGGTACCATCTTTGTTTGTTTGTAACCTCTTTAAGGATACAACAGTTTTACCTTTAACAAATAAAAATCTTGCTCATTTATAAATCCACCATTCGACCGTACGTTGTACAAGGCAGCCATAACTAGTCTAGTGTTCCGTCTATATATCTCGAGATTCTTGACAAAATCTAAAGAAACGCGTGTAATCTTATCGGTCCTAACCTGGCGTCTCGACTTCAGTTACTTTCTCATCGCCTGATGTGGCTTCCCTCTGTATTTTTATAAATATTTTCATGTCAGTTGTTCTAATTATCTACCCCCACCCTTGATACCTCTACGCATTAATTTAAGCGTACGACTAGAGTGGCAAATAGGTCTCACCGTTTTACTTCTGAAATACTTAGAATTAGCCGAAAGTTCTCTTCTAATAGTTTCTTTTCTTGTCCTTCACACCTGTTGAACTCTGTTCCAATTTCTTACTTCCCTGCCAACAATCTTCATAAAATTTAAATCCGACATTAATTGCAATCTTTTATTTTCCTGATTGCTATTCTTTTATTGTCCTTTCTCCTCACTAAAGTCTTCTCCTTCTTTTCCACTCCCCAGTAAACGTTTACGTCCTAGCAGAATCAACGCTTTGCTTGGGGTGAAATGATTTAAAAAAATGTGTGGTTGAAGTAATCTTTTCGACACGGAATATTGAATCAGTAATCCAACTTTCAAGTTTGGTTCTAGACTGCTGTTTTTCACACGCATCCTCAGCTTCTCTAGTTAATTTTCTCGTGGCAAAAAAAGCAAAACAAATCCTTCTTTGTTGGACCAAAATGGGATGGTTGCCTTCGACCGAATAATTGATCGAAGCCTATTATAGGAATATGCTATAATTTTACGAGACACCCAACAACGAAAACACTCACTACATAGTGGTAATGGTCTGTAAGATAAGCTTGCCACACGTTTTGCCGAAGCAAGGATATTTACCTTACCCCCGCCTACGCATGACAGGATGTGGCACAATGCCGTTTTTAATGCGGGGCAAAACTGAGACCGAAGACCCGGGGCCGGGTAGCTTTCTACAACTCCAGACGAGGCTATGCCAAAGGGCAAAGAGTTAGACCAGCACAACCGGAGATGAATCTCCATCTAATTGTCGAAGCAAGCTCCCAGGTATATCTTGTGCTCACTTCATATAGCTACTGATGTAGTTAGTTCATATAGGCGATAGGGAGTGTGGGACATTACATTACACCAAAAACAAATCTGACTTACTATGTTAGAACTCATATATCTATCGTTAATGTCCAATATAAATTTAAAAATATTGATCATAATTATTTTACTGTAAGAATAATACTGATAAAATTATAACGTTATTCTGACACCACTCGCTAGAAGTTAATATATTTTAGTACTAGAGGTTTAACGGAAAAAAGAGAGAACATTTGAATTACAATGGCTTCGTCTAAGTTATTTATGAAGAACCGACAGAAATGTGTTTTTATATGGACAGAGCAACAACGATTTTTTCGAGAGAATGGAAACAAAAAGGAAACTTATACTTAACATCAGGAAAAGGCAGCTGAAATTTCTGGGGCGCGAAATAAGGGAGGAGGGATTTGAAAATTTGGTACTCACAGGACAGACAGAGAAAAAAGGAGAGTAGAAAGCAGTGATTACTTGATGGGCTTGAGAAAATCGATCGTAGAACAAGGTTTGGGAGAGATAACGAAAAGGCAAAACTTATTAAGAGCTACAACGGACAGGAAGATGTGGAGAGCCATGATCGCCTACGTCCTAGAGGGATACGGCACATAAAAGAAAGAAGAATCTTGTTAAAGGTACCCACTTGTAAACAATCATTATTATCTGTTTTTCCTAATTTCAACTTCGGTTTTCCAAAAATTGGTTGCGGTTGAATTGTAGTTGTTTATGAAGACGGAGAAAATAGGCGTTTAATAGAATGTAAATAAAGTTGGCGACGTTTGACCTTCGTCGCGATAGGCAGAGAGGACAAGAGGCTGGCGGCTTTTATTGGATTTGTCTGTGAAAGTTCAATTTTTTTTTTTAATATATATTTTTCATTTATTTTATTGCCTAAGGTGTGTTGCCGATCGACTGACTTAAAAGCAGCAATAACAGTCGAAAGTGTTGATGCGACTTTTATGCCTAGATTTTATCCATTGAAAGAAAATCACACTCATCTGTTTAATTCCTGTTTTCTATCTATCTATCTATCTATCTATCTATCTATCTATCTCTGTTTGTCATCTATCTATCTATCTATCTCTGTTTGTCACCTATCTATCTATCTCTGTTTGTCATCTATCTATCTATCTATGTTTTTCATTTATCTATCTATCTATGTTTTTCATCTATCTATCTATCTATCTATCTCTGTTTGTTATCTATGTATCTATCTATCTATCTATCTATCTATCTCTGTTTGTCATCTATCTATCTATCTATCTATATATCTATCTATCTCTGTTTGTCATCTATCTATCCATCTATCTATCTCTGTTTGTCATCTATCTATCTATCTATCTATCTATCTATCTATCTATCTATCTATCTATCTATCTCTGTTTGTCATCTATCTATCTATCTATCTATCTATCTATCTATCTATCTATCTTTCTATCTATCTCTGTTTTTCATCTATCTATCTATCTATCTATGTTTTTCATTTATCTATCTATCTATGTTTTTCATCTATCTATCTATCTATCTATCTATCTATCTATGTTTTTCATCTATCTATCTATCTATGTTTTTCATTTATCTATGTTTTTCATTTATCTATCTATCTATCTATCTATCTATGTTTTTCATTTATCTATCTATCTATCTATCTATGTTTTTCATTTATCTATCTATCTATCTATGTTTTTCATCTATCTATCTATCTATCTATCTATCTATCTATCTATGTTTTTCATCTATCTATCTATCTATCTATCTATCTATCTATGTTTTTCATCTATCTATCTATCTATGTTTTTCATCTATCTATCTATGTTTTTCATTTATCTATCTATCTATCTGTTTTTCATCTATCTATCTATCTATGTTTTTCATCTATCTATCTATGTTTTTCCTCTATCTATCTATCTATGTTTTTCATCTATCTATCTATCTATGTTTTTCATCTATCTATCTCTCTATGTTTTTCATTTATCTATCTATCTATCTATGTTTTTCATCTATCTATCTATCTATCTATGTTTTTCATCTATCTATCTATCTATCTATGTTTTTCATCTATCTATCTATGTTTTTCATCTATCTATCTATCTATGTTTTTCATTTATCTATCTATCTATCTGTTTTTCATCTATCTATTTATCTATGTTTTTCATCTATCTATCTATGTTTTTCCTCTATCTATCTATCTCTGTTTTTCATCTATCTATCCATCTATGTTTTTCATCTATCTATCTCTCTATGTTTTTCATTTATCTATCTATCTATCTATCTATGTTTTTCATCTATCTATCTATCTATCTATGTTTTTCATCTATCTATCTATCTATGTTTTTCATCTATCTATCTATCTATGTTTTTCATCTATCTATCTATCTATGTTTTTCATCTATCTATCTATCTATCTATCTATCTATCTATCTATCTATCTATCTATCTATCTATCTATCTAAGAAGTTAGGACAATAATCCGACTCTAAAGAGTGTAGACACTGACAACTCCTCACCCCAGAAATTCAGCTGAAAATACTCGTTCCATCATTTCACGACAAGCATGCCAGAAAGATACACGGGCTTGCTGGGAGTGGGAGAAAATGAGAAGGATTTATTGAGGATAACGGGCAATAAAAGAACTGAGTTCAAGAAAACAGCTTATGACTGGTACTTGTAGTAGGTTCTTTATAGACACTCAGTCGGGCGAAAGTCACAATCCAATGAGAATTACAGTACGAAGATATGTGTAAATATCTTGTTCAACTGTATTCTATAGAAACGTATGGAGCCCATATAATGACACTATAGTATAACATATTTAACAGCAACAATCTTTATTTAACTGGTTTTCCGCAAGCGTTGAAATTGTTAGCGGTCCGGAGAAAGAAAGTGTCGAACCGAGTTTGAATTCCAGTCGATTTCCTTACATTATCTTACGACCAAATACCATATATTGAAGGTATGATTCTTTCTCTTCTTCCACCAGTGGAGCAGACAGTGTTCCTTAACCTTGGTTATAAGCGAAATGAAATCCTATAAGAATAACCGCAACAGAAAATTTGCATTGCACAATAAGGCTAATGCTCTAAAACTGTTGTACAGGACGTGATTAATCTATATATATATATATATATATATATATATATATATATATATATATATATATATATATATATATTGAAATGGACAAAGTCCGACAATTATTTTAAGACATTTTTTATGTTTATACGTTGTTTTATTGATACAAATATTTAAGCAAGTGTTCTGTTTATAATAAACAGTATTAACGACATTTACCGTCCTGAATGTCGGAGAAATTGTCATAGAAAATATGCGCCTTCCGACAGGAATAATGGAGAATTGTAGTTTAAAAGCAGTAAAATCGACCTTGCTAACCGAAACGATCCTCTGTGGCTCAATCGGTAAAAGCACATCAGGCTATATTCCATATAGTAAAAACTGCAATGATAACAGCAAAAATTGCAATATGTGCACTGGTAAAAATGGTTGCTGAAGACATTAGTTTTATAATACCGAGAAATTCATATACAGATGTCCTCAAGGACACATGGCACAGTGGATAAAGGCGTTGGTTAGATCCAGTGACAGGACCCAATGAGTGTGAGTTCAATACCCCATTGAGTAGGTTAAGGCAGTGGAGAACTTTTAGATGGAAAATTGGCAGGAGATAACTGATAACTGACATCCATTAAACATGGCACGTGGAACTAGAATAGTCTACCACATTGAGCGAAATTCAGTTCGAAATTCCAAACATCTGAAGAAGGCTGGGGCGTCCAACGGCCGAAGCGTTGTAATAAATATGGCGACAAAGATGAGGACAATAGTCCGAATAAGGTAAATAATTCTACAGCAACATTATCTGTCTCTCATCACGAACATTCGAACTCCAAATTCTTGAAACACTAACGTTTGAACTGACATCCAATATCAGTTAAGTGTACTTTTATTAATTGTACTTTTGCCGTTCCATACTTTTCCCATATTTTGTTATATAAAATTATATACAAATTTTAATTTTGTATTTGTTGTTCGTTGGTACCTGTTCGCATGTTCCGATTAGAGAGAAACCAGCTATTCCTCTTTTTTTTTTTTGAACCTGGGATTCATACCTTTATGTGTTGCGAATTCCTAACAATATATATATATATATATATATATATATATATATATATATATATATATATATATATATATATAATATTATAGGAATGTAAGTCGCCCATGGCTAAGATACAAAGATAAACTGAGGAGCAAATTGTCAGCTATCAATATATCTCATAACACCCTCGAGCGCTTAGCGGTAGAAATGTAGATCAACGTGTTTTAGTGGACTCAGCAGTTTTCAATCAGATTGTCTGAATCGTCTTCAAGAAGCGAGTGCAAGATCTGAAAGGTCAGCCAATCTAACAGTTTTCTCATCCCATAATCCTCACACTTGCTCGATATGCGACCTCCTTTGTTTTAAGTGACACAAGATTATTGCACAGAATTTCATAACTGAATCAATTAAGTTGTCAGATCCTCATACGTCGAAGCCGACGGGAGATACCATTAATATTATATATATATATATATATATATATATATATATATATATATATATATATATATATATATATATATATATATAATTACCTATATATTTATGTAGCTATATAACACTTTATATATTTATCCTTCTATCTCTGGTTATCAGGTGCAGAGCTCAACAACGTAGTATTTTAAGTGTTTACTGTTGAATTCTTTTATTACTATGTGGGTGATTTTCCAGGCTTTGGGCAAGACTTGAATGGTTATCAACAGAGATGTAGGGTGTTGTTTGACATTTGTAGCATTTGCGTTTTTGTAACCATTGGATCTCTCTATTTCTCTCTCTCTCTTTCTCTCTATTTATCTATCTATAAGTCGACGAATGAAGCTTAGTTTTAAAAGCAAATATTACTGAATGTGTTGATTACAATGTGGACGACTGGCCTCGGGCGAGACTCTCAATATTATCAAAATATATGTAGTGTTTTGACTGGTTTTTTAAAAAATTGTGTACTTGTTAAACAGTGACTCTGCAGTAGCTATAGGATAAATCTGTCAGCTTTCTATCATTCTCAACATTACTTCTAACTCAAACTTCTATCAACCTATCTATTTATGTCGCTTCATATTTGCTTTTCTGTTTCAATCTGATCATATAAAATTATATTCATAACTATCTAAGCCATTTAGTATCTATCTATCTATCTATCTATCTATCTATCTATCTATATGAATCTGTTCGTATAAAAGTCTATTCATATCTATCTAAGCCATTTAGTATCTATCTATCTATCTATCTATATGAATCTGTTCGTATAAAAGTCTATTCATATCTATCTAAGCCATTTAGTATCTATCTATCTATCTATCTATCTATCTATCTATATGAATCTGTTCGTATAAAAGTCTATTCATATCTATCTAAGCTATTTAGTATCTATCTATCTATCTATCTATCTATATGAATCTGTTCGTATAAAAGTCTATTCATATCTATCTAAGCCATTTAGTATCTATCTATCTATCTATCTATCTATATGAATCTGTTCGTATAAAAGTCTATTCATATCTATCTAAGCCATTTAGTATCTATCTATCTATATGAATCTGTTCGTATAAAAGTCTATTCATATCTATCTAAGCCATTTAGTATCTATCTATCTTTCTATCTATATGAATCTGTTCGTATAAAAGTCTATTCATATCTATCTAAGCCATTTAGTATCTATCTATCTTTCTATCTATATGAATCTGTTCGTATAAAAGTCTATTCATATCTATCTAAGCCATTTAGTATCTATCTATCTATCTTCATATCTATACATCTGTTTCATTCTGTTCATATAAAAGTATATTCATATCTATGTAAGCCACTTAATATCTATCTATCTATCTCTCTCTCTCTCTCTCTCTATATATATATATATATATATATATATCAATCTGTCGTATAAAACTATTCATATTTATCTAAGCCATTTAGTATCTATCTATCTATCTATCTCTCTCTCTCTCTATATATATATATATATCAATCTGTCGTATAAAACTCTATTCATATTTATCTAAGCCATTTGGTATTTATCTATCTATCTATGTGGCTGTCTATCTGACTTTCTTTTTATCGCTCTGTCGATCGCAGAGGAAGGCTATTAACATGTTAGAAAAGAACGAATCTTTTGAGTCAACATAAAACAACACTGACAATGTAATAAGATTCGAAACGCCCACTTGTTATTGCTCCAGCTCGGCCGTCAGAGTCCATGCAACATGAATCAGCTTCGTTTCCAGCAAGAACCAACCGTGTCTATCAGGCGCGTCTTATAGCAGCAAGAACTCGGGAGGTTTTTATCGCTCTGAAGAAATGGTAGGCGTCGGTGCTGGTGCAACTCTAGTTGCAAAGAAGAACAGCATTCGTGGTAAGGAAATGCAAGTGTTACTGCTGCAGTCGGTTGCTGCTATGCATTGAAACCCTTTCTTCGTTTATCGCCTTAGTTATGACGCGAAACGCGCTGTTCTACTACTGTTCTCAGTGCACCTATCTTTACCTGTTGTTAATTTCCTGTGATAAATACATTGATTTATGACGAGCCAAGAGGAATAACTATATTCTTAAGATTACAGTCGCTGGATTATTATGTTCAACAGAAATAATTTTGATTAAAAAAAATATTACATTGTGTTAAATATAGTGTTTTGCTTGTGAAGATTAGATATCTATGAGTTACGACACAAATATTCGGGAATCCATACTGAAAGTTACATGAATTGATCGAAAATGAGATTCTTTGTTAACTGGTGCAGTCAGTTATGTGCCATGCGAGATACATGCTTAGGCGATCATGTATCTTTCGATACATGACTGACGAGGCAGATTTTTTTCCCGCAGTAGGTTGCCATTTCTTTTTGCGGTAGACCAGTTGCCATCAAAGGCTAAAGAAACCGGTCATGGCTTGCGGTGAGAAGAAGAGGATTCACACATTTTCCAGGGGTATTAGCACGTAAGTGAATGTAATGATTAGACTGGAATTCGAACTCGGCTCTCCGATTCCTCAATCTGAACCGCAATTCACTACTACTCCCGTGCAGTGATTTTGTTAAATACGATGTCTTATTAAAAAATATCGGGACAGTTGCTATGGCAATGGAGCTAAAGGACGCAGAATGAAACCGCATAGCACAGATTGACTTTGAACTCTGTCGCGCATGCGCATTAAGTTATAACGGTCTGACCCACATACGTTGTTTATAGCACTGCCCGGAAGGAAAGTGTATAGAGTGTGGTCGTATCACCACAAAACAGGTTTTCATCAGTCACTATGATTTGTGCGGCAGTTTTTGTTAAAATACCACATTCTTCACGTCCGACAAACAGCATTTTCCCTAGATTTCATCCATTTGCGACATTTTCATCTACAAAAGGCAAATCCTACTTGAAAGGAACCAGATTTGAAGACATCAAGGAAATCCAAGAGAATGCGATGAAGCAGTTGCTCGCTATCCTCAAAAAGGCGTACCGGGAATACACCGCTATCAATGAAAATTAAACTGCATAAAGCGTGTCACTTCAGAAGGGGACTATTTTGAAGGAGGTTAAATGTGTTGTCGTTTTTTTTAATACTAGCAGTCTCGATACTTTGGGATCGGACCTCATTTGTTAAATAACCCTATGGAAAATACATTATTTACATTATTCGGACTATTGGAAAATTCGTAAACTTCATATCAGCACATATGATAGGCCACAAAAATCTTCTCAGTCGACCAAGTATAGAAATGAATAGAATATGTGAACCAGTAATAAGGAGTGCCAGAGAAAAGCGATAATAACAACAAAAATTGCAATATGAGCACTGGTAAAAAACGGTTTGCTGAAGACATTAGGTTCATAATACCCAGAAATTCAGGACACATAGCACAGTTGATAAAGGCGTTAGTTAGATCCAGTGACAGGACCCAAAGAATGCGAGTTCAATACCCGGTTAAGGCAGTGGAGAACTTGGAGAGGGGAATTAACAGGAGATAACTGATAACTGACATCCATTAAACATGGCATGTGGAACTAGAACAGTCTACCCCAGGGAGCGAAATAAAGGGTTCAGTTCGACATTCCAACCACCTGAAGAAAGCCGGAGCGTACAACGGTCGAAACGTTGTAATAAATATGGGGACAAAGATGAGGACAATAGACCGAATAATGTAAATAGTGTACCTAATAATCATCTCAGAAATATAGACAGATACTGAATGAAAATATTATTTACTCTATTCCAAACTCCTCAACTTTAATTTCTGTCTATATTACTGAGATAGGGTGTTGTGACTATTTACATTGTTATCATGTGTATTGTCATATTCACGACATTTTTGTATTGCAAAATATAACTTCAACATAAAACACACGTCACAACCTATAGTAATTATGTCCACATAAACATATATATATATATATACACAAAAGCTGAGTGTCATCTACCATGTATTCAATTGTGAAAGCAGAATAACATATATTTTTTATTACTTCAATTAAAATTTGACATTAACGAGTTGATATACCATTAAACGAAGAAATCAACTAATCGAAATAGTTTGAGTGTATATTTGAAATAGTTTCTCTTGATTTAAATATCCCTATGTTTTTTTTCAATCACACAATTAAACAATGATGCTTCCTTTCAAAAACAAGAAAAAAAGAAGATTTTTTAAGTGTATTAAACATTGGGAAGTAAAAGGGATCCCTAGTCGAAAGCAAAACATATATATGTCAATTTTCACGGGAAAAATTGACATCTCTAATAGCCGATATAATCTTCCCTTGTTTCGCAGAAATCAATCCAAAAGGAATTATTTTAATACGGCCTCTGCAGGCCGGCCGATATGTCAAAATGGCCGACAGATTTTAAGAAAAATCAGATGGCGAAATTAAAAGATGAAAAAATTAAAAAATAGAAAAAGCATTTGTATGAATAAGAAAAATATTATACAAAAATAAAACGGTTATGAAATAACTTAAAATATTTTTTTTAAATGGGTAGGGAGGGGAGAAAAACAAAAAGAAGAAATCTGAAAAGGATTAAGATCGGAAGAAGTAAACTATTGTAGTTTATTAAAAGAAAAAATAATAACGTGGAAGCTAATAAGGAAAGCAATCTCGGACGGAAAAGAGAAGAAAAGGAAAAATAGAGAAAAAAAAAGAAAAAAAGAACAAAATAAACGAATGTATGAAATTTCTGATGCAGGAAGAACAAAAAAAACGTGGAATGAAGATTAGGAACGAAGAAAGCTGTTTAAAACATTATTTCATAATTTACTTAAAGATTAGCTGCTCATATAATCTATGATATCACAGGCAGGATTTATTAAACAATTGCGTCAAAAGCATAAATCCATTTTAAGTATTACATATATCCAAATATAAATCACATATAGCGATTTACTAAGCGTAGTGTAGCTGCGGCATAAGGCCGTAATTATGGAGCACCCAGTGAGGATCGAAATTATTTAGTCGTAATTGATCTAACAAGTCAAGTTTACTGATCATTAAACCACGCCAAATTGACCAATATAAACCACGTATAGACAGAGATGAACCTGATTCTAATACGAACATTAAGCAGAATTGATCTTCATAGTTGATTTTTATACAAATAGTGACAAAATGGATTTACTAAATAAATATTTCAAAGTATATATTCACTCTAATGTCTATTTTAATCACTTCACACCATGCAAGGGAGTAAAGTCACTAAGACAGTGAGTTACTGAGTGTAAAAGGGAGTTACAGGGTGTGAAAGAAAAAGAGAAACATTATTAAGGAGCGAGAACAATAGAAGAGTAATCAAGAATACAGTAGGTACGATTGACATTGCAGTTACATTTTTGAAGTTGGCTGGAAAGCTTGGAGCCGGAAGAGAGTTCCACAAACAAGAAGTGCAAGAAAAGCAACTCTTAGCATAGAACTTAAGTTTACATCTAGCCATTTCAATTCTAAATTGACGAGACCTTCATGAAGGCTTGGTCGCATAGTGGAGAGTTCAGTCTAACAATTACAATAAAATTATTTATAGAAAAGGCACTGGGAAGCACCATTACGGTGGTGGGAAAGAAACTGAAGCCGAGCTGCAAAGTTAGGACCGATGATATTGCAGGTTCTTTTGCTTTTATCAAGAATCTATAAATATATAGTAGGAACGACGGGCTAAAATATGGCAGCAGTTATATACTTATAAATATGTCAGATAGATTCTGGAGAAAAAATGTCTAGTACTACATGGTGAACTAACTATCTGGGTAGCAGACCTAACAAATGATTCAATATAATTTATTTAGTTTTTACCAACAGAATTAATCTTATCCTTTTCTCTTCAGAATTCGTCTACCATTCATCAGTACTTAGAATAATATTGCTATATAAAGTCTGCTGGTCTTGCTACATGTTTAGAGAATCTTTGATGAAATCCGAAAAAATAAAAATAAAAATAAAATAAATAAATAAAAATAAAAGTATTGGTCTTGATAAGGCGTTCCGACTTCACTCATTTTTCCACCACCGTAAAGTTGCCTCTCTGTCCATCTTTTATAAATCCTTTCAGGGTAACTGCTCGATAAACTCTTCGCTATGGCACCTAGATTTCATGAATTTAAGCTCAGTACTAGATTGGCGATTCGGCCTCATCAATTTATATTTGACTTGCCTAGATGCACCCGTAACTTCTATTCTTACAGTTTCTTTTCTTGCATTCCTCGCTTGTGAGACTCACTTTCGATTCCACCCTTTCCAACCAACTTTGATCTTCAAATATTTAAATGCAATATCAATCGCTATCTACTGTTTTCCTGATTAGTCTTCTTTTGTTCAGGCTCCTTAGTAATGTTTTCTATTCTGCCACACACAATGACCACTTGTGTCTTAGTGGCTTTATTACCTTTCTTCGAGTGAACTCGATTTTTTTTAAAAAGACACGCGAAAATGTGACCATGTGAAAATATACTAAAGCGCGTAGGAATATCGAAATATATATATAGAAGCTAAACAAACTATTAAGACACTGGAAAATATGGTTAAAAACAAAGAAAAGAGTGCTGAATGGTCATGTAATATCTAATCTCCGATATAATAGCAGGTAAAAAAAAAAGATGTTGCAGTGACAGAGATATAACTCAACACGTAATCATTATCAGCGTTTCTTCCTTTGGCAAGCTCTTGTGTTCGTTTTCAGCATCCATTTCTCAAAAGCTGGTTGACCTGTTGAATCCCGCTACCTTTTTTTTTCCTCGATATGCCCTGTGAAAGTTAAGTTTTCCATACCTATCTTTCTCATTACGTATCGAAGTAATTTCAGCTGTCTCTTTCTGATTCTGGACATAAGTGTTGTTTTTGTTGCCATTTTCTTTAAGACTTCCTAATTTTTCTATACGCTGCGTTTATGGAATTCTCTGTATCCTTCTGTGGAACCATATATCTCTTGGATCCGTTTCCTCTACAACTCTGTCGAGATTGCCCAGCATTTACTACCATACAATAGGATGGATATCACATATAAATTTAGCACTATTTTTTTTTTGGTTTCTAACGAAATATTACTGTTCCTTTGTATATTTTAGCGTTTGCAATGCATTTTTATGTTGGATTTTTTAAAATCTTTTTTTTTGTCTCTAAGGGAATTTGCCTATTGCTTAATATTTCCTAGTTCATTTCCGTCATGTTTATAAGTGCAATTATGAAATATAAAATAAATATCTGACTGAAAGTGAGAAGTAAAACCGCCACAGAACGAGTTGATTGAGAAAATTTGTTATTTCTTTTCTTTTTTTTAAATAATTTTTAAAAGTTTAATCTCAGTTCTACCGCTTTTAAAAATGACTTTTGTAATAGAAATAAAAATTCCTACAGGTAAATAAATAAATAAATAAATAAATAAATAAATCTTAATATTAAAATTCTCGGAGAGCGGCTCAATCATTTTTTTAAATTGTTAATGTTAGTTCAAAGAAAACCATAATGAATCAAAGAAAAAAAAAGATTTTATACAGAATATCGCACTCGTATACATAAAATTGTTGTCTGCAACTCCAAAAGAGGACATTTACAAATACACGCAAAGAACGCAATACACATTTAAGCCGTAGGCACTCGGATATGACGCTGTTCATATAGTAATTAAAAAAAAGTCTGAAAATTGGGTTAATCACGATTTCAGAGTTCTCTCCCCTTTCTTGGCGTCTCATTCCCGTCATTAAGCACATTTGATGCGAAGTGCTTTAAGCATCTTTAATCAATAAATACGCACCCATACACCAAACAAACCGTACGTAACCAACAAAACCCAGTGAATAGCTGTACACATAAGCACAGTTGCAAACACTTGAAAGAAATAGAAGCTATTTACTTATTTTTTTGGTCAAGAGTGCGAAGGAAAACTTTGGAAGTTTAAATAGAAATTGACGAAAAAAATTCCACTAAAGGCGCATCTTCCACGGCGAGATATTTGTCAAGAATATTTCGTAGATATATTCATGCTTCTTCTATGTGTTGCGTCCCTTCAGAACATAGGTAAATATGGCCCTCCACATCGTTCTATCCTTTGCTGTAATGTTTGTCGTTTCGTTATTTCTCCCAATCCTTATTTTGCATGCCTTTTGCATGAATTTTGTCTTATCAAATATTCTTAGAAAAATCAAATAAAGATTAAAAACTTCAAAATAAGATGTTTCCGTAGTGGGTTGCACGGCCGTCATTGATATATTCATGCTTCTTCTATGTGTTGCGTCCCTTCAGAACATAGGTAAACATGGCCCTCCACATCGTTCTATCCTTTGCTGTAAGGTTTGTCGTTTCGTTATTTCTCCCAATCCTTGTTTTGCATGCCTTTACAAAGGCTCGTCAGGTTGCGTACTCGATACTTTTTCTGTCCCTCTTTGATTCAATATGTCTCCTGAGTGTCAAATTCTCTAATTCCTCTTTCCTCAGGGAAATTTCAGCTGTCCCCTTTCTGATTAAAAGTGTCTCGATGTAGAATTTGTTTTTAATTGTGACGGCGCGTAAAAAGGCAACTGCGGAAAGCAGGTCTTTATTTCGGTGTTTTTTTTTAATGAGCATTTTTATTTGTATGTCTCATGGTGTTAGTGGGGCTGTGCAAAACTTAACTACAACCTACATGAAATTCTTTCCGGTGAAATCCAATGTAAACATACGATTAAAAGTTATTTTATGTACGCAATATCCAGAGTACACTTTTCAGTGTGGATAGCTCTTGGGTTCAATAAGTCTAAGCAATGGTATTCGATATTTTTTTATGCTTTCTTTCATTTACTTGTTTATGTTTAGCAGCATATCAACACTTCTGTGGGTTATTTTATGTCGTAATCTAAATATGAATATTCAAGCGTTGAAATTAAATTATAATTAATTACCTGCATTTTGTCTTATCAAATATTCTTAGAAAAATCAAACAAAGATTAAAAACTTGAAAATAAGATGTTTCTGTAGTGGGTTGCACGGCCGTCATTGTTAATAAGTTAAAAAATTCGCGGTTGTTGGTCTGTAGAAAGCTGGCTGGAATGGTATTTAAATGGTAATGATGGCTTCACGAAGATTATTCAATGTTTGGAAATGACATCCATTTCTATAGGCTTCTCTTGCCATCCATCCCCAATGGTGTTCAAGTCGGACGAACGCAATTGATAGTTTAAAAGAATCATGATATTCGCGCTGAATGGTTCAAAAGGATCATGTTATTCGCCATGAAAAAGTCCTTGTGGGCATTATGGGGTGCAGAGATATCCTGCTGAAAGATCCGCTCATTTCCACACAAGAGTGGGCTTTCAGTCAATAAGAACGCTCTCTTCAACATGCTGTTGTAACCAGCCGCGGTTTGACGCCCCTGTATCGCCCGAAGCATCATTGTCCCTTGGAAGGAGATAACACAACAGATCAGGATGGAACCTTCTCCAATGTCTGTAGAAAATATCACCGGGATATACTTATCGGGCCAGTAACTTTGGAAGCCATCTGGAACATCCAGGTTAATATTTTTCTCATCAGGAACAAATCTTTCATCCACTTTTCTATGTCCCTTGTTTGGCGAAATTTAACCAAACTGTTTGTGTTGTAGAATGAGACGTGAACTTTGAAGATGTTTACGCTTTTTAAAGCCTTTCTGTTCAGAGATGCCGCCTTATTGTTCTTGAGATGCATTATGGCGTTAATCTGGTTCGATGATCGGCTGGTGCCTTGGCTGACAACCCGTCGAATCCCTCCTATTCAACGCAGACGAAATTTTCTTGCGCCGACCACTTGAACTTCTCGTTCCGCATTCCTCGGAGACTTTTGAGAAATTTGTAACAGCAGTTTTACTAAGTCCAATCTCGCCAGCACGTTACGAGAGACCGTGCCTTTGCAGCTCGTCTTTGAAACTTTGTCAACCTTTAAAACATTCGCTATGTTTTCCCCTAATGTAATCTTGGAGATACCAGTGGAAGATGTTTACTGCTCTAAAGCTTGAACAAAAAACACTAAATTTTGTTCCGTGTATATTAATTAAAGCTTCGTTCAAAAACATTCTTAAAATCTTTAATATTTAGCCTAATTTCGCAGTATATATATATATATATATATATATACACACACACACACACATATATATATATATATATATATATATATATATATATATATATATATATATATACATATATATATATATATATATATATAATTCATTCAAAAATTATAATATAAGCGTTATAACATCACTACAAATATAGCCATTTTGTTTCAACACTTCTGGTGTCTTATCAAGTGATGGTGTAGAATGTAGAATAAAGCTTTTTCATAGTATATATATATATATATATATATATATATATATATATATATATATATATAATTCATTCAAAAATTATAATATAAGCGTTATAACGTCACTACAAATATAGCCATTTTGTTTCAACACTTCTGGTGTCTTATCAAGTGATGGTGTAGAATGTAGAATAAAGCTTTTTCATAATATATATATATATATATATATATATATATATATATATATATATATATGAATTACATAAAAATGAAACTAAATTTTAACCCATTTTTGGACAAAAATGGGTTACAATTTAGTTTCATTTTTATGTAATTAATATATATATATATATATATATATATATATATATATATATTATGAAAAGGCTTTATTCTATATTCTACACCATCACTTGATAAGACACCAGAAGTGTTGAAACAAAATGGCTATATTTGTAGTGACGTTATAACGCTTATATTATAATTTTCGCCGCCCCCAGGGATAATCTCCCTGGGTCTTTTCAATGCTAATACCCAAGCGTTTTAGCATTTACAACAACCAGGGAGAATTGATGCGGGGTGGAGGGTAATGGCCATCAAAATGGGGTACAAGAGAGTTTGATTTTTATGTAATTCATTTATATGCCCTATAATAAATATATTGAACTCTATTTTCAGGATCAGATTTAACATTTGATATTAGTAGGAAGTACTTACGATATATATCCACGGATTT
>OZ038490.1:62910064-62932564 GCA_964036315.1 Acanthosepion esculentum
TAAAATTTTAATTCCTCTGACCTAAGATAAAACAGTCCATCGATTATTTTTCTACTCCTTTTGGTCGATTTTGAATCATATTATTATATTTCTATGAAGCCTATTAGTTTCTGTACGTATATGCAAGGGAAGTAACTCTTATCAGCCATTGAGGAAGTAATCCAACGACACTAGCCACTAAGATAATAGTAATAGTAGGCAATTCCTTTTTAGCCTTTCTTCGTTACATTCACTTATGCGCAAGTACCCTTGGGAAAGGTATTAATCTCTCTCTACTTTCCCCCAAGTCATGGAATGAGAAATGGGAGAGACGAGTTCGAATCCCAGTTAAATTCGTTACATTCACTCATGCTCAAATACGCATAGGAAAGGTATGAATCCGTCTCTTCTCCCCCAGCTATGGGTTGTATAATAGGGTAGACTAAGTGCTATAGCCTTGTTTGGAAATCAGACTACCGAAAAAAAAAACATAACCTACTGTAGGAAAATCATCTGTCTACTCAGTCATGAATCGAAAGAGACATGATCGCACAAGTGTTTATCACATATGGCACTTAACTGACAGATTGTAACCAATCTAGGAGAAGGAGAGCAGGAAACTACAAAGAAGTGATAACAATTTAAAATTTTTAAAATAAAACGAGGTTGTGGAGAGCCATGACTACCTACATTTAAAATGATATAAATGCACGCATTCCTTTGCAATTTCGTGCCAATATATCTACAGCATAGAAAATACAGGGTGAACAGAAAAAAAAAGAAACGGTAAATTCAGAAAGCCGTGAGGCAACCGTTGAAAATTGATGACGGCTGATGTGACAGAAAAATACAGGAAGAATTTCTGCAAATTTCTTCAGTTCCCTCGTCGGATGTTTTAAAAATTACGACAACTTGATGCTCAAGTGAGTTGTTTAGACATACGACAAAAGCAGAACGAATGGCGAAATTTGTCTGCAAATAACCTTTAAATGGTGAATCAGAAGATCGAGCGGCAATTAATTAATCATAAAAGAACCAGTCAGAGATAAATAATTAATCGAGAGTGGAATGATTATTCAAAGTGAAGAATTTTCAAGAAATCTATTCAAGGTTATTTAAGGTCAATTATTCCTGAAAGATAAAAGAGCGATAATAAATTTGACGCTCTTTTTTTTTTTTTTTTCCACTGGGGACCCTGTTGATATGTTGTTTATTTTATTTTTTTATTTTTTATTTCTGCAACAAATTTTGGATTAATTTTCATTATTAAAATATGTTTTCAAATGAATAAGGAACGAAACAATCGTTTGGTAGCTAAAAATCTAGCATCAAGTGAAGGATTACAATTTCATTCCACATGATGAATTTTAGCGTAAGTCAAAAAGAAGGCAAGTTTCAGACATGATACTCCGCATTCTCACGGTTAGAGGAACATGTCACGTGTACCCGCCGCCAACCTACAGGGGCGCGTGTATGCGTGGGGATGTGTGAATGCCTTTCTATGCTGTTTCGATTGTGTCATCTCTCTGGATGTCGTTGTTCGCTGCTTTTCGTTATCTTCTGCGCCGACTCAAAGGGGACACACTAGATCAGCATTGATTCAATAGCAAACCTTCTCATGCCTTCCCATTTCAATCTTTGGTGAAAAGAGCGATTTATCTGAGAACATTCCAAACCTCAGAAGAATCTGGAAAGGCTATTGTATATGGTGGAGTAATGGGTAGCGGCTTGGATTGAGGAGTCGAAGAGCCGAGTTCGAATTCCAGTTGTATCCATTACAGTCAGTTACGTGCTAATTCTCTTGGGAAATGTTTGAATCCTCTACTTCTACCCCACCCCAGCTGGGTAAATAGCAGGACAGACCGGGTTCTATAGACTTGGATGGCAACTGGTGTACCGCAGAAAGAAATGGCAACCTACTGCGTAAAAAAAATCTGCCTCGTCAGTCATGTATCGAAAGATACACGATCGCCAAAGTCTGTATCACGCATGTCACATGAGTGACTGACTGATTGTATATTAATTTGGTCAACTGAAAAATTATGACAATATAAACACACACACACACACCATATTTGAGTAGACACTCTGTTTACTTTTTGATCAGAACATTTATTTTCATCTACCGACCGGAATTGCTTAATAAATACAATATCCATTAATTCTAATAAATATAAAATCCATTACGTCTTTAAAAATTACTTAGTTTACATTTTGAATACGAAACTGAGCAGTTATAAACATTCGAATATCTTAAAAGATTTAAAAAAATAAATAAAAATCAAAAGTCGAAACGAATGTAATTAAAAGGGAGTATTTAACCTTGCTAAAGTTGTGTCGACTTTTTGTGACAGAGTTGGTTAAAAGCACATCGCATCGGATGTAATGATGATTTCTACTGTTAAAGGTGACGCAGGTTCGAATCTTGCCGGAGTATAATTTTTTTTTCACGCATATGATTTCTCGAATATTCAGGCCGGTAGACGAAAATAAATATACTGTTAGAAAAAAAATAAACGGAGAATCTAATCAAATATGGGTATTTATTAAATATCTTTTAAAGTGATATATATATATATATATATATATATATATATATATATATATATATATATATATATATATATATATATAATGAAAATCTATGACAAAGGGGGAAAAGCTTGTTGTTTTTTATGTAGGACCTCTTGTCCTTTAGGACTTCATCTCATCGCACGGAAGTGATGTTTACATTTATGCGATTCTGTGATGTGCTGGTCGATATGTGCTCAGATTGAGTTTCGACAGGTGATATGTCAACTTGCCAGAGAGAGTCGTACACGTGTACCCGATGTATGAATTTAATGCTGATTTTTGATTATTAATATTGGCGATGCAATCTCCCTGAGGGCATGAGAATTCCTAAACAACATTATTTTGAAGCAGTGCTATTTTCGAGGTCACACTTTTTTGGCAATGATTAGATTATATATATATATATATATATATATATATATATATATATATATATATAAGTGCAAAGGAAAAATTGTCGTCTATATAATGCAAAAAAGGAAAATACCACTGACATCTCATTTTAACCGATATATTTGCCAAAATTACACATAAATATCTTGAAATGCTAAACAGTAAATTTATTCAACACTCCTCAAACGATTTCGGAATCTTCTGCAACTCTTCCACACGCCGTCCTTCATCATGTTGGTCAATGCTGCCATGATCCTTGACTTTAGTACATCTTTGATGTTAAAACGAGTTTTATTGGTCTCACATTCAACTGTGACCCATACCTAATAATCAAGGGGGTTGTAGGTTACCAGATCCAATGTCTTCGCAAATATAGTTTGACAGCCAAGACTAGATTCTCCTACTTGTATTGCATTGTGAGGAGTCCTGTTTCCAGACATTGGGTTTCCAGTATCCAGCCTCTTGTCCCAGGGCAGCAATACTCCTGAAGGCAGAACTCCCTCTTGAGTCTGTAAGAAGATGAATACGGCCATAACGTTTCCATCACTAGTGATAATTTCAAATACCTTCGTAATAACCATTAGACTCATCCACTTCTTTCCGAAACCTCTTCACTGCCCTCAGATTGACACCCAAACACTCTGAATTTTTTGTAATGGAGCTTCTGGCGCGAATGCCAGGCAGTACAGCATTCCTTTGCCAAATTTCTGCGTCATGGTGCTCTTTTTCTCACAGAGATGTATTATATATATATATATATATATATATATATATATATATATATATATATATATATATATGTATAATACATCTCTTCTCCAGCAGTTTCTTGAAGAAATTGACATCTCTCCCTCTCCCATTCACATAGAAATACACATAAGCACACATACCAGCACACACACAAAGACCCACGCACACACACACACATATATATATATATATATATATATATATATATATATATATATATATATATATATATTTGGCAGACGACATGCTGAATAACTGATGTCTATGTTTGTGAGTATGCACCCCCATCTCACCTAAACTCAACCTGACTTTTTAACTAACATATATTTAATACATAAGTTGTCTAGGGTAATTAAAACCCTACTAATCAAAATAGATTGAAATTTCCTTAACCTTAACAACTCAAAATATTAATATTGTCTGCGCGTATCAATTATTCCTAACATCGCTTGACAATGGAACGGAACTCTGGATTTTAAGTTTAAGTTTTATAATTAAATTTACTAATTACTTTCAGTTTTCAAACATAGAAATTTCTGTGTTGCGATGAAATCATTTTTTTAAAAAAAAGAAAATTATTATATATATATATATATATATATATATATATATATACTTTTTTCAAAAATATAGTTAATAAAGAATTCGTTGCTATATACGAGTTAAATTGACCACTTTTTATTCAAATTTTTGATTTTCTCGAAACTACGCTTGGCTTGCCGTTGCTGTTGTATTTTATTACAGATGTGCACACACACAGATATGTATATACAGTGTGTGATGGGTAAATTGTCGTCATTTTCGTTTTTTATTTCGCGCATGCGCTATTTGTTTTTCATTTCGTCGACTGCACAGCATAGTAGGTTAGTAAGGCCCCATCTATGAGATAAAAAGTGTACCATAACGCAATTTACTCCGCTAGAAATTTGGAAACTGTATGATATACTGCTTGACATTCGCACCGGAAGTTCCAATACGAACATTTCAGTGAGTTCGGGTTCAACGGGATGCGGAAACATCTGAAGGAATCTAATCGTGATTACGAAAGTACGACAGTTCGGAAAACTCACTGTGATCGTTCTTATAAGAAAAGAACATCCGACTATTTTGGTGAAGGTCTCAGACTCAAGATAAAATCCTACAGGAAATTTCTTGAGTAGGTACTTCTCGCCTGTGCAAGAGAGTGGCACCTGAAAGTCCTTATGTCTGACAACAGGAATCGGCACAATAGCCGCACAAGCAGGAGAACCGATAATGATTGTTAGACAATTTTTGCGATCACATCACCCTTAACATCTGGCCACCTAACTCACCAGACTTCAACACACTTGATCATTATGTATGAGGCGCAGTTGAGTGAGAGACCAACAAAATTCCTTGCAACACCAAAGGTGAACTGAAGGGAAGGATTAAGGCAGCATTTACTAAATTAAATAAGGAGAGCGTCCAGAAGAGTTGCAGGAGATTCTGAAGTCATCTAGAGGCCGTGGTTGAATACACTAGCATAACAAGATTAAATTTGCATATGTACGTATACAATATTTTTACAGTTTGTCTTTGTATTTTTTTGTAAATAAATCTGAAGATGAGTATTTTCATTCTATTTTAATAACTGAAATTTTGCATGAGACAATTAATTTATTGCAGGGGTTTCTCGAGCCACTGGAATGTTTCCTTGTGGTTCCGCTCCAGCAAAAAGGTTGAAAACCACTGTTCTATTCTATCATATTCTATTCTATTCTATTTTATTATATTCTATTATATTCCCTTTTTTATATTTTATTCTGTTCTATTATGTTCGATAATATTCTATTCTATTATATTCTATTCTATTATATTATATTCTATTCAATTATATTATATTCTATTATATTTTATTCTATTGTATTCTATAATATTCTATTCTATCATATTCTATTCTATTAGATTACATTCTATTATAATACATTCTATTGTATTATATTATATTATATTATATTATACATAGTTTCTAGACCCATCGCCAGAAATCTTTACCTAGCATTTAGTAGATAAATCGTTCTGAAATAACATGACATTTTTACGTACATTACACATGAACGAACTTTGGAAGAAAAAGAATTTTGTAGAGTTGTTCATAATAGGCGTGTATAGAAACATTCGTTTTATTTTTCTTTATCATCTTCCCTCTTGCGATTGCATTCTTGCTGAAATCATTCTCTAACCTAGAAACATCTTACTTGCTGGCCTTGGACTGAATGATTTTTTTTTTCGACTCACAGTTAGAACTCTCCGACCTGCAGGCATCGTCGTCTTCGGAAACACAATTCCACGTGTTACATTTAGCGCGCGCACATATATATATATATATATATATATATATATATATATATATATATATATATATATATATACCTGCTGGCATCTTCGTAGCAAGAAAAGATCACGTGCTAAAACACAGAATCGATTCGACGAGTAATGGAGGCGCTGTTTCAAGTTATAGGTTTCGTATTTGTTTATGTACAACAATAGAGAAATTTGAACGCTGGTGCATTAAAAGATGTCTATAAACTTGGGATAAAGGCATTGCACTATTTAAATCTTAACCTACATGTAATTATTTTTTTCTCCTCCCTCTTCTTCCTCCTCCTCCCTCTTCTTCTTCCTCCTCCTCCCTCTTCTTCTTCTTCCTCCTCCTCCCTCTTCTTCTTCACTTCTTCTTCCTCCTCCTCCCTCTTCTTCTTCTTCCTCCTCCTCCTCCTCCTCCCTCTTCTTCTTCCTCCTCCTCCCTCTTCTTCTTCTTCTTCCTCCTCCTCCCTCTTCCTCTTCTTCTTCCTCCTCCTCCCTCTTCTTCTTCTTCTTCCTCCTCCTCCCTATTCTTCTTCTTCCTCCTCCTCCTCCCTCTTCTTCTTCTTCCTCCTCCTCCTCCCTCCTCCTCCTCCTCCCTCTTCTTCTTCCTCCTCCTCCCCCTCTTCTTCTTCTTCTTCTTCTTCTTCTTCTTCTTCTTCTTCTTCTTCTTCTTCTTCTTCTTCTTCTCAAACTCCTCCTCCTCATTCTTCTACTTCTCATTCTTCTTCTTCTCAAACTCCTTCATCCTCCTCCCCTTCCTTCTTGTTCTTGTTCTTCCTCTTTGTGCAGCAACCTTTCAGAACATGAGGTATCATGGCTCTCCAAACCTTGTGGCCCTTAACCGTTTTTTTTTTAAACCATTTGCTAAGGTTCCGCAATCCCAGTCAGGTAAGTGGCTGCCTGCCTTCCTCTATCTCTCTTTTCCAGACGAATTTAACTTTCCCGTCCATCCTTCATCATGAAGTTCCCAAGTAATTTCAGAAATGTGGTTCTACAGAAAGATGCTGAGGATACCAAGGACGAAATGTGCGAGCAAAGATGAGGTTTTGTGAAAATCGAAACAAAATGGAAAAAATATATTTAACATCAGGAAAAGGCAGTTGGAATTTCGTGAACGCGTAATGAAGAAGGAGGAGGACTTGGAAAATCTGATACCCACATGATACATTGAGGAAAAGAGGGACACACCAAAGCAGCGTAACATACTTGATGAGCAGGGCAAGATTTGAGAGAAATAACAAAATGATAAAACTTATTAAGAGCTACAAGGGACAGGAAGATGTGCACGCCCATGATCATCTACGTCCTGAAGGGACATGGCACATAAAAGAAGACATACTGTGTATGTAAAATCCTATTCAATTAAAAATGACACAATAGGAACGAGAAAGGAAAATGCCACGAATAATTACTCGATGAAAAATCCGTTAATTTTTAAGCCCTAAATAATTTTTTGTATATATATATATTTTTGTATATATATATATATATATATATATATATATATATATATATATATATATATGTGTGTGTGTGTGTGTGTGTGTGTGTGTGTGTGTGTGTGTGTGTGTGTGATGTTCACTCTGTACAAGGCCCGTGTGCGACTCGTGGTAGAGGGTTACAGAGTAAGATCAGATAATAAGACTTTAATTAATTTTTCGGAAATTAGGATCTTGTCTGTTAATTCACCCTGAATAATTTAAATTTACATATCGCAAATATTAATTCACCTTTTATCTTTTCGAAAATGTCCTCCCGTTATACTAGTCCTGTCATAAAAAAGAATTTCGATATATAAGGGAAAGGCCACTACAATCGGTTAGCAAAAAAGAAAAAAAAATGAGTACTGACAAGTGATATCTCTCCCACTGTATGTCAGCGAAGGATGGACGATCTTCTCAAAGATGAAGAACAGACTTGAAGCAACAGAAATCTGGTTCTACAGAAAGCCGAAAATTCTGAGGCACGCAGGAAGGAGAGCTTGGCAAATCAGATACTCACAGGAAAGATTGACGGATAGATAAACAGATGAAAGCAACGCGAAACATACTTGATCAGCTTGAGTAAATGGATGGTAGTATAATATTTGGGAGAAATACCAAAAAGACAAAACTTTTTAATAGCTACAAGGGACAAGAAGATATGGAGGCCCATGATCGCCTACGTCTGGAAGGGACACGACATATAAAACAAAGACAATTCCTGATTCTGAGAATGTTTCTTCTTTCTGTTGGTATTTCCTTGAAGACCTCTTTATTGTTTACTCGCTCCGGCCTTCTGTAAAAACATATTTCTGTTGCCTCCATGTTTCCCCTCATCTGTTGGAAGAATTCCATCCAGCATTCACTGCCATATAAGAAGATGGATATCACATTGAAATCCAGCACTCTTTTCTTTGTTTCTAATGAAATATTCCCGTTTTACGTGTGCATAAGCATTACAGTTTAATATTGACTGTATTCAGCGTTTCTCGGTACTTTTCTTTAAACAAATATAAAATAAGTATACATCTGTATTGATTGTATCTGTAAATATTGTATGATATTAGAAGTGTTACAGATTTCATATCAAAATGCATTTTTAAAAAGAAATTGGTGTAGTTTGTTTTATGGATTCTGTCTTTAAAACGAGAGTTACAAGCAGCATATCCTTCATGGTAAGCAGTATTAGTTGGAGAAATAGAAAAGTTTGACTGAATTGGAATAAGAAACAAAAAGACAAGGCAAAATATTTCTGCGTTTGCTTTTATATAAATTTACATTTAGTAACATTTACATGGAGTGGCCCAAAATAAAATAAAATAAAAATAGAATAAAATAAAAATAAAATAAACACGGCAGCGTTTCCTCGCTGGATTCACTACAGGAGGGAAGACGTTGAGGCAGATAAGCAAGGAATCAAGCTATTTACCTGAGAAGAAATTATGCAACAGCATAAATTTAATTGTAGTCTAATTTAAACGTGTGACGAGTGAAGATTATATGTAATGTCAACAAACCAAAAGAAAGGGTTTTCATTAACAGAACACTTACACGTACATTCTCTACCCTCTCTCTCTCTCTCTCTCTCTCTCTCTCTCTCTCTCTCTCTATATATATATATATATATATATATATATATATATATATATATATATATATATATATATGTATGTATGTAAAAGGTTAATGGTCAGAGTTGAAACAGACCAAAAAACAATAGTATAAAAGTGGTCAATACACGTGTAAAAAAAAATAAATAAAAATACAGGTAAAAAATAACTTATAGAGCTTCAAACTTAAAAAATATGAGGTCAAATAGAATACGCGACCTAGGTTTCGACCTCACGGTCTCATCAGGTTAATTCTATTAACTAACCATCCGACGCTTTATTTTATATTTCTTAACGTTTTATATATATATATATATATATATATATATATATATATATATATATATATATATATATATATATATGTTTGTGTGTAAAGTTGTAGCCTTTGTCTGTCTGTCTGTCTTCTATCGAACTTTGGCATTTGGAGATAGACCTCCATAACAATGTATATTCGGAAACTACATTCCCCAGGGTACTTGGATAAGTATACTTCCTTTTGATCGATATATAATGTACGGATTTAAACATATACATTATGTGTTTTAGACGCTCCCAAAAAATTTACAGTTTTTGAATATATAAATCATTAGGTAAACATAAATACTAGAAAGCATGATACATTACGAAACAGTCGTACATAAATAAACAAACACAAATTTTGAAAATTGTATTAATTTTAGAAAAAAAAAGCTGAAAGAAAAAATGAAAATATATATTCGGATTTAAACCTAAAATCCTCGGGGATTATGAAATTATTATTTAACATACAATAAATTGATTTGTCTATATTTCTGAGATGAGGTATTATGTACAGTATTTACATTAGTCGGACTATTGTCCTCATCTTTGTCGCCATTTTTGTCACAACGTTTCGGCCGTTGTACGCTCCGGCCTTCTTCAGGTGGCTGGAATTTCGAACCGAACCCTTTATTTCGATCACTGGGGTAGACTGTTCTAGTTCCACGAGCCATGTTTGATGGATGTCAGTTATCAGTTATCTCCTGCTAATTTTTCCCTCTGAAAGTTCTCCCCTGCACAGTGGATAAAGGCGTTGGTTAGATCCAGTGACAGACCCAAAGAGTGTGAGTTCAATACCCGGTTCAGGCAGGGAAGAACTTTCAGAGGGAAAAATTAGCAGGAGATAACTGATAACTGACGTCCATCAAACATGGCTCGTGGAACTAGAACAGTCTACCCCAGTGATCGAAATAAAGGGTTCGGTTCGAAATTCCAACCACCTGAAGAAGGCCGGAGCGTACAACGGCCGAAACGTTGTGACAAAAATGGCAACAAAGATGAGGACAATAGTCCGACTAATGTAAATAAATTGATTTGTATTCGCTTTTTGACAGTACAAACACCTAAGCTACGAATTGATAAAAAATGAACGAGAATAGGAAGTGAAACGTTGACAAACATTACTTTAGATATGCAAATATAGAAAGTAAAAATAAGACAAATCATCTTCAGGTTATTTGTACAAAAATAAATAAATACTAATCCGCAAAAAATCGTTAACTTTGGAAAAATTTGAAAGAAATGATAATAAACAATACATGCAACTACAAGTGATTGTACTTATTAATATATAATATGACAATGGGAATAGTTTCTAACAGGGACAGAAATCGAATCGAGCGTTATTGTGAGACTGAAATCAAATATCCTAATTAGAGATTCGTATTTCTCTTATGACAGATCTGGAGACAAGTATCTAAACAAAAAAAAAAAAAGGGGGAAAAATTTCTCGAAGCTCCTTCGCTTAAACGTTTTCGTTTTGTAGAGCAATTCTCCTGAGAACTTTGGCGCCTTCTCTTATATTTTTTGACGAGAAATCCAAACAAATAAAACGTAAAACACCAGACGTCCACGTGCTGAAGATTAGGAATTTGAGGATACAAAATTCAGTATTGGGTTCGCAGGAATAAGATCGTGAAAACTCTAGATATAAGCAAGAAGAAAATACTCGTAAGGATTAAATGAGAAACCTGAGCCCAGATTCAAAGTGTTTGGTTGTTTGGAATTAACTGAGAGAATAAAGATAAAATGATAAGAAACGAAAATAAATCATATAAAATCAATGAAAAATAACATTGTGTTAAAAATAAGTATTTTTCGTCTATCTCAATAAACTGTGACTATTACTTTTTAATATATATAACAAACACTCACACGTCTATATATTATAATCTAAATGTTATTTTTAGTGGATACCTATATTTGGTTCGATGTGTCGTTTATTTCTAAACGGTATATCTATTTATTTTCATCTACCAATCTGAATATTCGGGAAATCTTATTAAAGAAAAAGTATGTACTTTAAGAACAATTCGAAACTGCGTACCACTTTCCGATAGAAACCGTCGTTAGATCCGACATGCTCATGACCGATTCAACCACAGATTGTTGAGTAGTACAATATAAACACAAATCTATCTCAAATTCTCGAAACATTCATATCTGCATAGTTTGTGTCCTAACGTAAACAAAGCAATTTCTAAAGATGTTCAGGGTTCGTAATGACGGAATATAGTTAGTTTGGTTTTCGAGGCATTGAATTTAACTAGCCAATCACACCCTACACACATTTTGATGTTAGAGCTTGACCGGAGGAGAGATCTGCTGCCAGACTCTGGTCAACAAAAGGTGCACCCATGTAGTTTCATCAGCATAGGTGTTCACAAATGATCGGAGTATACTCTAAGGCAGATCATTTATGTAAAGTAAAAAGATGCAACACCAGGGGGATGTCTGCATTGATTGCTAAGGATCCGGAGGACCGGCCTTTAACAACTACGTTCAGAAAACTACCCGTTAGGAAGGACCATTATTAAGAAAACTCTTCCAGTGTTTCCATAGCTAGAGAGCGTGATAAGCAATCCTTTCTTGTGTCACACCTTGTCAAAAACCTTTGAAATATTTAAAGCTATGGTCCTTGAGATTTATTTGTTGTTTAGTGTCTCACGGATTCTGTGAAAAATGGCAATTAGGCCATCAGCAGTGGATCGGGCCGAACCAAACATATACTGCTGGTCGCTTAAGTGGTTGTTACTATTTAGGGGATCAACAACCTTATTGTTGATTATAACTTTAAAAAGTTCACTAATAGCACTGAAGAGACTGGTGGGTCTGTACTAAAATGAGCGCTCGCTCGTGTTCTTGAAAAGACCAGGGAACGATTTCTTCTTCAAGCAGCGGTTAAATAGTGAATATATAATTTAATAAATTGTATTCTGAAGAAAAATTTTCATAATGAAAAACAAAAATTATTTAAGACTCAGCATAATATTCTGATGTTGATATTTGCATGTGAAAGACCCTCTACTCGAGTAAAGAAAGTTATAGAAGACCATGATCGCTGGCGACCTCATGTACTGACTCAATGCCCTATTATTGTGAAGGTTCGCTTCTCAGTCCAACCCACTTCATAATTTACATAATTGATCTGTCGAAGAGTAAATTCCAATCATTGGTGAATATCTACGCTGAGGATACAGCGGTATATGGTTGCACCTCCAGAACCCTAGACGACTAGACCTTGTTCTAACAACTCACTGAGTGAAAAACTGGCTCGAAAGCCGAACTAGTGATATTCCACCATCGGCGATTGGACATAGAACTAACCACTATGAATGAATGTTCCCTCAGGAAACCCTTATTGAGAATGAATCTCATCCCAGAGAGCAAGTGGAGTTTGTACATGAAATATATATCGGTAAAGATGCTCAGAAATGGTCGGTTCCACGTACTGCTCCTGTAAGCGCCCAACTTTACCTGCAATCCTCTACAAGAGTCGGAATAGACGGAAAATGGGGTACTGCAGTCATATTTGAGTAAAAGATGCTCAGTCTTAAGTTTCTAATCTCAATATAGTCCAAAAGCGTCCCCGCGAACTTCTAGATGACTGAATATATTCGACCCTACAGCCTCATTCTCACAGACGAGACATCGCAAGACACTCGCTGCTCTATCACAATTTCCGTGGAGAGTGTTCAAATGATCTACATTTCTTCGTTCCATCAGTCCCAACGTTCTTGTCTAAGACCTGCCATGCCACGCACACTGTAGAAAACCACCCACATTCCGTTCGTATTCAACTGGTGAGATGGAAGTTCCACTCAAACAGCTTCTTCACACGAACCCTTGCCTCGTGGAATCGACTCTCAACAGGTTATTTCACTGATAATTACAATCTTAATGTGTTCAATTCTAAGGTTGACTGTTATCTTCCACAGATATCCACATAAGCTATGCCTCTTATTCTGTAACCCTCTACTTAGAATGGCCCTCGAACCTTGTACAGGGTGAACGTCATTGTAAAAGAAAAGTAAATATAAGTGTAGCCAATAGTTAACGTCATTTACCGAGGGGCAATGTGAAGCAAGATAGACTTTTACTCTGGTGAACTTGATCTGCGTAAGTTCTTTAAACCTGTAGCTCTGTGTCCGCTTATATTCTGTTTGACAGATACCGATGACTACCGATAAACGTTCCGTGTTTTTAACTATCTCAAGTTTGAAACAGTTTCCTTTACTCCTTTTTATGCAGTACACGATTTATAGTTTTAATTTTCCACTGGTTCTTTGCACATAAAGTCTCAGCTAAACATAGTAGGACGCACATCGATGAGGATTGAAGTATTTTCCGATCCTTTAATGATTTACTTGAAGCAGTTACATTTTCTATAGCTTCTGCATTGCGCAATTTTTCAGGGTTACATATCTACTTTTAAATTACCTGATGGACATAGATTTAGTGTTGTCATTTAAGAGCACTGCATAATTTCATTGATGAACCTGAATATCAAAGGAAAGTCATCAAGCCCTTTGTCGATTTTGTCTCTTCCCATTCATGCAGAATGATTGTGTATTACATAACGATATTAACTTCTATTTCCGTTTATCATAATTTGGCTTCGTATACAACATCGTAGCTGACACACACACACACACACACACATATATATATATATATATATATATATATATATATATATAGGCAGCATTTTTTCATTGATGCATGTCTAAAGAAAATCACAATATTGATACATATTTGTTAACCCTATCTAAGCTTTCAGCTTACATAAGCCATTATCAAAGATGACAATTACATTACAATATATCAAAAATAGACGGACAATATGTATCAATATTGCAATTTTCTTTAAACATGCATTAATGAAAAAATGCTCCCTAAATACATACAATTTAAATTATATGATCCAGCAGCCCACCAAAATATCAACACTTGGGGTCATGTGTGACGTCATAAGCTGCGGTGCGTTTTTGCTTCCAGCGTCTCGTATGCACGAGTTTGTCGTTGCTCGGAATTCTTCCATGTAAACATAAACAGACTATCATTATTGTTTTGTCCGTGTATTGTTTGATATATTGTAATGTAATTGGCATCTTTGATAATGGCTTATGTAAGCCGAAATATGTATCAATATTGTGATTTTCTTTAAACATGCATCAATATATATATATATATATATATATATATATATATATATATATATATAGTGCGAGGGATAAATTGTCATCTAAATTACGCAAAAATGATAATACCATTGACATCTCATTTTAACAGGTAAATATACCAAAATTACACAAAAATATCTTGAAATACTAAATAGTAAATTTATTCAATAAACCCGCCTTTTGCTTCAACCACAGCCTTCGGACGACTTCGAAATATTCTGTAACTATGCTGGACGTTCTCCTTGTTGAAAATCATCCTGTGAGAAGACACCAGGAGTGTTGTAATAAAATTGCAGGATTTTATAACATGTATATGATATAAATTTGAATATATATATATATATATATATATATATATATATATATATATATATATGAAGACATTTTTATGTTTAACATTCTTTTTTATAGATACAAGTATTTACCGGCCTGAATGTTCGAGAAATTTTCATAGAAAATATTCGTCCTCCGACAGGATTCGAACCTGTATCCTATACGGAACCGTCATATAGCCTGTCATGCTTTAAACATTTCGGCGACTGAGGATCTTTCTGTTGGCAAGGTCGAATTAACTGCTTGTAAAATTCAATCTTTTATGACTTTCTCACGTACGTTCATAACTGCTCATGGCGTATCAAATGTAAACAAATAACGTCAAATATTATGAAATGTACAAATTCGAAGGACGAATATTTTCCATGAAAATTTCTCGGACATTCAGGCCGGTAAATGTTATTTACTACTATTTATTATAAAAAGAGCATTTACTTAAATACTTGTATCTATAAAAAAGAATGTTAAACATAAAAATGTCTTTAATAATTGTCGGACTTTGTCCATTTCATAATATATATATATATATATATATATATATATATTATGAAATGGACAAAGTCAATTTATTATATATATATATATATATATATATATATATATATATATATATGTTCTGAATTCTTTCTCAGTCATCTGAAACTCCTAATTTAATCTTTGTTTTTCACCTTTTCTATCTAAAATGACCTTTCTTGTTTCCGTCGGCTTGTTTTCTTTATTCCTTTACGAATTTATCTCTTGGAAGACTTCCTTTCTTGTGTAAGATATTTTCATTCCTTCTTTTTGTTATTTTTTCGTTACCAGCTTTTATTGTGATTTCTTCATTTCACCTTCGTAGTTTATCTTTCAATCTTTCATTTTTTTCGAATTATTTCTATATTTTATTTTTTTCTAGATGTTTTTTCTTTTAAATCATTAAATATATTTTTCTTTTCTGCATTATATATTGTCTTTCTTTTTCTTTCTATCTTTTGTTCTTCTTTAGTGTTTGCGAAATAATAAAAACTCCACTTATTCACTCCCTTCAAATTCGGATTTCTGAGAAAGAAGAAAGAAAGCGGTTCGAGAGCCTATGTGAAATTTGCTTTGAACAAATGTAAACCTTACCTTCACAGAAATTGACTGGTGAGAAATTCGTAACCGTATGTAAAATTGTTTTGGGGCCAATGAAATGCTTGACGTCGTAGAAATTAGCCAAGAAAAAAAAGGAAATTATTTTTTAGATAAAATAGGGAGAAAAATTATATTAATCAAAGAATGTTTGAAGTCATGTGCAAGATATCTTGTCAGTTCCTTGCGCCCAGTGTTGAAGTTTTCACCAATGTAAAATTACACGTGGCACTGTAAAGAATTTTCTCTCAACAATCCAAGAAAGCTAAGTATTTCAAACTATCTCTCTTCGTCTACTTTTGAACGTATGCAAACCATATATCTCTTCAATGAACAACGAACTCTCTTAAACATTTTTGAATATCATTTTGTGTTGATGATTTAATCTGTTTTATGAACATTTCCTTTTCTTGCTAATATGTTAAAACTACAGGCTTTAATAATTCTGGTTAATTCTCCTGAAACAAGCTATTGACATTAATCCAAGCGTGTGAATAAATTCCTTATTTTGTTGAAATTACCCGTGTGTTTTAAAATTCCTTATTTTAAAAATTTTTTAAATTCCTTATTTTGTTGAAATTACCCGTGTGTTTCCTCGCCAGTATCATCCTTTATTAATCGGCTTGGCTGGGTAAATAAGCTGTTCCTTTTAACACCTAAGGCCCACGCCACTATACTGTCTTTCTTTGTCCTATTTTAGGCCCTTTCCGTTACTTCTGAATTTTTAATCACTGTAATTTCTGCAATTTTCTGTGTTATATATTCTTTCTTTCTTTCTTTCTCGTATTGCCGCTTTCATTATTTCTTTGAACGAATTTTTTTTTCTCTTAGTTTTTTCTTCCATTGCTTCGTTCCTTCTTTCTCAATTTTTACCCACCAAAATGTCTGCCCTTTTTTCTGAATTAAATTTTGTTTGTTTGTTTGTTTCTTTCTTTCTCATATAATTCTTCTTTTTCTTTACTTCTGAATCTTTACCCATGGCAGTATCTTCATTTTTTGGGGTTAAAATATAATTTGTTTGTTAGATGCTTTCTTTGTTTCTTTCTTTTTTCTTTCAGTGCCCTTCTGTTTCTTTCTTTCAACGAATTTATTTTTTATTTTATCAGTTTTGGACTTCGTTCTTTCTTTCTCGATTTTAGCCACAATTTCTGCCGTTTTTCTGAGTCATATTTTCTTTCTTTATTTCTTTCTTTCTTTCTTTCTTTCTTTCTTTCTTTTTTCTTTCAGTGCCCCTCTGTTTCTTTCTTTCAACGAATTTATTTTTTATTTTATCTTTCTGGACATTCTTTCTCGATTTCTACCACAATTTCTACCCTTTTTCTGAATCATATTGTCTTTCTTTCTTTCTTTCTTTCTTTCTTTCTTATACGCCTCCTTTATTTCTTTCTTTTGACGAATTTGTTTCATTCATTTTTATTTTTTTCGTTCGTTCTTTCTTTCTCGATTTTTACACGCTACTTTTTGCCCTTTTCTGAATTATATTTTCCCTTTTCTTTCATTCTATTTTCTTTAACTTTCTACCTTCCTTTCTTTAGATCTTTGCATTTTCATTTTCCCTTACCCTTTTTATTTGTTATTTTTCTTTTTTTCTTTACCCTTTTTCTTTATTATTTGTTCCCGTTTTGTTCTTTCCTATCCCAGATTCTTCTTATCAATTTAACAGCATTTTGATTCTTACATATAAAATTTTGCTGTATATCTCAACTTTACTTCTCAACTGAAATTGATTGGAATTTCTACTCCTGAATTACGCGATTATAATGTCCAACTCATTAGCCGACACAAGAAATGCCCCTGGCAGTCCCCTGGCAAATGAAATGGCAACGAGCTTGTCTGTGAAAGATTTACACATATAGCGTGCAAGCATTCTAATGTTATAGTTGTAATCTACGTTTAATTTGTAGACATTCTTGAAAGATTTTGTCTGTTATTTTTTAAAACTCCAATGTTCATTACGTGCCTTTATCATAAATATCCCGAACAAATATTGTTATTTAAATGTATTTTAACTTTACGTTAATCAAAAGAGGACATAATTATACTGTCTACAAAATTGAATAGATCATTGATAGATTTAGTTTATTCCAGGACAAAATCGCCATGGTATAATGGAAAGTAAAAAGTTTGTGTTGGTTCAATCTTTGAATTTCAAAGAGATTAACCGCCAATGTTTAAGATGCTAAGCCTAGAAATGTTTCTTTAAATTTAAATAAATTTAAAAGGTTTAATGCTAATCATCCAAGTCCGGATTGCCAAACTTATTCAGTGATTTGGTAGTTTCGAATACGAATCAATTGGTCATATAAAACCTGCAATTATCATAACGGATACAAAACACTGATCTACAAAACTATATTGACGTTGGTCAAAATGAGGCAGGAAGTCTTAGAGAGTAACGATGCAAGAAGGCTTAGAGAATAATTAGGTAAGAAAACTTGGAAAAAATGAGGCAAGAAGGCTTAGAGAATAACGAGGCAAGAAGGCTTAAAGAAGAGAGATGCAAGAAGACTTAGAGAATAATTAGGTAAGAAGGCTTGGGAAATAATGAGGCAAAAAAGGCTTAGAGAATAACGAGGCAAGAAGGCTTGGAAAATAATGAGGCAAGGTGGCTTAGAGAATATTGAGACAAGAAGGCTTGGCGAATTATAAGGCAAGAAATATTAGAAAGGGAAAAAAAGAATACGGCATGTAACCTGCCTAACGTGTTTTTTTTTTCAAATTATGTTATTGTTTAAAATTATTAAACGATGATATAGTTTGCCTGTTTTTTCCTTTCGTTCTAATAAAATGTTATTTTCTTGTTCTATTAAATCAAATGCGCCTGTAGATAGTTGGGATAATGGCTTTCCACTATTTCCTGTTTATTCTGCTCAGCAATTATTTTTTACTATCTTTCCCATTTCTTGTTCTGTCATCCATTTACATAAGCTTGTTAGAAAGGTTACTCGCTGTCTTCCCTCCTTCCTTCAGAATTGTACTTCCCTCAGACTAGATTCTACAAAATCTTTACTATTTAACACGTAGCTGTTTGGGAGAAGAGATGGAATAATGTCTTTCCGAACGCTTCTACCCTGAAACTGGACGCAACTAACTAGACATTTACTCTACGCACACAATTAAATACAGGAACTTAAATCAGATATAGCATTGTGGGTATGACGATAAACTGCATCCGACAGCAAGGTCTCTGATCGGCAGGTTTTGAGAACCGTGGAACCACCTCTTAATTGCTGTTGTTACCAGGTTTACCATAACCCAGGATGGGAGTTTTTTTTTTACCGTGAGGTTGACCTTTTACAAAGCCGGAGTGACACTCAAGGTAGAGAGTTACATTTGGAGTACATTTGGAGTATAGGAATGGAAGATAACGATTAACCCTAGCTATGAACAGGTTAAGATTGTAGTGATCGGGGGAAAAAGTGTTGGTAGTCGATTACACAGGGAAGTGTTACGCGGAAAGAACCTGCTGCAGTGGAATTTACTTCTCATCGATGGAATACGGAGGGAATGTCGGTGGCTAGCTACAATGTTCTTGCTGTGAAGGTTTGCTTCGGCGGGAGCAGTAAGAGGCTTGGTGCATGTGGGAGAGGGGTTGAAGAGTGGGGAAGAATTCATCACCGAAAACGGCTCGGAAACCCTGTTAGGTTCTCAATTATGGGCGAATAGAGTCGAGCCGATAGTAGTTCACCTCGATTCGTCGCTCTCTCTTGAGAGGCGTAGTATACATAGTGTTAGGAAGAGTTCATTCTGTAGTTATAGGTAAGGAACCATAACAAAAATAATTGCTAAGAACAGCGGATTATAAATCTTACTGTTCTTTCTCATTATTTTAATATATATATATATATATATATATATATATATATATATATATATATATATATATATATACATATATATACATATATATATATATATATATATATATATATATATATATATATATATGTGTGTGTGTGTGTGTGTGTGCATAAAACTGTCCATACGTAAATATTTCTTGTTAGGATACTCACTTTTCTTTTTCACTCAAATCGTCACAAAAAAATATCTCATGGAAAATACATATTTCTCTATTTCATTTACTCAGTATAATTTCCTTTTCATTTCTCGTTCTACCCGTCGCTCTCTCTCTTTTCCACAAACGGCTTATAAGAATTACAAGAAAAAATTAACACCGTCAATAATGTCTGAGTGGCTATTTGCGAAGAGGCATTCTCGTCACTAGTGGCGTAAAACCGATTCCAGAAGATGAACAAGAAAAAAAATAGAAAAACATTAAAAAAAATAACAAAAAAAAAAAAGAAATAGAAAAATAAAAAAAAAGAAATGTCGACCTAAAACTATCCAGTGCCTACCAGCATTTCTATTTCCCGCCATGCGCACCAATCTGATAGCAAAGTCATCTTACTTTACAACCTCTTCTCGCTACGAAGATGGTTGGAACCACATTGACCCGAAAATATCGCTTGCTTTTCTACCAAGCACATTAATATTGTTTTTTTGATATTGTCTCTACTTTTGTTATTTCATGTTCTTATTTCGTTTGTTTTTTTCATGGCAATATGTTTACTGTCGAATCTGTTCTTTTTTTATTACTCACGTTTTTATCCCGATGCTTTTAAAAAGCAGAGAGTAAATAATATGGTCAAAAGGTAGTCTGAAAAAGAAAATATGATAACAAACTGGAAGTTGCAGCGACACAAATAAAAGCCAGGATTACATAACAAGTTTGAATCAACATTCTATCTATAATAATAAAAATAATGACAACGACGATGATTATGATGTTGATTCTCATAAAAATGATGATGATGATCATCATCATAATAATGATGATAATAATAATAATGATGATTTATATTAAAATGATATATTAACCTGAACGCACGAGTCATCTTCGTACGCTCTAAATTCTCATATGCATGGTGCTGAAATATTCAGAAATGTATAAACTACATGTTGATGATGTTAAAAATGATGATGATAATAATAATACTAATAGTAATGATACTGATAATAATAATGATTGTGATGACGATAATAATAATAATAATGATGGTGAGGATAATAATAATGACTATGAAAATAATAATAATAATGATAAATATAATGTGTTAATAATAATTATGTTGATGATTACGATAATAATAATAATAATAATGATAATAATAATAATGATAATGATAATAATAATAATAATAATAATGATAATAATAATAATAATAATAATAATAATGATAATGATAATAATAATAATAATAATGATGATAATAATAATAATAATGATAATAATAATAAAAATAATGATAATAATAATAATAATAATAATAATTCCTGTTGTAGTTGGAGCCCTTGGACTGGTTGGAAAAGATTCCAGTAGGCTGATTGAAGGGATCCCTGGAAGTCCATGCCTCAAAGAGATAAAAAAAATTGTTCTGACAAGTACAGCCCACACTTTACGAAGGGCTTTATCTATGTAATTATTTTATTTTATTTTTTAATTTTTAATTTTTTTGCAGTGGAAAGTGTCATGATGCCATTTCTAACCTTAGGTCCCTGGGCTGGACCTGGAAAGAAATGTGTAAACGCCAGATATCAAAGGAAATAAAAATAAAAATAATAATAATAATAATAATAATAATAATAATAATAATGCTACAATGGTCTTGGCTCTCCTGACTTCTGATCTTAATTGACTAGTCGTTTTAATTGGTGAATGGTGAATAAAAATTGGCTACAGCAAATGCCATTTTGAGCACCAGGGATTTGTCTGTCACTTGGCAAACCTTACCTAGGTGAGCATTTCGTTCAGACGCTGACGCATCGCGCTCCTCTGTTCATGAGTCGGGGGAAGAAGGGAGCTGGGATGTCAAGATGTTTGGTCATTATAATTTCTGAAGGAAACTATGAAGTTACATCTAGATACTTGGAAACACCGTCAATTACAGACCGTGTGAGCAGACTGAAGCTATTTTAACTTGGTCCTACCAGCACGAGTAGGAATTGCGTTTATCAAAATCTGTCACCATTTCGCTGAGACATTTCGCGGTTATACGTTTACCAGACGGTTCGTTATGTGTATATAGGACATTTATTTTTAGACAAGCGTCACTTTGTTGGCGAGTTGCTTTCTCACTTAATGATAATGATAAGAAGAAGATACACTAAGATGTACTGTCTATTCTTGTTTGCGTTGAGTAGAAAGACGCAATCACACTAATGTAATATTCTAAAACATATCCGCATACACATTCATATATATATATACATACATATATTTACATACATATATATATACATACATATATATACATACATATATATACATACATATATATATACATACATATATATACATACATATATATATATATACATACATATATACATACATATATATATATATACATACATATATACATACATATATATATACATACATATATATATACATACATA
>OZ038490.1:62942564-62967564 GCA_964036315.1 Acanthosepion esculentum
AAGCAAACAATAGGAAACTCTCAATTTTACATCAGTCTTTTTCTTTTTCTTCTTCTTTTGTTTCTTCGTCGTCTCATTCTTCTTCTTCTTTTTGTTTATTCGTCGTCTCATTCTTCTTCTTCTTCTTCTTCATCTTCTTTTTTTGTTTATTCGTCGTCTCATTCTTCTTCTTTTTTTTGTTTATTCGTCGTCTCATTCGTCTTCTTCTTCTTTTTGTTTATTCGTCGTCTCATTCTTCTTCTTTTTGTTTATTCGTCGTCTCATTCTTCTTCTTCATCTTCTTATTTTGTTTATTCGTCGTCTCATTCTTCTTTTTTTGTTTATTCGTCGTCTCATTCTTCTTCTTCTTCTTTTTTTTTTGTTTATTCGTCGTCTCATTCTTCTTCTTCTTCTTTTTGTTTATTCGTCGTCTCATTCTTCTTCTTTTTTTTTGTTTATTCGTCGTCTCATTCTTCTTCTTCTTTTTGTTTATTCGTCGTCTCATTCTTCTTCTTTTTGTTTATTCGTTGTCTCATTCTTCTTCTTCATCTTCTTATTTTGTTTATTCGTCGTCTCATTCTTCTTTTTTTGTTTATTCGTCGTCTCATTCTTCTTCTTCTTCTTTTTTTTTGTTTATTCGTCGTCTCATTCTTCTTCTTCTTCTTTTTGTTTATTCGTCGTCTCATTCTTCTTCTTTTTTTTTGTTTATTCGTCGTCTCATTCTTCTTCTTCTTTTTTTTGTTAATTCGTCGTCTCATTCTTCTTCTTCTTCTTTTTGTTTATTCGTCGTCTAATTCTTCTTCTTTTTGTTTATTCGTCGTCTCATTCTTTTTCTTCATCTTCTTATTTTGTTTATTCGTCGTCTCATTCTTCTTTTTTTGTTTATTCGTCGTCTCATTCTTCTTCTTCTTCTTTTTTTTTGTTTATTCGTCGTCTCATTCTTCTTCTTCTTCTTTTTGTTTATTCGTCGTCTCATTCTTCTTCTTTTTTTTGTTTATTCGTCGTCTCATTCTTCTTCTTTTTTTTGTTTATTCGTCGTCTCATTCTTCTTCTTTTTTTTGTTTATTCGTCGTCTCATTCTTCTCATTCTTCTTCTTTTTTTTTGTTTATTCGTCGTCTCATTCTTCTTCTTTTTTTTGTTTATTCGTCGTCTCATTCTTCTTCTTTTTTTTGTTTATTCGTCGTCTCATTCTTCTTCTTCTTCTTTTTGTTTATTCGTCGTCTCATTCTTCTTCTTTTTGTTTATTCGTCGTCTCATTCTTCTTCTTCATCTTCTTATTTTGTTTATTCGTCGTCTCATTCTTCTTTTTTTGTTTATTCGTCGTCTCATTCTTCTTTTTTTTTGTTTATTCGTCGTCTCATTCTTCTTCTTCTTCTTTTTGTTTATTCGTCGTCTCATTCTTCTTCTTCTTTTTGTTTATTCGTCGTCTCATTCTTCTTCTTCTTCTTCTTCATCTTCTTTTTTTGTTTATTCGTCGTCTCATTCTTCTTCTTTTTTTTGTTTATTCGTCGTCTCATTCGTCTTCTTCTTCTTTTTGTTTATTCGTCGTCTTATTCTTCTTCTTTTTGTTTATTCGTCGTCTCATTCTTCTTCTTCATCTTCTTATTTTGTTTATTCGTCGTCTCATTCTTCTGTTTTTGTTTATTCGTCGTCTCATTCTTCTTCTTCTTCTTTTTTTTTTGTTTATTCGTCGTCTCATTCTTCTTCTTCTTCTTTTTGTTTATTCGTCGTCTCATTCTTCTTCTTTTTTTTTGTTTATTCGTCGTCTCATTCTTCTTCTTGTTCTTTTTGTTTATTCGTCGTCTCATTCTTCTTCTTTTTGTTTATTCGTTGTCTCATTCTTCTTCTTCATCTTCTTATTTTGTTTATTCGTCGTCTCATTCTTCTTTTTTTGTTTATTCGTCGTCTCATTCTTCTTCTTCTTCTTTTTTTTTGTTTATTCGTCGTCTCATTCTTCTTCTTCTTCTTTTTGTTTATTCGTCGTCTCATTCTTCTTCTTTTTTTTTGTTTATTCGTCGTCTCATTCTTCTTCTTCTTTTTTTTGTTAATTCGTCGTCTCATTCTTCTTCTTCTTCTTTTTGTTTATTCGTCGTCTAATTCTTCTTCTTTTTGTTTATTCGTCGTCTCATTCTTCTTCTTCTTTTTTTTGTTTATTCGTCGTCTCATTCTTCTTCTTTTTTTTGTTTATTCGTCGTCTCATTCTTCTTCTTCTTCTTTTTGTTTATTCGTCGTCTCATTCTTCTTCTTTTTGTTTATTCGTCGTCTCATTCTTCTTCTTCATCTTCTTATTTTGTTTATTCGTCGTCTCATTCTTCTTTTTTTGTTTATTCGTCGTCTCATTCTTCTTTTTTTTTGTTTATTCGTCGTCTCATTCTTCTTCTTCTTCTTTTTGTTTATTCGTCGTCTCATTCTTCTTCTTCTTTTTGTTTATTCGTCGTCTCATTCTTCTTCTTCTTCTTCTTCATCTTCTTTTTTTGTTTATTCGTCGTCTCATTCTTCTTCTTTTTTTTGTTTATTCGTCGTCTCATTCGTCTTCTTCTTCTTTTTGTTTATTCGTCGTCTTATTCTTCTTTTTGTTTATTCGTCGTCTCATTCTTCTTCTTCATCTTCTTATTTTGTTTATTCGTCGTCTCATTCTTCTGTTTTTGTTTATTCGTCGTCTCATTCTTCTTCTTCTTCTTTTTTTTTGTTTATTCGTCGTCTCATTCTTCTTCTTCTTCTTTTTGTTTATTCGTCGTCTCATTCTTCTTCTTTTTTTTTGTTTATTCGTCGTCTCATTCTTCTTCTTGTTCTTTTTGTTTATTCGTCGTCTCATTCTTCTTCTTTTTGTTTATTCGTTGTCTCATTCTTCTTCTTCATCTTCTTATTTTGTTTATTCGTCGTCTCATTCTTCTTTTTTTGTTTATTCGTCGTCTCATTCTTCTTCTTCTTCTTTTTTTTTGTTTATTCGTCGTCTCATTCTTCTTCTTCTTCTTTTTGTTTATTCGTCGTCTCATTCTTCTTATTTTTTTTTGTTTATTCGTCGTCTCATTCTTCTTCTTCTTTTTTTTGTTAATTCGTCGTCTCATTCTTCTTCTTCTTCTTTTTGTTTATTCGTCGTCTAATTCTTCTTCTTTTTGTTTATTCGTCGTCTCATTCATCTTCTTCATCTTCTTATTTTGTTTATTCGTCGTCTCATTCTTCTTCTTCTTCTTTTTTTTTGTTTATTCGTCGTCTCATTCTTCTTCTTCTTCTTTTTGTTTATTCGTCGTCTCATTCTTCTTCTTTTTTTTGTTTATTCGTCGTCTCATTCTTCTTCTTTTTTTTGTTTATTCGTCGTCTCATTCTTCTTCTTTTTTTTGTTTATTCGTCGTCTCATTCTTCTCATTCTTCTTCTTTTTTTTTGTTTATTCGTCGTCTCATTCTTCTTCTTCTTTTTTTTGTTTATTCGTCGTCTCATTCTTCTTCTTTTTTTTGTTTATTCGTCGTCTCATTCTTCTTCTTCTTTTTGTTTATTCGTCGTCTCATTCTTCTTCTTTTTGTTTATTCGTCGTCTCATTCTTCTTCTTCATCTTCTTATTTTGTTTATTCGTCGTCTCATTCTTCTTTTTTTGTTTATTCGTCGTCTCATTCTTCTTTTTTTTTGTTTATTCGTCGTCTCATTCTTCTTCTTCTTCTTTTTGTTTATTCGTCGTCTCATTCTTCTTCTTTTTTTTGTTTATTCGTCGTCTCATTCTTCTTCTTCTTTTTTTTGTTTATTCGTCGTCTCATTCTTCTTCTTCTTCTTTTGGTTTATTCGTCGTCTCATTCTTCTTCTTTTTGTTTATTCGTCGTCTCATTCTTCTTCGTCATCTTCTTATTTTGTTTATTCGTCGTCTCATTCTTCTTTTTTTGTTTATTCGTCGTCTCATTCTTCTTCTTCTTCTTTTTTTTGTTTATTCGTCGTCTTATTCTTCTTCTTCTTCTTTTTGTTTATTCGTCGTCTCATTCTTCTTCTTCTTCTTCTTTTTGTTTATTCGTCGTCTCATTCTTCTTCTTCTTCTTCTTTTTGTTTATTCGTCGTCTCATTCTTCTTCTTCTTTTCCGTTTATTCGTCGTCTCATTTCTCTTCTTTTTTTGTTTATTCGTCGTCTCATTCTTCTTCTCCTTTTTTTGTTTATTCGTCGTCTTCTTCTTTTTCTTCTTCTTCTTTTTTGTTTATTCGTCGTCTCATTCTTCTTCTTCTTATTCTTTTTGTTTATTCGTCGTCTCATTCTTCTTCTCCTTTTTTTTGTTTATTCGTCGTCTTCTTCTTTTTCTTCTTCTTCTTTTTTGTTTATTCGTCGTCTCATTCTTCTTCTTCTTTTTTTTTTGTTTCTACTTCTTCTTCTTCTTCTTTGCAAAAATTGATTCAAATCGGGGAGATTGTCCCGGTGAAACCAAACACGTCAAAACCCATTTGGGTGCAATAATAATAATAATAATTATTATTATTATTATTATTGTTGTTGTTGTTGTTGTTCTTCTTCTTCTTCTTCTTCTTCTTTGGTCCATGTCCTTTCAGAACGCGATCTTTTCACACCCTAAAAATCCGTTGTCGCGCACGTGTTCAGCCTACAATATTCTCAGCATCCTTCTGTAGAACAACATTTTTGATGTTAAAAATCGAGTAAAATCCGCGATTTATGCTAATTTTGTCTTTTATGTGCAGTATTCTTTTAGAACTATTGCGATCATGGCTCTTTACAATTTTTCATCCTTTGTCGGTCTTAAAAATGTTGTCTTTTGGTTATCTCCCTTAAACCTTCTTCAAGTTCGCTAGGTAGGTTATGTTCTCATTTCCTTTGACTCTCTTGCTTTCAATCTGTCCTGTGAGTATCAAACTTTCCAAACTTTCTTTTCACATTATCTACCCTAGAAATTTCAACTATCTCTTCCTGATGTTAAGTATAAGTGTCCATGTTTCTATTTTCTCTAGAACTCCACCGTCGTTCGCATGTTCGGTCCGTATTATTCTCAGCGTCCTTCTGTAGAGCAACATTATTTTTCGCTTCAAATTTCCTCTTCATCTGTGTGGAGATTGTCCAGTATTCACTGACACATAGGAGGAGGGATTTTACGTAACAGTTCAGTATTTATTTTCTTTGTTTCTAACGCAGTTTTCCTGTTTCTTAATCCTTTGCTTATCTTTTGGAAGTTATCTTTCGCTATTCCAATGCACTTAGGAATTTCGGTGTCGTATTTTGGGTCCTCTGTTAGAACACTTCCCCGATATTTACATTTTTGCACTTGTTTGATTCTGGTATCTCCGATTCGTAATTTGCATGCTCGATTGTCCATTTGCTAACAACTACAAATTCCGTCTTCTTGAAACTGATTTTTAATCCTTTATTCTGAGGTTATATATAAGTATACTTTTTGTTTCCATTTTCTCTAAAACTTTCTAGTTCAATCCATGGTATTCTCAGCATCCTTCTGTAGAATCACGTTTCTGTTGTCTCAAGTCATTTTTGAGGAGATTTTTCAGGCTTCACTGTCATATAGGAGGACTGATGTTACGTAAAATTTCAGTATTCTTTTCTTTGTTTCTAACGAATTTTTTCTGTTTCTTAGTATTTTGCTCATCTTTCTCTGCCCCAATGCACCTTTTGTTTTCAGTGTTGCATTTTCCATCATCTGTCAAAACACTTCCCCGTACCGTATTGTAATTTCGTACATATGTTGAAAATCAGCATTCAAACACTTTTTTTCTGGATTCTAAAACCAATCCCTGATCCTGGTGTAGAAGAACGTATCTATCACAGCTTGCGCATTTACTAGTATATTAACGAAGATCAGACAGTTAAGCCATCAGTATTGATTTAAACAGACTTTTGCTAATATATAATTTGATTACATAATTCTTTCTTCGTAAAGTCATCATTCGTCTCGTACACGAGTATATATTGAAAATGGAAGAAAATAATTTAAAATTTAAGAAAAGGAAAAAAAAAATAAAACTCTTTTATGGAAACTCCAAAGAACTGGAGAAAGAAAAAACATAAGGAAACATGAGGAGAAGCCAAAAAAGAATATCAAAAGAGAGAAGGAAGAAAAAAAAGAAATACAAAATATATGAAGATCCTAAAAAAGCAGGAGAGAGCCGGGTTTTCCAGGATCTTAATTGCTGGCAGAATACGCACTTTGAAGTGTGAGGCCATCATTATTAGGTTTTAATATGCACCTGTGTATATTAATGATCGTTCAGTTACTGCCCATATAAGGATCCGATTCATCCGATGAAATTTTGCACCAACATTATTTTCAATCGGCGATTTACTAGATTAATTAATAGCCATTCCTCTACGCTATCGACGTAGATGAGCGTGTAAACTTACAGTGTTTAATTATTGCATCACTTTTTTTTCCGCACTTTCATGTTTTCTCCTATGAAGCGTAATCTTGTCGAGATGTTGCTATGGGAATGATATATAAACTAATAAGAAATGAATGTCACAGCGAATCGTAAATACGCATTTAAAAAAAAAAAGCTGATAAAAAGAATATATCGGTAAAAAAAAAAAAATTGAAAAAAAAAGGTTCTAGAAGAGAAAAGATAAATGGAAAACCTGATCAAAAGGCGCATTCGAATAGCGAAGGATGCCTTCAAATAGCTAAACAGGGTGCTAGAAAACAAAAGTCGTTAGATGTAAAAAAGAAAACCCTACTGGCCTGTTATGTAACATCGGTCCAATGCTAGACAATCTCCTCACAGATGAAGAAGAAACTTGAGACAGCAGAAATATGGTTCAACAGGAGGATACTGAGAATACCACGGACTGAAGATATAAGCAACGGCCTAACCAAAAGGACAATTATAATTAAAATTAGAAAAAAAGATAGTTGAAGTTTCTGGGACGCGGAACGAAGAAAGAAGGTTTAGAAAACTTGATACTCACAGGACATATAGAATACCCGAAGGCCAGTGGAAAGTATATCTTACTTAACGAGCTTGTGTAAACAACTGGCAGACTATGAGAGATTTAAAAAAAATACTATGAGATAGAAAGTTCAGGAAATTCTGGAGATCTATGATCGTTTACACCATGAAGGGATACGAAACATTGAAGAATATTAAAATGTCCATTATTCGCTAAAGGAAGCGAAAGAAGAGGTGATAGAAAGTAGGAAAAATTAATAAAATGGTGATGTCGGTGGAGAAAAGCGCTGGACGAATAAAACCAGGTGTATGTGCGGCTATCAGCAAAGACATTGAAACAAGCGAGCCGAATTCAAATTCCGGTCGAGACCGTTGCGTACACTGTTGTACTTTTAGGGAAAGGTATAAATATATTTCTCTTATACCCAAACTTAAATAGTAGAGCAGACGGAGTCGTTTAACCTGGAGTAGAATCTTATGAAAAAAGGAAAAACAGTAAACGCTTTTTGGGGGCTGAAATGTGTTAACTTACACGACTCTGATTTCTGTCACAGTGCGTTTTTATGAACCGATGCATACCCCCGGGTGGCCTAGGCTTTTTGGGAAATGGATGATTTTAACGAATCACCACTTTTAGAATGGTTGCCAACCGATACTATAGAACCGAGACTGTCTTTCTGTTTAACACATTTTTAGCTGAATGGGAAAAGAGATTGACTTTTTAAAAAATATTTCCCAAGCATATCTGCGCGTAAGTTAATGCAAAGAATTCGGCTGGGATTCGATCTTCGCTCTCCGATTCGTTACACAGCACGCACATTTCTAGCAGCCAACATAGGAAAGGAATAACACCAACTTCAAGCAATTTCACTTCACTTAGTTTGCTTGAGTCCCTATGCTACAGAGGAAGAGAAGAGAAGCTTCATAAAACGAACAAATCTTCGGCAAGATTAGCTTCGTAATAATTACAATAAAAGCTATTTTACTCGTATAGGCAACAGCTTAAAAGAGAAAGAAGAAAAAATTCTATTATAGCGAAATCACAGAGAATGAAATTCGGAGAAGCGTGAGGAAAAAAAAGAGACAAGCATGCGTGAGTAATCTGGGATTTTTATCGATGCAATTAACTCAAATTGTCTCGTGTAGGAAAGATTTCTACTTTGGAAATCATTAAATGTAAAAATATCCTAAAACGTTAACCCGACCCTCACCATCAAAAATATTATCATGTCGCGTTATTTGTGCGCCTGCGAAGATTAGAAACTCATATTTGAGTTTACACTCTACGCATATTTCATATACTTTTGCGCATGCGCAGATTGGAAACTCATATTCTGAGTTTACAACCTGCGCTTATTTAACATAATTTTGAGCATGCGCAGATTGGAAACTCATATTTCACATTTTGGGAAATCACATTTTTTTAATGTATAATTTCAGTTATTGAGTATTTTTTTCTAACGAAATACTCATGTTTCCTAATAATTTGTTTAGATTTCGTAAGACAGCTTTATTCAGATTTCCGTCCCGCTCGTCATATTTTTGCCTCGACTATTGGAACAGTACCCAGATAAATACATTTCTGTATTTGCCTGATCTATGTATCTCCAATTCGTAGCTCCGCCTATCGCCAGATTATTGGGAGTTGGCTGCGTTTACAAGAAAGCACCTCTAGATAGATTGCCACCAATAACTATCAAGCTACTATATGCCCATAAAGTGAGGGCCTGTGACTTAGTACAAGGACAACTATTGACCAGTTCCATATACTTTCATCTAAGTAATTTTTTCATACCAATTTTGCCCAATACAAGGCCTAAGACCACTCAAGTTATCGGGTGTTGTATGAGCGTAAGAAAAGGCAAGTAGTGAAGTTCACGCGGTTAGCAAGAAAAGATAATGGCTAACTAGAATTGAAGAGGTCAATTAGGAAAATATTCTGCCGGGTGTCTATTCCCGACAGCGGCAGTACTTAGGAAATAGTTCTACTTACTAATGCAATACAAAGGTAATCAGGATGATACACACTTTTGTACGTGGCATGGTGGGTCCCAGTTGTGAGGGCCAGTGTTGGTGGGATTAAGGTATGTAGCTCCCCAGAATACATTTCCTATGGAAATAGCGAAAGGGTCGTGACGTTTCGTCCGTGGTAAAGGCGGGTGTAGAGTGGAATATCACCCCCCCAACTCCGCGTAGACGCTTTTCAACTCTACCAAGACAGGCAAGTGAAGACTGGTCAGCTTCAGCTCAGAAGGTCTGGGGGCGAGATATGATTTTTCACGAACTTTCGATAGGAACCACAGGCTGGAATCGTCTTCCCAAGAGGACATTATCACGCCCACTTGGACAAATCAAGTACGGTGAGGCCCAAAAGCGGGCCTTATGTCTTGAAAGTAACGCTCTGTCTACTCGAACTCACGCCAGTGTATTATGTTTTTTTTTTTCACATAACACCGATTTTGCCGGAAGCGTTAAGCTATCAATTTTCTCTATCGTACTTCACGCTTGTAGAACTGTCTTCTGTAGTCTTGCTTCTCGGTCAGCTTTGGTCTTCGGAAATTTAAATGCAGTGAAAAAAAGCGTTATCTTCTGTCTTTTTAATGCTTGTGTAACGTTATTGATAAATTGGTATAGTTACTGACAGAAAATTAAAATGCATGAAACGTACAACGATATACAAAAATAAGACTTGAGATACGTATTGACATTAATAACAAGAATTTGTTTTGTTTTTTTTGTGATGTGAATTACAGATATTGGTATGGTGGGTATTAAAAAGGTTCTCAATGTTACTGTCTCTCTTGTTTCTTTAAAAGTTTGTGATTATTTATTTTGTTTGTTCCGAGAATATCGTTGGTGAGGATAACGTTTGGGATCGTCAGATTTCGTTTTTCCGGAGGCATGAGGATAACTGAGTGTTGGACCTTTTTAATACTGCTCTTGCTTCTTGCTACTCTACTGACGCTATTGTCCTAACTGCCATCGCTTGTGATGGAAGAGCCGTTTTTATAATCGGATTTATAAAGGATGAAATATAGTTCTAATCTTTCATCACTGGTGGCAAGGTTGTTTTTAGGATGATGAATTTTTTTTTATCTTCATTTCAGGTATGATGCAATATCCTATTTTCCATCGTCACTGGTGGCAAGGTTATTTATAGAATGATGAAATATCATCATCATTCTGGATGATAACACTTGTTCCTTTATTTTTCTCTATCCTTAATAGTATCTTTTCAACCTATCTAACTCTGTGTAGCTAATTATGTCTTAGTGGCTTTATTGCCTTACTTGGGCGAAATACGTAAGAAAACGTTTTCAGAATTAAAATAAGATATTTGTAGGTGCATATAACCGACTTTTAACATAATAAAAAGTCTACTTTAAAAAAAATTAAAAGTGAAAATTTTCCAAACTAACAGGAAAAAAATCAATGTATAAGCTTTCTAATCTCCCTTGATAACTAATGTATTATTCCTTTATTAGAAAAAGGAAAACAAGGAGCATCCATTTATTAGCGTCGAGAATTGTGTCCTGTTACCATAATGATGTAATATCTCATTAGTAAGCAGGGGAGATAAGGATGCTTGTGGGATGTTCATATAATATGAACGTGTGTTTTATATTATACAATTATTTCCAGTGATAAACTGTTGCTAGATAAGCCAGAGAGAAGCTGAAAAATAGCGAAAGATGAAATAAAGAAGAGAAGAATTTTGAAACTAGAAGAAAGTGAAGATGATGTTAAAGGAAGATAAAAAGAGAAGGCAATAAAGAAATGAATATAATTAGAAAGATAACTGAGAAAGACAGAACGAAAAAAAGCCTATCACGGGAAATGAGGCTATATATACGTATAAATTCACCTTCATTCCTGCCGTGCGCCAATGCCTTATGGTAAAGTCTTCGATCCCGGCTTGAGGCAATCGGATGTATAGTCACACTGATGAGCTGTGAAACAGCGAAACAGTCTGCCTATAGATGACAATATATACATGCTCCTGAAAAAATATTTCGACTAAACTCCCGGGGAGAAAAGTGAATTTGTAAACAGTGTCTATTACAGCTGCTGATGCAAGACTCTTCCTTAAGACGAATTGACTTCTCCAGTCACTGGTGCGTTTATCTTAAAAAAAAATTATCTCCACTTGAGGCAATCGGATATCTAGCAACAATGATGCGCTGCGAAACAGTCTGTCTGTAGATGACAATATATATATATATATATATATATATATATATATATATATATATATATATATATATATAATTGTGTATTTGCCAGCAATCCCTCTTGTAAGCAAGTTTCACTAAAGACAATTGACAAGGTACTGCAATTAAGCTTTTGCCTTATTTTAATTGTGTTCGTATAAGTGTTCTCTTTTCTGGGCGTAAATTGTGCAAAAATTGTCCAAATATTCTGTATATCCGAGCGTTTTCGTCTATTCTAGAAGAATTATGTGTATATATATGTGTGTGTATGTCAGTATGAGTGTGAAGTATGTGTGTTACATATCATGTCGTCATTTTAAACAGACAAACGAGAAGAAAAAAAGCCTATGTAAAAAGAATTAAATTGCTTTTGTCTGCTCTTTATTTATATATATATATATATATATATATATATATATGTGTGTGTGTGTGCGTGTGTGTGTGTGTGTGTGTGCGTAAATATTTGGATATGACTAAAATCTATATGTAAAAAAAAACAGTATGAATATGAGTAAAATTTTCTTTTCCTTTTTCTTCATATATATATATATGTGTGTGTGTGAGTGCATGTGCATGATTTTTAATGTGTGTTCGTATGTGTGATATATCATGTCTCAGTTGTAAACAGACAAACGAAAAGAAGAAAAAGATAGAGTAAAATGAACTGAATGGCCACCCCTACTGATTTCTGGCTACATGAGTTGTGAATATTGCTTTTTAACTAAACATTAGTTTCTCATTAAAAAGAATAAAAATAAAAAATATATAAGGAAATATGAAAATAACAAAAACTTTATTCACGCGAAATTTCATTCCATCATTTGAAATGATGTCTACGCATGCGTATCGGCCTGATTTTATGGGCTGTATCGTGCAGCCATTTTGTGCATAGCTTTTCACCAACATATTTATATGAAAAAAAGAAGAAAAAAAACTTGGATGAAATAAAATAAGAACTCAAGGAATATAACAATGAAAACAAAACAACTATCACAAACAGAAATGTAAAGGAGTAAAAGAGACTAGAAATTAACAGCGATTATATGAATAACATTTTCTACAATAACCATCAGACGATGAATAAATGGCATCGCATAGGCAGGAATACTTATTTATGACATAGAAATGAATATAACAGTAGGACAAGGGACGACACTCTGTAAAGTACAGAACTAATTTTTTTCATCTGTCAAATTAAATCATATTTCCTCCGACTCGCTAGACATTTAAGACATCTTACGACATCTTACAACACCAAGAAAAAAATAATCACATTTTCACACCTTCAAGAATATATTTCACACATAAAATGAGTTCAGCCAGGTGTTGCACTTTTGGTTTCTGTAATATGCATGTTTTCACGTGGCGGTGTTTTTAACCCCACGCCTAGAGTGTTTTGATTTCAGATTCGTGCTTACCCTGGAAAATTTGCTAACCAAAACTGAAGAGTCCATTTGACCCTGATGTTTAACCCATAGCTGTCGTGTGTGGAGAGGATATTATCCATACTTCGGCCAACTTTATCTGAGGGATGCAACGAACATGGCCGGAATTTTAACTCGACGAAACGATCCCACTTTTTCTACAAGTCCCCCTGCAAGATCCAAATGAATTGACTTGTCCCTTAAGGAACTGCATTCCTGACCAAAACCAAATACAAGAATAATTATTTTGGGCATTCCACTACATGCCTCCTATCAATCTCAGGCAGGTCCCATTTAATCACACACGGAAACCGACCAAATTCCGTTCGCAACTTACTCATAAAATGTACGACCATAAGAGCTTCGTCCGGAAGCCAAAATAGGCTAAAAATAATGACTGTATTAATAATAAAAAAGAAAAAAAAGAAGAAAAAGCCAACATTCAACAATATCAAATATGAACACACCCAAAATGCGCTGAACGTATTTTTTAAAAAAAAAGTTTAAAAAAGTATCGATACACATATATAAAAATCCACATATCCAGTTAAGAATTTAAAGAAAAATCCATTAATAAAAAAAATTAATAAATATATTTATCGCAGTACCTTGTGAGTCGTCTTTATAAAAGTTGTATATATATATATATATATATATATATATATATATATATATATAAATATATATATATATGTGTGTGTGTGTGTGTATGTAATTGTTTATTGTAATATATTTGTTGAGATATATTTTCATATTTACTATTGTAAATATGCTGTAATTTTGAGGTAAATACTTTATCTGTAGGCAAATAATTCAATAGACTATTTGTTTATACACACATATGCGCGCATATATATATATATATATATATATATATGTGTGTGTGTGTGTGTGTGTGTGTGTATATAAAGTATACATATGCATAACTAAATGTTATTTAAAATTCGCATTGTGTATTATTTCAGATATAATCAGCATCTTCTTTCTGACTGTTTTTCATTGTTGCCTTGGAGATGAATAGTGTGTTCTATTGAATATGTTGTCCCAAGTTCTAAGATCATGTTTTATAAATCATATTCTAGTCGCAATAATTCTACATTCAGGGTGATAGCATATTGATCCGTTTCGGCACAAAATAAAGACGGAAATTATATTTCAATTCGGTGATGAGAAAGAATCAAGCTGTCGAGAAATGAAAACGTAAGGGGAAAGAGCTCGCATGAAAGGTGGTCGGCGGTGGCAACTTTATGAAGAAATCTGTGTCTTTATAGTAAAGAAAGCGAAAAAAGAAAGTAATTTCATAACCAATAAAATAAGAACTGAAGAAAGAAATGAAGAGTAAGAAAACAATGAAGAATGAGTTTGAACCTAGAGAGGGCGATCGTGAGACTACGCACCTTAATATACACAATGGGGCGACAAAAAAATTATGTAGACCTCCAAAAAGACATTAGAAAATATCGCACGTATCATAGCATTTAGCGAGTTTGTCATCATGATTCGATTTGAAATTCGATCTTTGGTTTGGTTTGGGTTTTTTTTACGGCATATCAACCTCATTTAATTTAATGCCGACAAAATTTTTATTGCTGGTATATTTTGTTTTGTCAAAAAATCTATTTCTGGTAATATTTTTCCTTCAAAAATCCATTGCTGGAAATAATTTTTCCTGAAAAAAGGTATAGCTGGTAACATATTTTTTTTCCAAAATGTAATGCTGGTAATAGTTTTTTTCTTCAAAAATCTATTGCTGGTAATATTTTTTTCCCAAAAAAGGTATCGCTGGTAACATTTTTTTTCCAAAATATATTGCTGGTAATAGTTTTTTTCTTCAAAAATTTATTGCTGGGAATAATTAAAAAAGAAAAAGTATTTCTGGTATTAAAACCTCTTTTTACATTTTCATAGTGTTTTTACCCCAGTTTTAGGGTTAACTATTTGCCTATAGCTGGGACCCTAGCAGGTGCTACCACCCTGGGTCAGAGCAGACCTGGTAACACCAACAATTAAGAGGTGGTTACACGCTCCTCAAAACCTCCTGATCAGAAGCCTTGCTGCTGGACGTAGTTTATCTTCTAACCCAAGAGGCGGATGTAGTTTATCGTCATACCCAGGACGGGAAATTTGATCTTTAATGTATCTTTTAACCTTGCTAAACACAGAAATACCACTACGCTATTTGGTTTAAAACAACCTCTTAATTTAGAGGTTAAATGTAAAATATGGAAAATATTTTTAAATTGCTTAATACACCCTTCCCTAAATATTCCGATTTACACAAGTTTCTTAATAAAAATACAGTTAAATTAAGTTATTGCTGAACTAGTAATTTGAAACTACAATAAAAAGACAAAGCACCAGGAATTCCAAAGCTAACGCGCAGCAAGATATATTTAACAGTTAAACATGTAACTGTAGAGATAAAGGTAAATGTCCACTGGATGGAGTTTGCAAAAAGGAAAGAGTAATTTACAAAGCCGAAGTAAAAGATATAAATGACCAGAGCAAAGTATACGTGGTGTGTACTGAAGCCAGCTTCAAGAAGAGATGGTATACTCACAAGTCATCATTCAAACTAGAAAGCCTTAGGAATTGTACCAGACTAGCCAGTTACGCGTGGGATTTAAATGTAAAAAATAACAAAGATCCGATTGTAAACTGGAAAATATTAAGAAGAGCAAAACCTTTCAGCAATCGTAGTGATATATGCAAACTGTGCCACGAGGAAAAATTAATAATAATAACATTTCCAGACCAAAAATATATATTAAATGAAAGATCTGGAATAATGTCGCGATGTGTATACACTAAAAAAGTATTTTTTGAGTTCGTACGAACCTGGATGAAAGTATGTAAGATTTATTTATCAACCTCCAATACAATTTTAATACTCTTTCCTTACTACTGATTAGCTGATCCCCACCTCTCTCTCTCTCTCTCTATATATATATATATATGTATATATATATATATATATATATATATATATATATATATATATATATATATATATATAGAGAGAGAGAGAGAGAGAGAGAGAGAGATGAAGAAATATAGATTTAAGGTGTGCTATATTTTTGGAATAAAGTGCTCAATATCAGAGATAGAGCGTATGAAAGGCTGTTTCATGCTAGACACAATCGTGAGGCCGCCTGACGATTGCGTCTAGCATGAAACAGCCTGTCACCTCTGAGTGTTGACTTCATTGTTCACTTATATATATATATGACTGTCTGAAAAAGAAATGAATCCATCCAATATCCGAACATTTAGCATGAAGTTTTTCCCAAAACAATTGATGAATATTCCAGAATTAAAATTATATTGGACTAGTTTCGTTAAAACATACTCAAAGCAGAAACTAGAATGGAATTGGTATGTACTTAATGATGCCACCTACTCTGAATTCATCAGAAATTTCAGTAAATATTTTAGTAAGTATTAAACACCTGAGCTAACTGGGCGTATGGATCAGTTATAACAAATTTAGTATAGGAACAAATGAAATTGAGTATGTAATAGGTTGTGTCAAAGTTGGTTTCACCCCAAACCGGAAATTGCCAAAAAAACAAAGCATTACTGGCGCTGCAGAATCACTAATAAATACCTGTACTAGATAAGAAAAAAAACACATCATTTGACTTTCAACAGCAGCCACATCTGAAATGGATACCACTTCGAATTTGAAAAGAAAATAATGTTATCAAGATGTTGACATTCCACACTTCTTCAAACAAAAAGTTTACGAAGGAAAGAACACTGAAAAGACCTATGAAATTTACTGGATTTGAAAAAGACCTTTTTTACTGAAAAGAATTGCTTTAAATGATGTTATTTTATAAAAATTTCAACCGACAGTAGTACTGTCTGCTCGGTCAATTAATGCAAACGTTCTTTTATGAGGAAAAGGAAATATCTAATATTACCTTTACCATATATATATATATATATATATATATATATATATATATATATATATATATATATATATATATATGCATATATATCAAGAGAAAGAGAGAGAAAGTGGGGAGAGAAAGAAAGAAATAGAAAGAATAAGAGAAATTGAGATTAATACGGAAATATCCATAAAAATAATATATTGTAAAATTGAAGATTAGGAGCCTCTGATGGAATCTATGAAAAAAAAAATGAAGTTCTTACGTAAAAAGTGAATAAATAAATAAACTATTCGGGAGATTATTGAATTAAAGAAATGAAGTGGAAATACAAAAGTTTATCTGACCAACCTCTGGGAGGCATCGGCTGTAACGTTTTCAAGAAAGAAAATCTTCAGGAAAGAAGAAGGACAGTTTGCTTGGGAAAAGGCTGTAAGAGCTGGGTGCTGAACTAAAAAAAAACAAGCCTAATATGAATAAGTATAATAATTGTCGTTCTAGATGAGATGTCTAATTGATGATAAGGCTTACGATGGGAAGCGAAATGAAGAAGAAGTGATTAAAAGAATGATTACTAAAAGAAATATCGACGAAACAAAAGGAATAGATCGAAAGAAAAGGGAGCAAACGTATAAATATGATAACAGAAATAAACGGAAAGCTGGAAGGAACCCAATTATCGAAAGAAATTGAATGGGTGCCCAGGAGCCTCATATATGAACAGAAACTATTCGTAACACATAAACCGGTATGAGGTATATAATAAATAAAATCCGTTAGGTTTATTAGGTTTTTAAGATGACAGACTCTATAGACCGGCGCTACAAAATCACAAACAGATACCATCACCTAAAAACAAAGACCACAACGTTTGATGACATCTACCAGTAGGAACAATTAATTAATGGCATCAATAGAGAAAATTATGATATAATCAATATGCTGATTGTTCACACTACCTGTTGTATCCTTAAAGAGGTTACAAACAGACAAAAGTGGTACTCGAGTGACAGGAACAGTTACACGGACATAGATGAAAAAAGAGAGGTTTACTGTAAAAGAGAACACACTACTAAAAGACAGGGAATTAGTTAGCAGGTTAGTAATTACCGAAGCAAGGTTATTTACCTTACATCCCCGCGAGGCAGGATGTGGCACAAGGCCGATTTTAAATGCGGGGCAAAACCTAGCCCGTAGGCTCGAACAAAAATTCCCCGTAGACCCCGTAAAAGAACGGGGCCGGGTAGCTACCTAGCACCCCAGACGAGACTCTACCCTTATATAATTACTATATATATTTATTGATATAGTCAGTCCACAATAGGCAATAGGGAGAGTGGAACATTCCATTGCAACACCTTCCTCGAGCTAATTTTTCTATGACATTTTGCTCAATATATATTCTTTTTGGAATCAGGACATAACTGACTTTTTTTGTTCCTAGTACTTTTCCTTCTCACCAATACCCAAAACAAAACTCTTAGAAGAAAGTCCGCAACGATATGGAGAGATATCAGTTGCCAGCTGATATCTTACTAAAGACCCACCTGCAACGCATCTTAGAAATCGTTTTAACAATTATCTGTATTAGCAAAGAATATCAAGTTAATGGAGAAGACCTCCCAATAATCAGACCAAACGATCATTACAATGTACCTCACCGAGTGAAACTAGTCTCTGGGTTCTTGATGAATTATTTTTTTTAGATAAAGCTGACAAGACAAAGAACGATGGTTTCTACAAGACAGTGGTCACTAGCAGCCGAAAACAGAAATGCACAAAGAGGGACATAAGTCTTCTCGCTCTCACGCGACAGGATCAACGCCCGTTAGCCGGTTCGTTTCCTCGACTCCCCTAACCTATGCCTCGCTCGGCAATCAGCAGATGCTTACAACGGAATAAAATTTATCTACTGCTAAAATCGTCTCAAGGTTCTATTTCGTAGGTATCGATCTGGTCAAAGAGTTATTTTTAAGCAACAAACGTTGGACTGAACGAAGCAGCATCCTTAGAACGAATTTAGTGTCTGACCTGAGCTGCAACGTTACAAATACTAGATAAATCGATAAAGGATAGTGGACCTATGAAATCTAATTACCTGAAAAACCTTTAAGCAAATAATTCCATAAAGTCAACCGACAATCTATTGGCTCAATGAATGCCAATATTTCCTTTATAGAAACGGTTGCTTCTATCTTTGCCGTTATAAATATCAGGGATTTACACATTGAAGCCTACCGTTCCTATTTTAGTTTTTGTTTGGTTTGATTTGTTTTTACGGCATATCAACCTGAACGGGTTATTTAATGCCAGCAAGATTTTATTGCTGGTTGTTCAAAAATGTATTACTGGTGATAAGTTTTCGTCAAAAATGTATTGCTGGTATTAATTTTTGCTCAGAAAATTTATTGCTGGTATTAAAACCTATTTTTACACTTTCATAGTGTTTTGACCCCAGTTTTGGGGTTAACTATTTGCTCATAGTTGGTAACCTAACAGGTGCTACCAGCGCGGACCAGGGTGGACCTGGGAACACCAGCAATTAAGAGGTGGTTGCACATTCATCACATCCTCCTGATCAGTGGCCTTGCTGTTGGACATAGTTTACCCAGTACGCAGATGCAGTTTATCGTCTTACCCTGGACACCCTATTTTGGTTAAAGAAGAGATAGAAGCAGCAACAGCAACAAGAAAAACAGAAACAGAAAAGAAAGAATGAAAAAAAAGAAAGAATTAATTCCTGAAAAAGACTTTAAGAAAATTAAGAAGGCAATGATTAAAATAGGACACCGAAAAGAAGAAAAAAAGAAGGAGAAAGTGAAGGAAAACGAAGAAGAAGAAGAAGAAGAAGAAGAAGAAGAAGAAGAAGAAGAAGAAGAAGAAGAAGAAGAAGAAAGCAGAAAATAGAGAAAAAAGAAGAGGAAAAAAGTAAAAAGAAAACCCAAAAGAATACGAAAATGAATAATAAATAAAAGAAATCAAGCAAAAGAAGCGTAATAAAAACAAAAAAACAAACAAAAAAAAATGGATGTTTTGGGTCTAACCTTCCATTGCTATCGAAAAGAGGTCAGTTTATGATTGATATTTCCTGTCCGGGAAAGACGAACAGATTCCTCGGTCAATCAAAAAGTTATTTATATAAATCGAAAGGGTCAGTGACATGTGTATGTAAACGTTTGCATATGTGTTTTCGTGGGTGCATATATGCATACATATCTACTTATTCAAATAGGACCATGTGATATAAACGGGACTGCACGGCAATAAACCTGAACTTACAGCAGAACATACATTGCGGTTGAGGGAGGTCTCAAAATGTTGCTTATTATTGACTGTATAGGCGAGTCTAATCCATTATTACTTCATTTGATAATGCAATTCAGTATGAAGTCATTATTTATGGATCTCCTTAGCAGGAATTACAGCCATATCACGTAGAAACAAATGTTTTCCTACGACCACCAAAGTTAAGCAACGTCGATCCTGCCCAGTACTTAAATGTGTAACCACTTGGGAATGTCGGATGCTGTAAGCTTGAAAGTATGGGTGATGTAATGGATAATGGCTCGGAATGAGAAATCGAAGAGCCGAGTTCGAATTCCAATCGGGTGTGTTACATTCACTTTGGAAACGTATGAATTAATCTCTTCTCCTTTTGATCTATGTCTTAAATAACAGGACAGACTTGATACTGTAGGCTTAGTTGGCAACCAGTCTACCGCACAAAGTAACGTCGATCTTCAGAATACTTCCGCCGAGTGAGTTATGAATCGGAAAGCGACATGGTTAACCAAGCGTGCATCAGACATGGATCCAAATGCAGGAATGAATATACTGAGTAAGAATCCTTCCAACAATCTTGCGAAACATAATTTTACTAATGATAACGAGCAAGCAGAATGCATACACTACTGATCAAAAATTTGAAGCCATCCCAGAATTCGCATGGAATGTACTTGTCAGGAGAGTGAAAAAAAAAAGAAAAAAGAAGAGCTCTTAGATTTATTAATAAACGAATGGAATCAATTATGAAACTTATGAAAAATATTGAAACTTATACTTTGATAAAGTTTTACAACTAATACCAAAAGTTTATACCAGTGATCAAAACTAAAGGAAGGATATTTTGACGAGAGCAAAATTTAAACATAAAAAGCATTTTTACATTTTGCCATAATAAAATTTCTAATAAAAATAATGACATTTTTTTATCAAAATAGACACGCTTGTTTACTAGGAATTGAATTAAGTGGAATTATTTTTGCCAGGGAGGATTTTGCGTGCAATTTTAGTTCCATATATATATATATATATATATATATATATATATATATATATATATATATATATATATATATATGTATGTGTGTGTGTGTGTGTGTGTAATTAGTTAGTTAGCTACTTAAGGATGTTATTTGATAATCCGTATAGATAATTTCAAGTAGGGTGTAATCGAGAGAGCTCAATGTAAAAACAAAGCAAAATCTGAAGAATTAGGACCAATATCCCGATCATGAGGAAACAAATTATAATCCCATGAATCATTAAAGCTGTCTGCTTCTTAATATATATATATATATATATATACACATATATATATATATATATACATATATATATATATATATATATATATATATATACATTTATATATATATAGATATATATACATTTATATATATACATTTATATATATATACATATATATATATATATATATATATATATATATATATATATATATATATATATATATATATATATATATATTACGTTTTATGTGGGTTTCCATTGCACGCGACTTTCTTTTCCTCGCTGCAGCCGTGATTGTTTTGCTTGTAATCCCGTTCTCTGTTGGCGAAGAGTTTTTTTTTGGGGGGGGCGAGAGACGCTGCTTCCGTATGCGATAGGCAACAATAAACTACAGAATAACTCAAAATTGATCGCTGCTTTTAAGCATTAAATTAATATTTAAGCTTACCTTTTAAAAGTTCAACGATAATTCTTCCACCGTCGCTTAAATTAAAGACAATTTGATGTCCATAAGTTCTTATTTTCCATAGAAATAATTTTTGTTTTTATGTCATGGGTGACTTTCGCTGGATTCCGTAATTAATTTCAATTATTCGCAAATTTATTTTTAAGTTATAATAATTGTTCTATCTGCGAAAAAGTTTCCTGGCAGAAAATCACGTAAAAGATCGACGAAAACTATCGCAGTAATGAAAATTTGTGAATTTAAAATTTCAGGATTGTGGATCCGGACCCGACACAGAATGATTTTCATTTGCTCACGGAGTCGGTCTGATTCCAAAATGGTATGATATGATGAATAACGGCCTCTAGAACAGAATTTGAAAAAGTGTGACGCACTGACATTCATACATATATATATATATATATATATATATATATATATATATATATATATATATATATATATATATATATATATATATATATGTATTACATGAATCATTCATACAAAAAGCAGATTGTGAAGTTAATGATATAAATAGCAAGAATAACTCTCGTAAACAATTTTTAATAAAATACATTAACCTCGAACCCGTTGATGAATGTTATGATCCCTGTTTATAAATTCCAGTTGTATAAGGACTTTTTTTAATACAAGCACCACATTCTTGATATATATATATATATATATATATATATATATATATATATATATATATATATATATATATATATATATATATATGTGTGTGTGTGTGTGTGTGCTATAAGTAAAACAGTGAAGATAGCCACTCGATGACAATTCGAAAGGCCAGCTTCCCTTAGGCAGTATTTCCTTAAATTTATTTCTGAATGCGTTTTGTCAACCATTCACAAGGAGAAGATCCCGAGAGAACAAGAAGTACTAGCAGTAAACATTGGCGGTCACAATCTTAGCAACATACGATAAACAGATGACACGATGTTGATAGCAGACACAAAGCAAACTGCGAGAGAATGTAGTAAAAGAAAGGACCGATCATCAATTATGAGAAGACAAAATATATGGCTGTCAGCAAAAGGGAGAGCCCAAGATGCGAACTAAGAATTAGAGACGTCAGATTCAAGGAATTGCAAAAATTTAAATATCTATGCAGTGTTTTATTAACAGGAGGTGAATATGTGACGCTGAAAGCCAAAGGCGGTTTGGAAGAGCAAATGATGACTTCCAAAATTTAAGCAAGGTGTTAAGAAATAGGAATTTCAGGAACGTGTTAAGAAATACGAAAATTGACTGTGATGTAATATCGATCCTTCCACATATCTGTGACTGGTTAATCTCCTTACAGATGAAGAAGAAACTTGAAGCAACAGAAATTTGATTACACTAAGAATGCCATAGACGAACATGTGAGCAACGACGAAAGTTTCAGGAGAATTGAAACAAAAAAGTTACTTATACTTAAAACCAGAAAGAGACAACTGAAATTTCTCGGGCACATAATGAGGGTATATATATATATATATATATATATATATATATATATATATATATATATATATATATATATATATATATATATATATATGTGTGTGTGTGTGTGTGTGTGTGTGTGTGTGTAATTTTTTATTTACACATTAATTAAAGTCGGAGCCTCATTTAGAGCTTCAGTGAACAAAAAGTCGGAGCCATTTTCACATGTCCTTACTTGGAACACATAAAAAATAATGTAAATTACAGAACACAGTATACTCTCGTTGAAACGGCTATTGAAAGGCACTTATGTGCAAGGAATGTGAGAAGCAATCTGATTGGCTGATATGAAAAGCAGCCAACTAATCCCGAGGCTTGTATAATCGGACCAACAGATCGGCCCAGTTCTCTTCATTGTCATACAGCTTTTCGGGCGATAGATCGGCCTTGCCATCTCCTAAGATTAACTGCCTTGTTCATGCTTAGCGGTTCTTCAGAATGTCCGCCTGTTTATCTTGAACACTTCTTAGATCCATTTGTCTTTTCAGGTTTTTCAAAAGGAATGCCACAGACTGCCAACAGTTTGAAATAATTTCATTGCATTAGTTTATTAAATTCTTCACGTTCTTTACTTTTATAGCTTGCAGCGTTTCCATATTGTATAGAGGCTGTGTTAATGGACATTAACTAAAATGATAGAGTCTAAGCTTGATTGAAGCTACACTCGAATGCTGAGAACTATACAAGTCTCTTGGAGACAACATCCAAATAAATCACAGTTCTATGGACCCATCGATGCTATATCTACAATCTTATGCGAACGCAGAATGAGCTTTGCAGGACATTGCTGATGATCAATACAAGGGCTTGCGAGTGGTTATGCTCTGGGTACCTAGCCATGGAGGAAACACAGGTTGATTACCCAGCATCCAACTACATTGACCAGTGATATTATGGAAGAGGATGCCACACTAATGACGTTCCGATCTTGATGAAGGACCGTGATGGTTGGCGTGATAGACCCATGAATGTCCGAGCTAGCTCGGGAGATTAAAAATAACTTGTAATATCTCTATCTTTTTTTTTTTAATTATATGTCTGTCGACTACAATACTTCCCGGGGCATTTAAAATAAGCGGCACCCATTTTGAAAAATCGCTGAAAGTGGAAGATGCTCTTAATGTGTGAATAAATAAATACATAAATGTCATTTCTACGTGTAATAAAAGGCTCTTTCGAAATTATCATTATAGAGCACTTTTATATATATGAGAAAAAGAGTATAAAATATATACGATGTCTTTTTTAAAAAAAGAATCGTATCTGTTCGTATGGGAACGGAGCAGATTGACGCTACTTGGCACTGGTGGACCTTAAACTCACGCTTACATAAGATATAACATTTTGGTCACTTCTGTTGTTTACAGCAGTGATTGGAAGGGAAGTGTGTAGAGTGTAGTCGTCTCAGCCTACCATAGATGTTCCATCATTGAGCATGGCTTGTGCAGCTGTTTTAGGCTAACACACCATTGCTCATTCGCCCATTGCGATTTTTGTTCTTTTCAATAATTATATCCAATTGGAAAAGAACAAAATTTCACGGCGTCGAGGAAATCAGAGAGAATGCGACGAGACAGCTGCTCACTCTAAAAAAAGGTGCTCTGGAAACAACGTATGATAATTTACGTGGCTTCAGAAGGGGACTATTTCGAAGGAGATTAAATGCCAAATTTATATGTGTTGTAGTTTATTTTTATAGCACTGGACACGATATTTTTTTATCAGCCCTTATATAGCATATCTATAACATAGGTTTTGTGCATGTAAGTGGTTTTGTTTTGATTTTAGCACATTGCAAAACCAATGGTTATTGCATTTAGTGATTTTATAGAAGTTATATCAATATATTAATTATAGTATTGATTGCGTTTTACATACTTTTGCCATCTATTTATTTTTTTCTGAAACCAGATAGAACCAGTGTCAGTCTTTTCTTGTTTTTTTTTAAAAAACATTTCACCCCAACGAAGAGGAAAGCCACCGGTACGCAGAGCGTACAGGGAGTGAAAGTGAGAGAAAAGACTGAGTATATGGAGGATTGAGAAAAAGATAAAAAATGAACGGAATTCAAGAAGATAGAAAACTGCCAACTGACGTTGTATTTAAACTATTGAAGATT
>OZ038490.1:62970064-62975064 GCA_964036315.1 Acanthosepion esculentum
ATATATATGTAATACGTATATCTATCTATCTATCTATCTATCTATCTATCTAATATATATATATAAATATATATATATAATACATACATATATATATATAAATGTTTTTCAAGGGCAATTTATATATATATATATTCCTCACACCAAACCTAGGATACACATTCATATAAACATGTCCCCAAATCCTTTATTTTTATGTTATTAAGTTTAAAAAACTTTATGGTAGATGGCGATATGTTATCATGTCGATTAGGTTACATTTTTCATTCGTGTACCTTTGTGGCTAAGTTGTGTGTAATAGTAGAGTTAAACGAGAAGTGTTCTGTTTATCAGTGGCGAGATATTCATTTTGCGTTTCTAAGGAAGGCGTGTTATCCAACCTTTGCTGCTGTTTATCATCGCGTTGCTGAGACAGGATCCGTGGCACGGGGAACTAGACATCGAATATGTACGTGATCCACTAGCCAGTAATGAACTTAATAACACTTAATAACTCAAAAACGAAAGATTTGCTGACATATGTTTATATGGACTTTGTCCTTGTTTTGGTAGGTGGAATCAGCCCTCAATCTTTGTAAAAGTATTTTGAAACACCCTATATATATATATATATATATATATATATATATATATATATATATATATATATATATGAGATAAGTACGTAAATCAATATAGTATTGAAATAATGTCTCTGTATAAGATTAGTAAATATAAAAATATAACTACTATATAACCACTGAAGTAGATAAAAGTATGCAAGTTTCCAACAAGGAAATATTTCCAACATATTTTGTTTATACTTAACAAAAGACCAATTATATATATATATATATATATATATATATATATATATATATATATATATATATATATATATATATATATGCCAGATAACACAAATAGTAAACATATTTGTTAAAATTGAACGTATTAAAAGGGCTCAATACAAAATCAGAAGACAAGACTTGCAGAGCCGTTCAATATCTGGAAGGGATGAATGCAGACCAGAGCACACTACCGCCCGCGGCTTCGACCTCTACGGTCTCCTCGAGTGGTTTGTTCAGGAAATCACCTACACATAGCTCAACAACTTAAGCACTTTCGAATCCGGAAGTAGTGGAGGGAGATAAGATTCTAAGTTTTACCGGGTTCAAATGACCCCAAGCCGAACTGCATTTAGTCATAATCACTGACCACCCGTTTTCATATGTTGCTATAGCCAGTTTCACTTCCTGGCATAGCCAACACGTATTATCGACTATAATGTTATTCTTTAAATTTCTTAAATATATATATATATATATATATATATATATATATATAAATATATATATATATATATGTGTGCGTGTTTATGTGTGCGTGTGTGTGCATGTGTGTATATATATATATATATATATATATATATATTGAACGAACAGTTAATGGTGCAAAGTTTTTATCGTATTTATATTTTTATTTTATTTTTTCGTATTTACATTTTTGTTTTAATAAACAGTGTTCGATACAGAAGTGGAGCTTAAAGTTATGATTATATTAATTCATATAATTATAATATATATATATATATATATATATATATATATATATATATATATTATAATTATATTATAATATTAATATATATATATATATATATTATAATTATATTATAATATTAATATATATATATATATATATGTATATTAATTAATATAATTATAATATATATTATAATACATATATATATAGAGAGAGATAGAGAGAGAGATGAGAGAGAAGTATCCTCTCATGAAACCGGTTTGGCAAACAGAAACATGATTGATTATTATTTCGCTGTCAGGCAATTGAAACGATTTCCTGAAAGCCAGACAGCGATTCACAGGCAAACGTTTGATTTTCTTTTACAATTAGGAATTCGACAAGGTACACTAGTGGCACTCTCAACCGTCTCCCCACACAAATCCAAAACTCGGTTTAATGCATAAATATGCGTTAAACAATGCATATTTACGCTATAGATTTATTAACAACTGTGTAATGAAAATACATTGGATCACAGCCACATAAAAGACTACGTAGCTATTTACGAATGAAGTGTTTCCCGACATCAGATAACTGTATTCTTTTTATATGCTATGTACTTTCAGGACGTAGGCGATCATGGCTCTCCACCTCCCTCTATCCCTTGCAGCTCTCAACAAGTTCATTCCATCTGCTTCCTCTCCCAGACTCCGTTCTGTCATCTACTTGATTAAGGCCGCCAGCTATGTGATACGTTGTTTTCCCTTGTCTCTCCTTTCCTCTATTCAACCAGTTAGTATCAGATTCTCCAGGTCTCTTCTTCCTCATTATGTGTCCAAAAACTTCAGCTTGTTCTTACTGACAAACCTCCTCCTTGTTTGCACCCTCTCTCACCGTTGTTCTAACGCTCGGTCTATGATATGCTTAGCATCCTTCTGTAGAACCACATCTCCGTCGCTTCGAGTCTCTTCTTCATCTTTGAGGCAGACGTCCAGCATTCGCTGCCGTAAAGAAGGACAGATGTCACGTAACTGGTTAGTATTCTTTTCTTCGTTACCAAAGAAACCATACTCTGCCTAGCTTTTGGTATGTGTCATTGGCCATCCCAATACGTCTACGGATCTCAGTGTCGCACCTACTGACCTCTGTCAAAACGCTTCCCAGTATTTAAACATCCGCGTCTGCTTGATTCTAGTGTTCCTCAACTGCAAATTGCATTTCGGGCTCAACCTTTTACTGATGAAAATGCATTCTCCGGCTATTTTGGTTAAATATTTGAAGAAGTTTGATCTTCCTTGGGAGACCGTACTTTTGGCCTTGTGCCAGACTAACTTATGGAAACGACAACTACGAAGTTGTAATTTTTCATACCCTGGCAAATTTTGAGTTCAATGTTTAAGCTCGGCTGGGCAAGGCAAGGCAGGGCAGGTTCGGATTCACTGTAATCAGGGTGATCGATAACAAAGGAGAAGTGAAATAGGAATTATACGAGAAATCCCGAGATATCAGCGGAATGAGAGGACACACACATAATATAAAACTGGAAAAGCTTTTGTGACGCGTTTCATCCGTTAGAATTTCATCGGACTGGTCTTTGTTGACGTTGCCACGTCTACGCATGCGCACGAAACAAGAGACGCATTTAGTTTCAAAAGTTTTTGAAAGAATATTTCTTTTTCAATTTAGCCAAATTTATCTGTATTCTTTTTCTTTTTCTTTTTCTTTTTCCGTACATCATCTTTGTCCCTGATTATCTCCCACTATGACACTATTCTTCGATCATGTGTGATGAGATGTTATCTTTTATGCAATGGAGAATGCTATGTTGCTGTTCATTTTGGTAATTATTTGACATATAACGTGACAAATTTAAACGTGCATTAATAAAAGTAATTACAGGTTCCAGCATTGCATTCCATATTTTTCCTTCGCTCAATGTTCATAATTTATGGCAATTCTTTCTTTGTCTTTGGCATAGTCAGGGTTGTTAATCTTTTTGCTTTTTTTGTTTCTTTTCTTAACAATAATGTTCAAAATGTACAAGACCCACTACTTATAGTTTTCAGTAAATTCGAAGGATTTTAAATTACTTGTCATATCTGTGATAAATAGGCTATGATTCACATCTTTACCCCTAAGAACAGCAGCTCGAATTTATTTATATGAAGATGTCGGAGATAGTGCAAACAGTAGATTTTATATGATTATCGGTAGCGTTTTTTTTTATCTAGGAGATTCACTTCTCTTTCGTTCAAAAAAAAACAAAAAAAAAACTCACCAGCTTGTTACTTGGCGATAGCATTATGAAGGGCACTATTGTCATATCTAATTTTGACTGAGCTTTCAGTATGAGATTACTATTTGGGTATTTTGAATGCCGGAAAGTGGCAAGCATTTATTCATGTTTAACGGATATACACTTAGCATAGAATTTAAGGTTTCTTCAGTACACAGAATAATAGACGTAATGCATAATGTTTTAGATATATTTATTGTTTATACGTTATTTTTATACATGCAAATACTTAAGTAAATGCTGTATTTATAATAAGTTGTATTAATAATATTTACCGGTCTGAATGTGCGAGGAATTTCATAAGAAATATGTGTACTCCGACAGGAATCGAACCTGTATCCTACACGGAACCGTCATATGGCCTGACGTGTTATACCATTTAGCTACAAAGGAAGCGTCTGGTTAGTAAGGTCGAATTAAAATAATTGTCGGACTTAGTCCATTTCATAATATATAACGTCCTTTGTTTACGATAAGATACGCTTCGAACAGATATGAGCGTTCGGGAGAAATCATGGGAAATTTGTAGTTTACAATCAGTAATTCGACATTGTTAACCAGACGCTTCCTCTGAAGGTAAATGGTATAGAACGTCAGTCTATATGACGGATACGTGTAGGATACAGGTTTCGCGCACATTCAGACCGGTAAATATTATTAATACAGCTTATTATAAATAAATCATTTACTTAAATATTTGCATGTATAAAAATAACGTATAAACAATAAGTATATGTAAAACATTATGTATTGCTTCTAGTGTTTTGTGTACTAAAGAAACCTTAAGTTCTATGCTAACACTTCCTTTTCTGGCAGTTCTCCGTTGTTGGACCCACTTCCAGCTCCATGCTTTCCCGTCAACTAAAATCTTGAAAAAATTAAATGCAATGTCAATCACTATCTACTGTCCTCCTAATAAATTTCCATTTGTTCTCAATCCTTAATAATGTTTCTGTTTTCTAATTCTTCCACCCCAAGTAACCTCTTGTGGCTTTACTGCCTTACTTGGGGTGATCTCGATTGTAAAGAAAATCATCTATTAAATGCTAGGCAATATTTTTGGAGATTTAAAAATATATGAGGACACACACACGTGCGCGTATCTATCTATCTATCTATCTATCTATCTATCTATATATATATATATATATATACATATCTATATATATATCTATATCTATCTATCTATATATATACA
>OZ038490.1:62982564-63107564 GCA_964036315.1 Acanthosepion esculentum
TAAGGCCAAAGAGCCACTCTATATAGAGGGTTACTGAATGAGTTTGTTGTGTGATCCAAAGATACGCAGTTTATGAGGATATGGGTTAAGCGTTGAATTGTACAGGTTAAGATCATAGTGGTCGAGGAAGCATCCACTTGTTTGTGTTTAACTTACTTCTTACTAATCAAATACGGACGTAAAGAGGGTTGTTCGCTACAATGTACGTGATGTGGAGGGGTTTTATTTTGACGGTTAGAACTGGTGGAACTGAAGAATGTAGTTCTTAAGTGCATTTTTCGTGGCAATCACGATAGCCTAGCGACAGCCATTTCGTCTGTGAGCAAAGAGTTGTAGGTGGGAAATAATTCATCAACTACAAGACCGAGTTAAATTCAATTGAAGGTAATAAACTACATATGGTAGAACAGTTTCAATATGTAAACTTCAGCAGGATCTATCTATCTATCTATCTATCTATCTATCTATCTATCTATCTATCTCAATATGTTCATATCTCACTCTAGGCTTTTATTAGGTAATTCTTTATCTATCTATCTCGATATGTTCATATCTCACTCTAGGCTTTTATTAGGTAATTTGTTATCTATCTATCTATCTATCTCAATATGTTCATATCTCACTCTAGGCTTTTATTAGGTAATTTGTTATCTATCTATCTATCTATCTATCTATCTATCTATCTATCTCAATATGTTCATATCTCACTCTAGGCTTTTGTTAGACAATTTGTTATCGATCTATCTATATATCTATCTATCGAGCTATCTAGCGAGGTAGCTAGCTCAATCTGTTCCTATCTCCCTCTAAACTTTTACTAGGTAATTTTCTATCTATCTATCATATCTATCTCTCTCTCTCTCTCTCTCTCTCTATATATATATATATATATATATATATATATATATATATATATATATATATATATATATATATATATATATATATATCAAGCTAACTAGCTAGCGAGCTAAATAGATAGAAAAGTTATTTCCTTTAAGCAACAAATGTTGTGCTACAGTGAAAGATTTCTTGAGATGTTAACATTCTTGTGACGTTTCGTTGCCGTGATGAGGCATCAGCTGCCTTGAATCATGCTGCCCCATCAGTAACGTGCAATATTTCATTATAATATCAGAAGAAGACTTTTCTCCATCTTAATTTCTTAACATATTTTCTTCTCTTTGATAGAGTTTAGAATCCTAAAGTGCTCCTCCTTAAATTACTGCGTTCCATTCATGCCGATCAATATTGATTGTTTTTTTTTTATGGATTATCAACCTTTAAATTATTTAAAGTTAGAAAATATTTTCAGATTGTAATACTTTTTGAGGGATAATAATAATTTACAGATAAATGTCCTATTTATTAACCCAAATCTGTGAGGAGAAAAGGTGGGCTCATACATTTCCCAAGATTATTTGTGCGAAAGTGAATATAATGAAGACGATTGGAACAAGAACCCGGGTCTCCAATTTTGGAATTCAGAGCCATTATCCATTACACCACACATACACAACTGCAGCCTTACAGCACATGCCATTGCCAAACAGTTATCCATCTAGATGCTGACCAGTTTCAACGTTGTTCAAATTCGCTGCTCGTGCGACAACCGGTGTTTCAACGTGGTACGGCCGTGAACCGATCATGGCAATATGACAGTGTCTTGCAGTTTGAAAGTAAATTAAAAAGTCGAAAATAGTGAAAAAGATAACCGCCGAAAGCCTTTGCAAATTTGGAATTTTCTGTCATGTATATTTCCGAAACCAAAGTATTTTAATTTTTCTTTTTATATCGGAATGCTTATTCTAGCAAAACACCCCGAAGAAGAAGGTTTATTGAAAAAAAAGAAAAGAAAAAACTTCAGTAAGCAGTGAAATTAATAATTTGAGACGTTAGAAATACTGGAGATATGATTTAGCCTTTCAGTGGCTTCTTGATTTGCTTAACATTCGAACTCGGAAACAATATTGTCGGAACCGCCATTAAACCCATTCACCAATATGGAAGATATTCGAACCTGTTGTTAACAGTAATTGGGGAAAAATAAAACGCATGCGGAATACTAGAAAAATATTTTGAGAAAAAAATCATATCTATTCAACAGAAAGGTTTTCCCAGCGGTAATTATTATGGTCAATACTATCACAATGTGAAATTGGATGCTCTCCGACCTATCCGGCATGAAGAAAAACAAAGAATTAAAAATGGCAAATCTAGAAACGTATTAAGTGATTATCATGGTCAAATCAATATCTTCATATGAATCCGACTGTAAATATCCAAATCATTTCGAATAGTTGAAAAGGAAGATGCCTGGAAGTCGGACGCGAAATGAAAAAGAAAGATTCTTAATGTTTTTAAACGTATATTACTGGAATATTTGAGATGGAATAATTAGTTTAACGCATAAACGAATAAAAGTATTAAAATCTGACGGAAGAAAGCATATACCCCATTTGTGATCAGTATCTATACAATACAAAACGATGTAATTATATATCTTATTTTAGGGAATGGGATATTCTTTATTATGATAACAGTAGCCATTACTCTTTTCCTATATTTTCACATACGCAATAGCAAGAGATGGCACTGATAATTGAGCCTTCCATCCCAGATCACAAATGAATCTACTAGTAGAAAATTGCGGGCTCGCTTGCCGGCCCCACAGAGTAAGAGTAGGAGGAGGTTAAGCCGAAGATATAGTGTATAGAAGAAATTCACATACGAGGTCTGTCTGAAAAATAACGGGATTGATCACGTTCTTCAATGTCAGAGGCATCGTCCACAGTAGGTTCTTACCACAGAGCAAGATAATCAATCAGTAAGACTTACAAAGTGATCCTGCGGTGTTTGCTTCGGTGAGTGCGCGAGAAGAGGCGAGACTTGTGGCAGCAGATATCGTGATTGCTTCACCACGGCAATGCACCGGCTCACAAAGTTCTGAGCCTCCGGCAGTTTCTGGCAGTGAAAAATATCACCGTCCTGGAACAACCTTTCTCTTCACCGATCTTACGCCCTGTGAATTTGTTTCAAGCTCAAGTGGATCATCAAGGGGATCCATTTTGAAGAGCGGAGGCCCTCAAGTGGGACGGAACGACGGAGCTGAGTGTTGTCCAAGAAGAATCCTTCCAGCAGTGCATAGAAGCGTGGCAGAGATGGATGAAAAGGTGCTTCAGACTCGAGGGAGATTAATTTGAAGAGGGAAACCATATAGTTTCTTGCTTGGAATTGAAATAATTTTTTGTGACACCAGGCCCGTTACTTTTCAGGTATACCTTGTACCTTTAAAAAGTGTGTCAACCGATGCCAGTGTCTTCTTGATACCAAAGAAAAACCTGGGTAGTTACATTTCGTCATTTATAACAGAAAACGCTTGATGGAATAACACGGATGCGCTGCCTACTGATTAGCATAGCTGCTTTCGGGGGCATTTAAGTTCTGTGGCAGAAAACAAGAGAAGGCTAAAGAAGGTGATCACAGAATTAGTGGCTTTCCGACTAATGGACGCACGGCTATGTGAATTTGTGGCATTTTCCCATGATTTTTCTCTACACATAGTTGGAATAAGAATAACCTTTAACAAAAAATCAACATCCGATAACAAAGGTTCTAATGGATAAAATCCAATATATACCTTAAGGTATAGCGGTGTTGGCACCTAACTTGAAACCATTATAGAAAATCATGATTGAAATATCTAAATAATAAACGCTTCAAACAGCCTGATTTGTGAATCAGTTCTAATAAATTTAGTATAGGAGATAAAGAAAGGGACAGTTTTATCAAAATCCGCAGTTAGTAATACATTCAAAACATTAACCTAAGAATACGAGGCATGTTCTTGTACGTCAGAACGAGGCTTTCATATGGAGGACATGTATGGCGTGATCTCGATTAATAATTATTCATATATATATATATATATATATATATATATATATATATATATATATGTATTAGTAAGATTTGTTTTAGTGAGTATTGCATTAACAGTTTTTTAGACATAACAATGATTATCCAGATACACTTATCTAATCTCATCAGATAAGCCGAGAACCTGACCCTGTGGCAGTTACTACTGGTACAGTAATCCGATACACATACATACTATATATATATATATATATATATATATATATATATATATATATATATTCATGCTCCGCATCTGAAGATCGCGTTGTGCATGAAACTCTCAATCGTGCTAGCAGTGATGGTCAATACGTGTATTTATTAATAAACACTTAATAGCTCTGTTATATTACATCGAGCACTGTTTTATTATATATATATATATATATATATATATATATATATATATATATACACATTAGTGTTGGTACAGGGATCAGATACACACACATATTTTATATATATATATATATATATATATATATATATATATATATATATATATATATATATATATGTATATAAAGAAATATAGTCTTAAAGTGTGCTATATTTATGGGATAAAGTGCTCAATATCAGAGATAGAGCATGTATAAATATAAAAGTGAACATAGAAGTCTATATATATATATATATATATATATATATATATATATATATATATATATATATATATATATATATGTGCTCAGCACTTAAATTTTGCGTTGTGCATGAAACTTCAAATCGTGCTAGCAGTGAGGGACAATATATATATTTATCAATATACACTTAATAGCTCTGTTTTATTAGACTGATCACTGTTTTCTTAACACCAACACTATATGGCCGATATATTATAATTATATATACATATTTCTCGCACATCTCACTTGTGGATCTCTTTTCCGGCTCTATGTTTTCCAGCCACCTTCAGATATTTAAATGCTATGTCAGTCGCTATCTACTGTCTTGTTTACTCTTTTAGTTCTTGCCCATTAGTAATGTTTCTAATTCTCTATAAATAGTAAAATATTTAGGTATGTCTGTGTGTAATACACTTGTGAGCAGCGTACTATTGTGTTCAATAGGACACGTGTTTCACCGGGGACTAAAAAGTCCCCCGGAACGATCCTGTGGATACAACAGAAAAAAAAAGAGAGAGAGTCTGCCTTGTCTTCTACGCACTGATTTATCTAAGGCCGTGTAGCAGCCGTTAGGAAAAGATATCTGGCAAACAATGGAGTAAGCCCACACGTTCTCTAATCATTGACGTAGAAATTCGTAGCAGAAATAGATATATCTCTTCTGTATATATTTCTCGAAAATAATTTTGCTTTATATTTTGAAATCGTTTGACATCATTTTAGGTTTTCGCCAACGTGTAATTTTCTTTTGGATTTTATTTAATATATCTTAAAATATTTCTCACTGTCCTTCAAAGTTATCGGACGTGAGTCGTACATCAAAAACATTGAAGACAGGAATAAATTTAAAACGGTTAACATAAGGAACTTACAACTATTTATATCAATTTTTCGTTGTTTATGTCTCATAAAAAAGCCTCGAATTATTTTCACCTTTTTTTAACGGTGAACCTCATCAAACAACATAAACATTAGGCGTAATTTAATCAGTTGTTTTAGAAAAAAAATGAGAAAATAGAAGCAGGATGTATTCTCAAAGAAGTACTGTATTATAGCTATATTTATATCTATCTATCTGAATAAGGCATTTTTAGGCAGCACGTATAAACCCAAACAAGTTTGACTAAAAAGAATCGACAAGTTCTGTCTGCTTAATTTTTTTATTGTATTTTTCTTATTTTAGAATAAGTTAATATTGTGCCAGAAATTGTGGATAGATTGTCCAAATTTCATATTTTGTTATTTTTGTTCAAGTATTTTCGACTTTCGCAGTCATGATCGAGAACCGATGTGGTGTCTGTGTGGTAGTTAGAATTCCTTTGGGGAGTTGGATGTTTGAAATGGTCTAGTTGGACGCCATGTGTTACGGCTATTGAGGACGAGGCCGCGCAAGAATCACATCGGTTCTTGATAATGACTGCGAAAGTTGAAAGTCGAAAGTACTTGAACAAAAATAACAAAATATGAACTACAAGCAAAATACATTATTTACATTATTCGGAATATTGTCTTCATCTTTGTCACCATATTTATTCCAACGTTTCGGCCGTTGTACGCTCCGGACTTCTTCAGGTGGTTGGAATATCCAACTGAACCCTTTATTTCGCTCACTGTGCCATTTGTCCTCAAGGACACATGGCACAGTGGATAAAGGCGTTGGTTAGATCCAGTGACAGAACCCAAAGTGTGTGAGTTCAATACGAAGTTAACGCAGTGGAGAACTTGCAGAGAGGAACTAACAGGAGATAACTGATAACTGACATCCATTAAACATGGTACATGGAACTAGAGCAGTCTACCCCAGTGAGCGAAATAAAGGATTCACTTCGACATTCCAACCACCTGAAGAAGGCCGGAGCGTACAACGGCCGAAACGTTGTAATAAATATGGCGACAAAGATGAGGACAATAGTCCCAATAATGTAAATTGTGTACATAATACCTCATCTCAGAAATATAGACAGATGTTCAAGCAAAATACTCAACACATCGGAAAATTATATATATATATATATATATATATATATATATATATATATATATATATATTCTAAATGGTATCCATCCAGCACTGAGGTTTACTGTTGAGAAGGAATCCAATTTTCAATTTGCCTTCTTGAATGTTTTAGTACATCGATCGCCTACAAATCTTTTTACCTCGGTTTATAGGAAACCAACTTTTGAGGGGTTATATACGCGTTGGGATCCTTTTGTCCTACAAAACGTAAGATAATCATTATTAGAACCCTACTTCATATTAATGATCTTTTTAGAGTCCTTCTTGGATGATAAAATCAATTTTGTTAAGGAAACCGTATGCGGTTTAGGGTATCCCTCTGATACTGTTCATTCAGTCATCCGCAACAAGATTGAGGAGTTCAGAAAGGTCAAACTCTGTAATGTTAAAATGTGTCCTCTTTATCTTAGATTGCCCTGGATTGGATCCAAATGTGAAAGGATAATTAGACAGATTTCATCTAATGTTCGTAGTTGTTTTTTCTCGGCTGAGGTTCGTATAGTTTTTTAAACTCGGCCTATGTTTCGTTCTGGGTGTAAGGATATTCTCCCTCCCCGTCACATTAACTCTGTTATTTACAAAAACATTTGTAGTTGCGGTGCCAAATACATAGGGAGAACTACTCAACGCCTAGACATGAGTATTAAAGAACATATTCCCACCGAGATCAGGAATCACACCTTGTCGTTGAATGAACCTATCACAAACATCTATGCTTCCGCCATATGCGAGCACCTCTTAAATCACAGAGAGTTTGCGGCTAACTTTAGTGTGGACGGGTTCACTGTGTTGTCCCGGTCACACTCTTCATTTCATCTCAAGGTGCTGGAGGCACTTTACATCGGGTCCCGCAAGCCTTCCCTGAGTAAACAGCGTGAATGTTTGTTGGGACTAGCTGTTATTTGTCTCTAGCTCCTTGTGTTCATTTTTTTCTCTCTCCCCATTTCCTTTTCATTGCACATTTTCTAGTGTTTTTAATTCAAGTTAAATCTCCCGTGGAAGCCTGAAGAGCGAGAACGAAACCGGTTGCTTCGCTTTTAATATGTCTAGTAATATTAAGTTTCACACTTTTATTTCTGTGATTAAATTTTGTACCTATATATATATATATATATATATATATATATATATATATATATATATATATATATATATATATATACCGGGTCTAACAGCAAAATTGTCCAAATCGTGTAACAGCATTGGATAATTGGTCATCCCACAAAATGTTTAATATCTAAAAATCAACTAATTTAATTGAGTTTCTTTTTCACAGGTTTTCAGATAAGACGTTTAGCCATCTTAACACCATTTGTCTTAAGAATCTCTGAAAACCCTTCGAATTATTTAGCTAGATAGAGAGGAGGTTAAAATCATTTTGTGTCAACCGCACTAAGTCCTTCTAGCTGAGCAATGGTGAGAGGATAAAAGGTCATTCAGGCCTTCAATAATGGTACCAGCATTCATATTCTGGCTTCCATCTTCAAAGTACATTCAATATATATGGGTTGTGGTAGCGACGAAGTAGATAGCATATTTTAATGCATCGATCACCGTAATTAGTAATTTTCTTATTTCTTCAGTCGCCGAGTCTTTTTTTTTTCGGGCCAAGCATATTCCATGTAAGTAAGGAGATCTTATCCCGAGATACGCTTTCAGAGAGAGGGAGGGAGGGAGGGTGAGAGAGAGATAGAGAGAGAGAAAAAGAGAGAGAAGGAGAGTGGGGAGATATTAATACGAAATCTATATTCAAACATGCAATAATCATTTCTATTTTCTACCTATCTCTTACATACGCCTCTCACAAATATGCGTGTAGATGTACGTGTGTGTTAATGCGTCAGTGTGCGCGTGTGACTCATATGGTCAATGCAAGTATTTGTTTTGTCCATTAAGCTATTAGGAAGCATCAGGCTATTATGAGAAATAAAATGAAGAAAAAAGTAGGCAGCAGCTGCAACGTTGTAAATCTAGAATACGTGTCTGTATTGCCATCGTTTGTGTTTTAAAACTGGCATTTTAAAATAGGTTTATTTATTATTTCCTTTTAACCTGCAAACGCCGAGTTGGATTGTGACTCACTGGTTCTAAGTTAATTTCTTTCTTTCTTTCTTTCTTTTTTCCTTTCTTGCTGGTTAGGACAAGCAATTTATATCCAATTGATCAACTTTCTTTCTTTTCCTTTTTTTCTTTTTTTCATTCTGTCTTTCATTCTTTTTTCATTCGTTGTTTCTTTGTTCCTTCCGGTCTTTTTTCTTCTATTTTTCTTATATTCTAGTTTTGTTGAGTGTTTGATTTCCCATTGATCATCCCGTCTTTCTTTTTTTCTTTCTTCTTTCTTTCTTTCTTTCTAGTTCGGTTGACTATATGATTTTCCATTGATCAACTTGTTTATTTGTTTGTTTCTTTATTTTAATTCTTTTTTCTTTCTTTCTTTCTTCTTTCCTACCTACCTACGTGTCTTCTTGTTTTTTTTCTAGTTCGGATGAGTATTTGATTTCCGATTGATCAACGTCTATCTTTCTAGTCCGGATAACTATATAATCTTCGACTGATCAACGTTTTTGTTTCTGTCTTTCTCTCACTCTTCTGTACTTTCCGTCTTATTTTCTTTCTTTTTAGTTCGGACAAGCATTTTATATTCGATAGATCAACTTCTTTCTTTCTTTCTCTCCCTCTTTCTTTCTTTTTTTTATAGTTCGGATACCTGTATGTTTCTTGATTGATCAACTTGTTTGTTTGTTTTTGCTTGCTTCTTTCTTTTTGTTCGTTCCGTTCTTTCTTTCTTTTTAGTTCCTTTGAGTATTTTCTTTTTGATTGATCAACTTCTTTCTTTCTTTGTTTTTTATTTCTTTTTTTCATTCTTTTTCTTTCTTTCTTTCTTTCGTTCTATTGTGGGGGACCTACCTACAAATGGACTCTTCCACACCTATATAATATGACTACCAACTCTGAGTAAGGAGTCCCCAAGTGTCAGTCACCGAGTAGTAGCCACAGAGTGAGTGAGTGAATCAGTGAGTCGGGACACCAATGAGTGAAAGTACTCTCCAGTCCACATTTACCTTTGTACTACGTTTCCGAGAATATACTATTTAACCTATATTCGAGTCCGTGTTATCTTTCTATGGTTCTACACCATAACACTTTCTTTCTTTCTTTCTTTTAGTTCCTTTGAGTATTTTCTTTTTGATTGATCAACTTCTTTCTTTCTTTCTTTCTCTCTTTCTCTCTTTATGTTTGATATATAATTATTTTATATTGATTCTCTCACTCACTCTCTTTTCTTTCCTTCTTTCATTCGTATACCTACTATGCACCAATATGTTTTTTCGCCAGACATGTAATTCTCAGCTGAATGTTCATCTGTAGTTACCATTTCTCCTCGTCATTAATATTCACCATTTAATTTCTTGAAATATAAAGAGAATAATACTTAAAAATAAATATTTGTTGCGTAAAAATACTTTTTGCAATTTAGATTACAGGCATTCATTTACATGGGTACTATATACAGAGAATATATAAACATATACGATAGTACATCAACCTCTTTTCCTCAGAGCGTTCAGATGAATTATGCTGGATCAAGAAATACAGACAACTGATGACCTAGATATTGCGGTATACACTTATAATTTTGTAAGGTATGAGGAGGACAGAGAGAGATCTGAAATACATTTCTTAGTGGGATCTGAACAAGTTCAATAGATTATATCCATATTGACAAAGTCAGCCATTGTTCTCGGATCGTAATTTCCAGTGAACTTGTTTAGACTACAATTATCTCATAATATCGAAGACAACCTCAAAAGTATAAATTCCTACTTCATGATTCCCAAATCCGGTGAATAAGAATTTTTTCCCCTCTTTGTAGCAGAAGTGTTCTTTTATTTTCCGGAAGTTGAAATACCTCTGCGCTTTGATTATGGCGCCACCTCTATCAGATTTTTTAAAATCATTTTTTACCCAAGTAATGCAATAATATCACTTAGGAGTGAAAGAAAATTCGAAGACATTAGTGAGGAGAAAGGATTGTAAACAATCTTGATTCAGGAAGAAAGAAGATGGCGATTGGTGATGTGTTTAAATTTTTGAAGACTGGCAGAGACGATGAAATCGAATGGAAGTTCCACAGATGAGAAATGAAACTATTAGAATTTACAATCATACGACTTATTCTTTCTTTTCGATTTTGGGTGATCTCGAAAACCATTGGTTGAATTATTCCATCCTCTTTCTCAAAGGAACGCATTCGTTTTTGACGAAAGCGACGAGATGTGATGTAACGTATTGGTTTCGTTTCGCTTCTTCAATTGCTTTCACCCACGCATTGCAATTACAATTCATTACTAGTGGTCGCATATAATACAAGCAACTGTAGTATTCAGTCCTGCTGTTCATCTCGAGGTTCTTGACAAAAAATACAGCTGCATCTATTACAAGGAAAGTTGGGTCTCTGTGTCGCACCACAAGGTTTTTCTCGTCAGAGTCCATCTTGCAAATTTACAGATCTTCCATTCATCCATGCGTTGAATACTGCTGCCGTATCTGGTCTGGTGCTCATGCTATTCATTTCCAACTCTTTGACAAAATCCAAAGAAAGATCTGTAATGTAATCGATCCTGACTTGTCATCTCGACTTCAGTCACTTTCTCACCGGCGTGCTTACTCTCGGTCTTTTCTACAAATATTTTCATGGCAACAGCTCTAACGAGTTTTTTTTTCTGGTATTGAAATAGTTAACTGCAACTACCACTTCTACCCCAACAGTTTATTTTCTCGCACTTCCCTACAGTGAAGCTCACTTCCGCTTACTTGTTTCCTTGATAAATACAATATTCTAAAATTTAAATGCAACACCATTCGCCATTTTCTACATACTTGAATCCCGTTCATCTTTTATCCTTTCTTCAATTCCCCCACCTTCACCCAGTCTTATCTCTCACCATAACACTCTGTAAAACCCACGTACTTGTGCCACTCCCGCCTTACGTGGGGTGAAAAGATTAAAAAAAAACAGAATTGCTTGATCTATGCCGTTGTGGCTGACTGTGGGGCTTATCATCCGCCACTGGTCTCTGTATAAGAAGCCATTGTACCGATTTGTGAATGCTTGACTATCGTTGCAAATGTTCAGCTTCTGACCGCGCATTTAACTATTGCGATTTGTACCACTAGCTGACTAAGCATTTGTCTGGCTCCTACACCTTGACCTGTCTGGCTAGATTGGACCTGGCCGGGGATAGATTAGCGTTTGCTTTGTTGACTGAATGATTTATGTTTTACGGTATATCTACCTTTTACACGTTATTTAAAGCCAGAAAAGATTTTTATGTTGCAATATTTTTTTAGATAATAATGTTTTAATGAAACAATTACTACTAATGAACTGGGGAGAGAAGCGGTGGATTCCTATCAATGTTATTTGCGCATAAGTAAATATAATGAACGCGGTTGGAATTGGAACTAGGTTCTCCGATTTCCAAATGCGAGCCGTTATCCACCACAATGCATATCCTTCGCGTTTATAAAGTACCTTACCGCGGTAAGGTACTTTATAATTCCCCAAGACATAAGGGCATGCAAGTTACTCTACCGTGGTAAGGTACTTTATAATTCCCCAAGACATAAGGGCATGCAAGTTACTCTACCGTGGTAAGGTACTATATAATTCCCCAGGACATAAGGGCATGCAAGTTACTCTACCGCGGTAAGGTACTTTATAATTCCCCAAGACATAAGGGCATGCACGTTACTCTACCGTGGTAAGGTACTTTGTAATTCCCCAAGACATTAGGGCATGCAAGTTACTCTACCGTCGTAAGGTACTTTATAATTCCCCAAGACATAAGGGCATGCAAGTTACTCTACCGTGGTAAGGTACTATATAATTCCCCAAGACATAAGGGCATACAAGTTACTCTACCGTGATAAGGTACTTTATAAGAGTTAGATAAAATCAATCTTTAAGCACAAAAATAAAGACAATACGCGAGCATTGCCTTCCAGTTATATGTATAATAGCTGATACTGACAACGTGTTCTGCCTCTTGATTCAAGGAATGCAGACAGGCGAACGCTTAAATAATACATCATTTGACTTCATTCTTTATCAACGGATTTATAGCATTTTTTTCAGGATATTTTCGTTAAATTTAATGTTATTAATTTAATATTTAGTCATTTCGATAATTCATCTCTTTTTTCACAACTTCATGGTGATTTTCAAAGCGCAGGTTAGATGTGGCACATGGCCGAAAGTATGGAAAACCCAATGAGATTGAAACACTGTTTAGTTGTAATTAGTCTGGCGGGACAAGCACCTAACCATTACACCACGTCGATGTGACCATTTTTTTCAACTTTATGGCCGTAGAATATTCTATTTTGAAGCCATGACATACTTAAAGCAACAAGAACTCCACATAGAATGAAGTCTTACTCTTCTTTTCTATGCTACGCACCTTCAGGGCATAGATGATCATGGATCCCCATAACATCATATCTCGTGTGGCTCGTAGCAGTTTTTCTCCCTTATGTAAGGCTCCCGTACCCATGTTACCTCGTTCGGCTATCGATTCATACAAGCCTTTCAGATAAGTGCCTCGCTTCCTTCGCATATCTTTCTTATCGTCAGTATATTTTGTGTCCAAAGAATTTCAGCTGTCTTTTCCTGACTCTGAGCATACATGTTCATTCCGTTACCATTTTCTTTAAGATTTCCTTGTTGCTTACACGCTCCGTCCATCCTTCTGTAGAAAGAATGAAGTTTCTTATCCGAAAGTAGTAGAATTTCACTGCTTTTCTAACCGGCATTCATCAGCCAATATTTGGTGTTTTTTGTACTATATGCATTGCAACAAGGCAGGGAAAGGTTAGTGACAGCCTGATACAAATCAATCATGTTATTGCAGGTTTAAATTCAGTGCTGCCCTTCACCCATATTAGTTTCCTTAAGGATCCAGTTTTTCTTATTAATACAATCACATCTAGTGGAAAAATACGACGGATTTGTATTTCCCAGAACATTAGGGAAAGAAGAAGGCAAACAGCCTTCGCGAGAATAAGAAACCGAGTCACTGGATTCATTTTCCGCTTAAACATGACAGATATTAAAATAAAATGCATACCATTTATGACATATTTTGTGCATATCATTTGTAAAGGCCGCCATATTTTCAGTCAGGAAAGACGATGAAATATAATCACAAGACTCTGATGTTTAAGTTAATTTGGATTGCAATTTCTTGTAAGTGCCGTGTCCATTCCGAAAGATGAGGATCATGGCTCTCCACAACTGCTTAACCTTTGTAGCTCTAAGTAATATTTCTCTCCTTATTATACGTTCAAAGCCTTGTTCTGGCATCCATTTACACACTCTCGTTAGGTTGCACGATGTTTCCCTCTGCTACTCTAGCATTAAATATGTCCTGAGTGTGTCGTATTCTCCGAGTTTTTTTCTCATTATGTCTACCAGAAATTTCAGCTGTCTCTTTCTGATTCTAAGAATAAATATCCTTTTTTCCATTTCCCTTAAAAGGTCGTAGTTACTCCATGATATTCTCGGCATACTTTTTAGAACCACTTCTCAGTTGTCTCAAGTCTTACCTTCATCTGCGATGAAATTGTTTCTCCAACGTCCATTGACATATGAAAGGATTGATATGACGTAGCAGTTCAGCACTGTTTTCTTTGAGATTTTCCATGTTTTTCAATACTTTGTTTCGTTTTTGGATGGCGTCTTTCTCTATTCAAATGTTCCTTGGGTTTTCTGTCTCATTTTTTTTCGTCGTCTGTTAAAACCCTTTCCAGAGAGTCTGTACTTGCTTGATTTTGAGATTTTCGGTTCGTAGCTTGGTTTATTCCTATTGCTAATAACAATATATTGTACTTGTTCGAAAATATGTATAACTCTGCAGAAATCTTAATTCTTCCTCTCTTTCGTAATTCTTTTCTATCATCTACTGGACTCTGTAATGCTTATTTTTCAGAAGTTCTTTTAAATTGTTCTTTTTTCTCTGTTGCATCTCTATCAAATTCTCTATTTTATTTGTGTATCTTTTATTATGGTTTTCTTTATTTCCCTTTAAATATTACTCCTTTTTTTTTTCTTTTTTATAGGCCTATTTTTAGCCCAAATATTTGCTTTATCCTTAAAAAATTTCCTTTAAAATTAGGAAAAACATATTTTTTTCCTGTTCAGTTAAATGTTTTTTCTATCGTATTTCTTATTTAAAAAAAAATCTAAATACAATATCCTTTCCTTCCTGCCCGAGCGTCCTTTTATTCCAATCCTGTGTCTGAGATTTTCCATTTCACTAACTAATCAGAAACTATTATTATTTCCTGCTTAATTTCATCCCCGTCTATAACTTTTTATATCATCTCTGTTTTCATTGCTGTCTCCATTTTCCACTCCTTATTCCTTCTAGTCACTAGTTTCTCCACCCTGACCATTCCTATACATTTATTCCAATCTTCTTCCTCCCATCCATTCGTTTCTCCTTCCCCTCTCTCTCTCCCTATCTTTCTCTCTCTCTTCTCCTCTCACCTTCCTACACGTCCTTTCTTCCGGTTTACTGTCCTTCCTTCTTTTGTTCATGTATTTCCTTTTACTCTGCCGGGTAATATCCCAGTCTCACGTTTTCTCTTTCTGTCAGTTCTTCCTGTCTATTTTAATAAATCTCGCTCAAAATCCCTCCCTGCCGTGATCCTCTGGATTAAAGATATCGAAAGATAATCCGTAACAGACAATCTGCCCGCATCTCCTTCGCATGCCTCCCTTAGGCCGACAGCAGAACTGGACGTAAACCTTACCACATACCCACAGTCGTGCTGCCCCAACAGTACCGAGGTTAGAAAACGCACAAGTCCAACAAGCAGTTTCTAAGCCTTTTTAAAGAATAACGTCAGAGGCACCGCCTCCAGACTGCCTACATCTTACTGCAAAAAGATTGCATCATACAAAGAAATTACTTGTTTTTGCATATTGCTTGCTTGAGACGTTTGCATAGAAATGGAAGAGATTTTTTTTCATGAAGGAGAGAAAACCAGATTTAGCGCATGCGCCCGAATACTCAAATAATGCATCCATCGATTTGTGAATGATGTTCTAAAACTTTAGCTGCTTTGTATGCATATTGTGCGATGCAAATGTTCCCAGCGCAATATAACCTACATTATAGAAGTTTAATCCGTTTTTTATTACTTGTACAAATGTTACGATTAAATTATTATTTATCATTGCTTCGTTAACCATTCAAGAGGATGCGATGGGTAATTCAACGTGGCGTAATATTTAGCAAGCTTGTCTCACTGAATTAATTATGACTGAATAAGGATCTCGATCCTCACTAGGTGCAACATACTTTCGGTCATGTGCCACATCTAACCTACTATTAGAAAAATCATCATGAAAGTAGGATGACCACAAGAACTAATACAAAGAAAATTCTTCTTAATGTGAATAGAGAAAAATAAAGTCATTTTTGATATTAGTAAGTGGTGGAGTAATGGATACCGGCTCGCATTGAGGGATCGGAGAGCAGAGTTCGAATTCCAGTCGAATCCATTACATTCACTTACCCGTGGGAAAGGTATTAATCCTCTTCTCCTCCCCCCAGCTATGGGTAAGTAGCAGGAAAGACCAGGTTCTATAGCCTTGGATGGCAACTGATTAGAAAGAAATGACAAACTACCTTGGGAAAAACCTGCCTCGTCATTCATGTATCGAAAGATATATGATCGTCTAAGTGTGTATAACGCATGGTAAATAACTCAAGTAATGTCTTGTTAGTATAAAGTGTAAGAAATTCGGCGAGCCGAGTTCAAACTCCATGCTAGGAAGGTTTATTCACTTTCGTACAAATACCGTTATGAAAAGAAAATCTGAATTCTAAATCTTGGTGATGGCAAAGTGAAACAACTATCTTTCCCAAGTATCCGCAGCAATTCACTGGCAATAATAAAGAATCTGTGGAGTATCATGATCCCCTATATTCAGAAAGGATATGGAAACGTTTTTTTAAAAGCCACAAGACATGGAAAATGGATGTATTAAACAAATTCAAAAGTTAAAGAAAATATTTGCTAGATCCAAAGCTGTCTAATCTTGACCCAAAGTTAATCTAGTTTGGAAAAATATTATGTCTGTTTGGTTTGGAATCAAAGAAAACTCTTTGTCGGGAATATACTGAAACAGCATAAACGTTACAGCACATAATTTCTCTCATCAGGATGATGTATTAAAATACATTTAGATAGCGGCGTCAAACAGAAATTCGATTATTTGACAGCGCTTCTCTTCACGTTGTAAATGGAGTGGTAGTACCTGTTCGGCTTCCCGCTATGGGTAAATAATGAACCCCCAAACAAAGACAAAACTGTGAATGTATAAAAATACATTTGCATAATAAAATTACAAACAATACCTATTTTTAGTAGAACAACGCATTTTATATCAAAATATCCAAAAATACATTTTATCTATAGTTAAAGACATTTAATTGCGTTCTAAATATTTTATTAAAGCTATAAAATTGTGTAAAAAACATTGAGATTTCGGCATTAAATAACTCATAGACCTGTTGATATACCGCTAAAGAAAAATCAACCAACCATGTTGCAAATAGGACTCAGTAATAATCATGGAATTGTGACGCGAAACTCTTGCAAAAGTTGCGTCTTCAGAATAAGATTTGTTTCGTTTCAGGCAATACGCACCAAGTCGGAGATTTCAAAAGGCCTCGCTAAAAGTATATGTCTATATTTCTGAGATGAGCTATTATATACAATATTTACATTATTCGGACTATTGTCCTTATCTTTGTTGCCATATTTATCACAACGTTTCGGCCGTTGTACGCTCCGGCCATCTTCAGGTGGTTGGAATATCGAACTGAACCCTTCATTTCGCTCACTGGTGTTGACTGTTCTAGTTCCACGTGCCATATCTAAAGGATGTCAGTTACCAGTTATCTCCTGTTAATTGCCCTATCCAAGTTCTCCACCGCTTAACCAGGTATTGAACTCACACTCTTTGGGTCCTGTCACTGGATCTAACTACGTCAAGGACACATGGCACAGTTTATAAAGACGTTAGTTAGATGCCCAAGAAGTGTATGTTTTACTCCGAAATTAATATGAATTTACCAAATACTACTGACATCCAAGAAAGTTTGATGTGTACAACGGTTGAAACGTTATGAGAGTAACAATCAAGAGGAAGAAACACGTTCAAAAGTTAATTTTTAATTTCCGAAAATCAGGCAGAAACTTTTCGTATATAAAGGTTCTTTCATATATATCTTATTTCTAAAGCTAATAATAATCATTTGCCTGTGGATTAAAATTGTGTCGGAGGGTGGGTTTTAAATTTTACAAAATTGATTATTTCATCTTACTGGAGATGTTCACTTAGCTGAAGTTTGTACGTCTCGCGGCATAAATGCAAATCAAACCAATCCCACAACATGAACGTATGCCGGTTTCACCAACTTGCTCACCACGCCCTGGGTTATACCCTTCCCATTATTTTGCAAACTTTGGATAGTCTGTCCCAAGGACATAATCTACTTACAGATCTCGATGCTACGAAGATATTACCCATCGAAATATTGATCAGGCACGGTGTAATTTAACAAGAAACAGCGATTTCGACGTGGATTGCCTGTAAGGCAGTGGTCGCACATTTCAGTATACTGTACACGACAGTGAGGCAAGAAAGTGACGAAAGAAGAAGTACAGAAAAAAATCATGGGAAAGACGAAAAAAGAATTTCTGATGGAAGGATAATTGGTTAACAAATACGACTTCCGATGTTCAAGCCGTATTCAGTTAGAGGTCAATGACATCCATGTATATAAATGTTTGTAAAATCAGACAACATCTATCGTCATCATATGTATGTATGTAGACATATATTTATGACATGTTTCAATATATACTGTAATCCGACGTGTCCTTAACCATACACACACACACACGCGGGCGCACACACGTATATATATATATATATATATATATATATATATATATATATATATATATATATATGCAGTTCCGCCAAAGGTACTGGAACGGTAAGGCCAATTCCTTTGTTTTTGTTGTTCACTGAAGATTTTTGGATGCCGTTCCGCCAAAGGTATTGGAACGGTAAGGCCAATTCTTTTGTTTTTCTTTTTTGTCCACTGAAGACATTTGAATGAATATGACAAAATAAAGCCCAGAATTTCAGCGTGATCGACAGAAAAGAAAATGAAAGTATGAGAAAATATTTCAGAATTATTTCTTGAGAACTAAGTTGTTAAATTAGATTTTACATCAAATTTACGTACACACACATACATGCATACATACATGCATACATACATACATACATACATACATATATATATATATATATATATATATATATATATATATATAACATAATGAGAAGCCACGTATACTTTCTTGATATGTATATAATATGGAGAAAACAACTGAAAAGTTGCAAATTAAAAGAAAAAAAATTAAATGATTTTTTTGTGAAAGTATATATATATATATATATATATATATATATATATATATATATATATATATATATATATATATCTTTCGTCAGAAATGAATTAAATAACTGTATTCAGAAGTTTGTTTTAAAGTAGCGTCCGTCGTGAGACGCGGACGTCACTTGATGTGGAATGCAACTGTGTTTGAATATTTCTAACGTAAATCTAACGATAATATTTTAGATGTTGTTTAAAACGTTTTTTTTTACCTATATTTAACCCTAGTTTAACCCATGTGTCTAATTTTAAAATCCAGTATTTCTCTTTTTTTCTGCGTGTGTATGTTGAACTAAAATCGGAATCTATCTATAAACATTTACAGTTGTCTAATGTGTGTCTTGATTGATTAAAGTGTTCAGATATGGGGGAATAAGGATTGTTTTGACGTATGGATAGTTTATGATTGTTGAAACGAAATCTAAAATTAATTCCAGGTTTGCCAATATATCCACTATTGGGACATATTGTGCAGAATAGATAGAAGATTATGTTATGGCTATCACAGGTGAGGCGAGGTGGATGAATTTTGATATTGGTGTTGGGTACAGAAAACCACAATCAATATTCCCACACACTTATTCAAAATTTAAAAAATGATTACAAGAACCTCCAGTTAAACAAAAAGATGAAAGACATTTTCGCTAAACCACCCATTAATGCAAAGAAACAAACACCTAACCTATCAGCTATCCTCACCTTTACCAAATATCTAAATAATACAAAGGAAATTACAAATGTAATCAAACTCGTTGTCTAGTTTGCAAACACTTAATAACCGATAGTGTATTTGTGTCCACTCCAATATTTACATCTGAGTAAATAAACTTGACAATAAAGCCGAAGCATATAGAATTTCAGCGTGATCGACTGAAACGAAAATGAAACGATGATAAATATTTCAGAATTTTTTCTTGAGAACTAAGTTCTTTAATTAGATTTTACATCAAATTTACACACACACACACACACATGCATACATACATGCATATATATATATATATATATATATATATATATATATATATATATATATATATATATATATATATAAACATTGAAATCATCACTCTGAGGCGATAGATTGTTTAATGTTAAACGCAATCGTCAGGCAATATGCATTGTGTTTTTCTCGGCTATTTATATATAAGGATCAGGTATTAACCCTCTTTTTCTCCCCGCATCTATGGGTAAATAACAGGATAGACCGGGTTCTATAGCTTAGCATGGCAACTGGTCTACCGCAGAAAGAAATGGCAACATACTGTGGGGAAAATCTGCCTCTCAGTCATGTATCGAAATATACATGATCACCTAAGCCTGTATCACGAATGGCGCATAACCGACTGACATGCATTGTAAAAATTTGTTTTTGTGTCTGCATTTTGAGATGAGTTGTAAGCAGTACTAAAAAATAAGCACTATATGATTTCCCTAGACATGGGCTGTGGAACGAAAACAGTCTTCTTTTGTAGACTGAAAAATTTTACGCTTAGATTGCCTTTAGTTTACTCAGATCGATAGACATCTGAGGAAGGAAGAAGGGCACAACGGCCGAAACGTTGTGATATCAATAAAAAAAAAGAATAGGACGATAGTCAGAATATAATTTGTGTAAGTAATAACTCCTCATCTTAAAAATTCAGACGGGAGTTATATAATCTGGGTTGCGCACGGCCCCGATATACAATGGCCCAGTCTTGCATCCCGGAGTGTTCACTCCAGTCCTTCGGTCATATTTTGACCAAACAGTGTGCTACCTTTATCTCGCAAGATAAACAGATGCCTACTTAAACCGAGAACATCAGAATGGAAAATAAAGTAATAGAGGGCTAAGTATATCCAATAATATATAGCGTAAATAAATACGGTTACCATCTTCCAGTCTTTGTCTTCGAGAGACATTTGTAAATACTATGTTCGAATCTGCGTCCTTCCAATGTAGAAGAACACCAGCATACTCATATTATCCTATCCTATTTTTATTTATTTATTTATTTTTAAGCATGTCACCCCAGTCAGGGCGGGAGTGTCACTAGCACATAAGGGGTTACCGAGAGTGGAAGCAAGAGTAAGAAGACGTGATTGATGGAAAGATAAAGAGAAGGATGGGAAATTACATCAACGCATCAGAAGATGTCGATTGACCTTACATTTGAATATTTGAATAGTATAACTGTCAGCGAAGCAAGTAAGAGGAAGGGAGTTCCACAGACGGGAAGTGCGAGACATGAAGCAATTGGAGTAGAAAAGACGGCTACATTTAACCGTTTCGGCTTTGAAAGGGCGAGACTGAAATGCCAACCTAATAGCACGCTTAAATTCATACAGTTTGAGAAGCAGCGAAAATAGATCGTCGGAGCAGTTACTGTGAAAGTATTTGTACAAAAGTCAGAGAAAGTGACTGTGGGTGAGATGCCAGACCAGGATCGACCACATTTCATATCCGTCTCTGGATTTTGTCGAGAACCTTCAGAAGAGCAGCGAGGCGTCCAGACCATATATGGAAGCAATATTCCGCGTAAAGGCGAATGGTTGATTTATAGATTAGAAGGTAATTTGTAAAAAAATTAATGGATATATAAGTACCTACAAATATTTGTATGAAAATAAACACACGATTAAAAAAAATTGCCGAAAAACTTAAGAAAAAGATTGGTGCTCAAAATCTTTACGTTATTATTAATGGAAAGACCAAAAGATATTTTTTTATTATTAAATTATACTTTTTTAATCTTTTTTAGATGTTCGCAATTTTGTTTTCTCGCCTGTTCGCGTCACCATAAGTCAGCAGAGCTAAATTTTTTTGCAGTGAAAAACACATTGATTTGGAAATTCTTGCAAAAATCAAATAATCGTTACATTTTCATTAAACTTTCAGGGCTTATACACAAGTGAACGAAATTATTTGAGAAATCATTCTGTTTTAGGAAATCTTGGTAGAAATATTATTTTCATCTGTTAAGCTTCATCCAATAATTATTTTTTATAAAATTTTGGGAAATTAATTTTTGTACCACTTAGTTTTTAAATTAGTTATACGTAGACGTACTTAGTAAATTTAAATCAACAAGTTTTTTTTTTGTAAAAAGGACCTCATTTATCGAATATTGTCCTTGAATCGTAAAATGTACGTCACAGAGCAAGTTCTTCTACTCGTTTAGGGGAATCTCAATTTATTGCCCATTGGGAGACAGCAGTCAAAACATCATAAAACACACCATTATAAAAACTCTTTCAAAAAATACATGTCAACTAAAGAATAGAAAAGAAAACACACAAAAAATAAGAGGGAAAGAATAATCAACACGAAATTAAAACAACTCAGAACAATATAATCTTGGACATAAACAGCCTTCCGGAATAAAATAAAGCCGTAAACAACGATTCAGGGATTATTCCCAAATGCAGTAACAGAAACAAATCCCCACTACGCTTACATACTATCACACCATGACAATAAAAGTAAATACATGCCAGAAAATAAATTTTTATCCCAAATAAAAAAAATAACGGAAAAAGACAAGACAGGTATATAAAACAAATAAACAAAAGATATAAATGAATAAAATAATAGATAAATAAGCATAGGAATAAAACAAAGAGTTTAGAGGCCACGACCCTAAATTACACTAAATTTAAGCCCTAGATAAAAGAACTGAACAGGGCTAGATATCGCCATTCTCAAATTCACTAAATCCACCAGTGACTTATATACAGAAACTGCTAAATATGCAGTTGCACTTTGTGTGAAGATCACAAAAGAATCAACACGGTGTTGTCTCTGTCTCTCTTTGTCTTTTGTTCTCTCTCTCTCTCTATCATTCTCTTTTCTATCTCTTTCTCTCTCTCTCTCTCTCTCTCTCTCTATATATATATATATATATATATATATACACACACACATACACATGTACGCACCCCCATATATATATATATATATATATATATATATATATATATATATATATATATATATACTCAAATAGCTTCATGTCTCGCACATCTCGCCTGTGGAACTCCCTTCCTTATTCCTGTTTCCCTGACAAATACAATCTCCAACCATTTAAGTGTAACGTCATTCGACATCTCCAGTTGCCTTGATCTATCCACTTCCCTTCTCCACATCCTTTCACCTTTCATTCCTATCTGCTCTCGCTCCAAATATTCTCTAACCCCCTTGCCGTGATCGATCCACTATCCTTCTCCACATCCTCTCCTTTACCACTCTTATCTGATCTTCCTCCAAACATTCTGTAATTCCTTGCGTGGTAGTGGCTTCCAGCCTTGCTTGGGGTGATAAGCTTAAAAAAATGTATATATATATATATCGTCCGAAAAGAAAAATATCTATAAGAACAGAAGAAACAAAAATCAAAAACTTAACCGCAGAACTTTGTCGGTCGTTTTTAACGAAACTTATATAAAAAAAGGGATTGATGCGGAAATGCATAATATATATGAATATAATATGAGCACCCGTAATATGGATTGCAAGAGAAAAACAGTAATAACAACAAAATTGCAATATGAGCTCTGGTAAAAAAAAAACAAAAAAAATGCTTACCGAGACATTAAGTTTGTAAGTTTGAAAAATTGATACACTGATGACCTCAAGCACACACGGCCCAGTGGATAAAAGCGTTGATGGATGCAGTGACTAGAGCCAAAGTGTGGTGAGTTCCCGCCATATAGGTGAACTAAATAAAGGGTTCAGTCCGAAATTCCAATACAGCTGGAGAATATAAATATGGCAATAAAGATGAGGACAACACTCCGAAAAATGTAAATTATGTGAAAATATAAATACGTTATATTTCATTGAAATATTTGCTTGAGTAGAAATCCCCGTTTACTTAATCAGTGTAAATCTACCTGCTTGCCTGTGCATTCGAATGTCTGAAGAAAGAATATGTTCGTTCAGGCAGGTTACAAAAAATCCTGTTGAGATTCCGAAATGCAAAAGCCGACAGACGCATATTTACACTGTTTTAAAAATAGGGATGTCTACTCACACACCTGTATCCACTTAATACAGCGTCTACAGTAATAATAATGAGGGATCAGAAATAAAGTCCACTAGTTCCTCATCGAGGACATATCATGGGAAGTGGCAACGAGGGCCATAGCATAAAGATGGAGTTATTAGCTTTTCGAAAAGCTTATAATAGAGCAAAGTATTCGTAAGGTTAATATATTGAATATAAAGAAGTGAACTAATTGTTTCCTGTAGACACAGGAAAAAACACCTATTGAGAAATATCGACGCAGGATGACAATAGGAACTGCTTCCCTGGTTCCGCCGTTCGTATTTTTATCTCCTCTGTCCGGCCATTTTTCTATGAATGTAGAAATTATGTATCCTATAGCAATGAAATAAAGGTGTGTTAAGACAGACAGTACAAAGTTTATTACTGATTGCTTCGCACATAAAAATTTGGTAGCATTTTGCGGTAAGGAATATATATATATATATATATATATATATATATATATATAACCCGGATATAAGATAGTTGTCGGGACCGGAGAAGAAGTCTCTTATATCCGGGTTTGGGCTACATTTGTTTAGGTAAGTATGGCTCTAATTTTGGACCAGAGAAAATCTCTCTTATATCTGTGTTTCTCTTATATCCGTGTTACACTATATATATATATATATATATATATATATATATATATATATATATATATATATGTGTGTGTGTGTGTGTGTGTGTGTGTGTGTGTGTGTGTGTGTGTGTGATAAGCATTATTGATTTGCCTGTGAATCAATGTATTAATTATAATGATACTGTTGTGTTGATTCCGATTGGAGATGATCTGCTCACTTTTCATATCTGTAATCGATATTTTATCTTTTAATTGAACTGGAATACCAAGTATAAGGAGGGACTGCTAATATACCTTTATTATAATTTAGCCTAATCAAAAGCAATGTGTGCGAAGCCCTTGATGTTAATCATTGAATTAACTTAAATAACGTCAAATCATAGATAACTTAATCATAGAATTAACTTAACTAACGTTAAATCATAAATAATTAACTTTAATTATAGAATTAACTTAAATATGCGAGAGTCGTCTGTGAATCGACATTTCATAATCAGGTGTCTAATCGAGATTTACTACCCATTATTTTATCTGTCACAGGGCTACAAGCGTTCGGGGGGCAGTGGTGACCAAACTCATTACACTATTAATGTGTGATGGTAGAAATCCGTTATGTTACTCGGTGTACTTTAGGCAAATACTGAACGAAATTAAAGCCAACTAGTAGGCCACTGCCTCCATTGGTATCGCGAATATATTGAAAATGTGTGAATTTACCCGCTCGCAAATCAACGGTTATCATAGATACAAACCAGTAGGGATTCTGTTGCATAATTTCTTATCAATCTGGATTATAACTAACGTACAACAACATGCCTATGTCGTAAATTCATTTTAATCATCCAATCTCAACTCTAGTGACTTGTAATAACAGTTGTTGGTGGAAACTTTGAGTGTTACGGGAATCTGGAATCGCGAAATCTTCGTTGAAATAGCTGCAAATTATGGGCGTGCAATTGGCTAATAACAAATGATGTCCTGATTTTATTTGAATGTATTTCTCGCTGTAGAGAAGGCGATATACCCACCAAATTTAATTTGGCTGTAGAATATTGAATCCGTTAGGGAGGAAAGGATATTGAGAAAGAAACAAAAGGGATTATATATCTATTTTTTCTTTTTCATTTGTAAAATTTTTACTGAGCAAGGTTATTTTATTTTAAAATCCAGCGCTTTTATTGTAAAAATTATTTCATTTAATTAATTTTGATAGCAGATCTCATTTAAAGTGATAATTCTATATTTTTGCAGTGGAATTATATGCCACCCCCCAAAAAAAACATAATTCTTTAATTTACTTCGATTTAAAAAACATAATTCATTATTTTTCCCTGAGATTCTATGTAAAAACCATAATTCTTTGTTATGGCAGCAAATTCAACTTAAAATCATGATTATATCTGAATTTTAATTAAGAATCGAAATTATTTGACATGGCATGACATTTTATTTAAAAGTCATAATTATATTTGAGTTTCTAATTAAAATTCGTAATTCTATATTTTACCTTGGGATTTAATTTAAAAATAATCAGATTATAATTACTTCCTTAGTAATTTATATTTTTCTTAGCTAAGTCGTTAGTTAGCACGTTGGAGACGTTCTGCTAATACAGCGTAAATAATGAACTATTTCGTTTTGATCGCGAGGAAGTATGGAAAAGACATATCAGAAACGCTGTTTTGTTTCCGTGAGAAAAAGACAAAGAAAGAAAGATGTCAGAAGATGCGATAATACCCTCTTGGGTTTCATTTCTGATTAAGTGAAATGTCAGTTTTTTTTTTCATATGTACCCTCTTACTTTTTAAAAAGAATAACCTGCATTTATTCTTATTATTTTTATTGTAATATTTTGTTAAAGATGTTAGGCTCACATATTTTACGATGCAACTGGGGAACTTCCACAGAAATTCTCTAGTCATAGAACTCGGAAGGAACCTATTCAGTAATTAACTTAAGAAATAGGATTTATCAGTAAATTAAATTTTCAAAACCGTTGAATATTCACGGGGGCTATTAGTAATTATTTATTTTACTATGGAATTCAATTTAACAATTTTAATTCTTTAATTTGGGATAACACTCCAATAAAATATCTTAATTCGTTGCTTTTTATCATATGATTCTGTGGAAATAATAGTACGGTATATATTCGCGTTTCATGCGACTTTAGAAGATCTAATTTTAAGCTAATTTTATGGGGGTTGCATCATACACAAGATATGAAATTAGCGTATTTATTGCTGGCACTGGCTACGCCGTTGACCAAAATATATTCCATAAACTGTAGTGAAATTCGCTTCAAAATTAGGTCTTCAAAGATCGATTTCGGATTCCAGTCGGGGTCGTTAAATTCTCTTACGCGCTAATACGCTTGGAAAATGTATGAATCTATCTTATCCGGCCTCCTACGAGTGAATGGCAGAAGAGAATGGGTTCTCTAGCTAGGGTAGCAATCTGTCTACAGACAAAACATACGGTAGCCGACTTCGAGAAACTCTAATGCCCCGTCAGTCATGTATTGAAAGTGACCTGATCGCCCAGGAGCGTATCACGTATGGCACTTAACTTAATGACTAGATATAAAAAAAAAGAATACATTCGTTCCATTTAGGTATGATAAATTATGTCTTTGCGCTTTTTGAACACGAAAGTGGTTAAAGCGAACGAAAGTGAAAGAGAAGACAGAGAAGAAGGAAGGCTGAGGAAAGGCTAAATGTTGAACAGGATTCAAGAAGACAGAAGATGGCGATTGATGTTGCATTTAAATTTTTGAACATTTGAGTTATCAAGGAAGCAAGTAAATGGAAGGGCGTTCCACAGGCGGGAAGTGCGAGAAAAGAAACTGCTGGAGTAGAAGTGGCGGTTGCATTTAGATATTTCAACAGTAAACGGGTGGGACCTAGATGCCAATCTAGTAGCACGCTTAAATTCATGTCGTTGAGACACCAAGGGAAAAGTTCGTCTGAGAAGTTGCCATGAAAATATTTGTAGAAAAGACAGAGGGAAGCCACCTCACGTCGGTGAGTAAGTGACTGAAGTCGAGTTGCCAAGTCAGGATCGATTACATTGCAAATCCTTCCTTGGATTTTCTCAAGATGTTTGAGATGAGTCATGTTCCCAACGCCGTAATGTGCTTTTTATATAAATACTTTCGTGGCAATTTTTTTTTTTTTTTTGCTAATTTTTTTCTACACAATGTTGGATGATTCACATGCCGTATCCCTTCGGAAGTTGGGGGATCACGGCTTTCCGCAAATCCATGTGACTTTTCCATAAATACTTTCATGCTAAATGTTCAGATGGACTTTCCTCTATGGAAGGTAGACTTTATGAATTTAAGCGCAGTACTAGATTGGTAAAAAAGATCTCATCATTTTACACTTGAATTGGCTAGATGTAGCCGTAAGTTCTATGCCAAAAGTTTCTTTTCCTCGCACACCTCACCCGTGTTTTCGCTCCCTAATAATGTTTTTTCGTTTTGTATTGTTTCACACAGAGCAACCTCTTGCGGTTTGGTGGCTTTATTGTCTTGCTTGGAGTGAAATGATTACACACACACATATGTATGCGTGTGTGTGTGTGTGTGAACCTGAATGCAAATTTCGTGTGGTTCATCTAGCGATAAAAGCCATTTCTGTTGACTCAACTTTTCAGTATAGACCAGAGATGGGCTGTGACAGGTATTGGCTAGCTGACTTGGCAGACAGGTGAGCTTAGAAATCGGGAGTAGTCGCGAAATATCTATCTATCTATCTATCTATCTATCTATCTATCTATCTATCTATCTATCTATCTCAGTCTGATCATATCTATCTATCTATCTCAGTCTGATCATATCTATCTATCTATCTATCTCAGTCTGATCATATCTATCTATCTATCTATCTATCTATCTATCTATCTATCTATCTATCTATCTATCTATCTATCTATCTCAGTCTGATCATATCTATCTATCTATCTCAGTCTGATCATATCTATCTATCTATCTATCTATCTCAGTCTGATCATATCTATCTATCTATCTATCTATCTATCTCAGTCTGATCATATCTATCTATCTATCTATCTATTTATCTATCTATCTATCTATCTATCTATCTATCTATCTCAGTCTGATCATATCTATCTATCTATCTCAGTCTGATCATATCTATCTATCTATCTATCTATATCAGTCTGATCATATCTATCTATCTATCTATCTATCTCAGTCTGATCATATCTATCTATCTATCTATCTATCTATCTATCTCAGTCTGATCATATCTATCTATCTATCTATCTATCTATCTATCTATCTATCTATCTATCTATCTATCTATCTTACTCTTCTTTATTTCTAACATTTTTTATTAAGTCATCGTATTTTTGGACATATTCTCTTTAAATTTGACAGTCGTGTTTCGAAATCTTTATTACTGAGATTGTTATTTGCATCTTGTTTTTGTCTCTTTGCTAATTTTCTTTTCATTCTTCGAATTGCCGATCCATCTCTTTCATTTCAAACGCCTTTTCACTTCCAAAATTATCAAAATAATCTCTTTCAACGAAATGTTCCTCTATTTTTTTCGCATTTCAAATTCTCTCTACTTCATATTTAAGTTTTATCCTTAACACTAATGCCTTCCTCTCTGTCTTTTATTTTTATCTATTTCTCTCCATGATTTATAACTTGTGTGGGAAAAAAAAATTGTTTTCCATTCCAATTTATTTATTTGTCGTGACGAACGCATTTTGGTCTGACATTACATGTTATTATTGTCCGCCATATCCAAACATTCTGAAATAGGCTGACGAAAATATAAGTGGGATAGCAATGCTGACATATTAAATATTTGAATACAGAAACACAAATGTGAAGACATTGTGAACACGGGCCTGCTTTAGCATTACAGGTTTTTTTATGATTAGATTGAATGTCCTATGTGCGACTTCCCCATTCAATATAGAAAAACAAGTTTACATAGATAGATGTATACATACAAGCTGTGTCTGTTGAATAGGCCAAGCGTTTTATTATTCATCTAGTCGTGCTATCATATCGTATTCACTTAAATATTTTCTATCTCCGTCAGTATCCTAGAGACTGGCGCTAAAAAAAAATCAGAAGAGAAATCTTAATCTTAAGGATTACGACCATATCACGTTGAAACATCAATTCCCGTACGATTACCTTAAGCAACTGACCAATAATTAGATGGGTGAGGGCTTGAAATTAGACGGCGTTGTAAGTTTTGAAGTGCGGTTGGTGTAATAGAATTGTTAATCGAAGAGTCAAGTTCCAATTTCTAGTGGGTTCCTTATAATTGTTTATACGCAAATAGCGCTGGGAAAGGTATGACTGCACATCCTCTCAACATCACCTATGGGTAAATTAGTAAAACTTTTATTACTAAACTCTTAAAACATAAAAAAAAAATATCATACAAATATATTTTCGGCTTTAAATAGCCTGCAAAGGGTTGATTAGCAGTAAAAAACGGACCAATCAATCATAAAGAGCTTTATGAAAAATTCAAAAAAGGGAGCGCCCCATTTAAACAGCCCCTATATCAGTAGTAAGAAAAATGTTTAATCCATATAACTAGAATAGGAAATAGTGATATAAACCATCTTATAATCTCCCCCCCCCCATACCATGTGAGAAAATTTGGAAGGAAACTAATCTCAAAATTTGAAAGATCTATAACATTTAGTTAATTTGAGAAGTCTAATTTCGGGAAGAGATATTTTATTTATAATAATTTATTATAAATTATTAATTAATAATTTATAAATTACAACTGACGGTCTGTGAATGTGGGAATGCTAACCAATATGGAACCGATTAATTTTACCATACACATTGGAAATAACAAAATCAGAAACGTCGAGATGCATCAAATTACATAGCGATACCACTGGAAGATTTTCACTTTCACCTATCTATCTATATGAAATATCAAACATTGAGTACTGGTGGTAATAAAAGGTGCTGGATGTATAATAACAGAGCTATAATCTATATGGGCACGATAGGATGTTTCGTAGTCAAGTGGTCAGAAAGTTCGCTTTCTGACCATGAGACATGGGTTCGAATCTCACAGATGGTCGATTTATCGGGAAGGAGACTTCCTGATGTTATTGGACTGGATTGCGGTCGATCCCAGCGTGCGGCACATTTGGAATGTGCCTGATAGCCATATCACTGGTATAATTGAAATTGGATAGACCATAGGGTGCTATCCTCTAGCTGTGTTAGCACGAAGTCATCGTGACCGAGGGCTTGAACATGCTGGTCTTGTTCAAATTGTTGATCACGCTCTTTTCTAGAAACTGAATAAACATAACTAAACACAAATGTACCTAAGCAAACGTCTGCAATAGGAATTGGCCAGCCGCCCCAGTAGACGGATATCCTCTAATACGAGTTTCCAGCTATACAATCTAAATAAATAAAATAGTGCTACCAAAAGGCACTTTGCCGTACATTTCTTTGACTGGCTACCTGTTTCACGATATTATTGCTCCACGGAGTCAGTCAATAATATTGTATTATATATATATATATATATATATATATATATATATATATATATGTCATATATATTATATTCCCTGTAAGCCTGTCTATCTATCTATCCCTCTATAATTTGTGCCAAACAATTGTTACGTGCATAAACACGCGGTTGTACTAAACGGTGAGCAACAAATATATATTTAATATACATTTATTAGACGTGTGTGTGTGTATATATATATATATATATATCAAATATGTGGTGTGTGTTCAATTTATATAACGTAAATCATTCATACGAAAAACAAATAATGAAGTTAATTATATGCCATATAATTAACTTCATTATTTGTTTTTCGTATGAATGATTTACGATATATATATATATATATATATATATATATATATATATATATATATATATATATATATATATATATATATATATATATATAATGATATGGACAATTATTTTAATATATTTTCTGTTAATGAATCCTCCTCTTCTCCCTCCAGGTATGGATAAATAGCAGGACAAACTGGGTTCTATAGACTTGGATGGCAACTGGTCGACGAGAAGGACAACTCTGAATTCAAATCCTGCGGAGGGTTGTTTGGGAACCTTGTGGCACGTAGTGCACCAGGTCTCTGTATTCGGCCCTTCAAAAAGTGTGGTTGGTTCTACACAAAACCTTCACTACTATAATCAAATCATAGGTGCTGGTGTCGCGCTGTCGGTTCCTAGGTACTGATCTGCTTGACCCTTATATTTCGAATTCGGCGGGAGATTTGAGTATATATATATATATATATATATATGGAGAGAGAGTGAGAGAGAAAGATAGAGTTAAATATGGAGAACGGAAGATGGACATCATATCCTGAGTTCTCCAGCTATGTTAATTGGGCGCTTCATTCTTGTTACATGGTCTGAGTTAATCCGTGTAAATATCTGAAACTCTTAACGATATCTAACTCCAAGCTTCCTCTCAGTTTCAGCCCATTAATTCCCACCGTAAAATAAGTCATAAAAATGTATTAATCATTTCCTCCATGATGTTTCTCTTCGGGAAAGATATTGTAACGCTTTCCCGTTGCATTCTCCACAGTTTTCTTTCACTTAGTCCTGTTGCTGTCCAAGTCAAGAAAAGCAAGACTACCCTGCTACTTAACCCATAGGTAGAAACAGAAAGAAGAGATTCATACCTTTCCGATGGGCCAGTCAGTCAGTTATGCGCCATGCGTTATACACGCTTAGGCGATCATGTATCGAAAGATACATGACATATGACGCGGCAAAATTTTCCTGCAGTAGGTTGCCATTTCTTCCTGCGGTAGACCAGTTGCCATCCAAAGCTATAGGCCCCGGTCTATCCTGCTATTACCCATGGGGGAGAAGAAGAGGATTCATTCCTTTCCCAAATGTATTAGCACGTCAGTCAGTTATGTGCCATGCGTGATTCACGCTTAGGCGATCATGTATCTTTCGATATATGACTGACGAGGCAGATTTTTCTCGCTGTAAGTTGCCATTTCTTTCTGCGGTAGACCAGATGCCATCCAAAGCCATAGAACCCGTTCTATCCTGCTATTTCCCCAGAGCTTGAGGGGAGAAGAAGAGACTTCATACCTTTTCCAAGGGATTTAGTACGTAAGTGAATGTAATGGATAGAACCCGGTCTGTCTTGCTATTTACATATCTGCAAAATTGGCCCGGATTTTAAGTCGGCTCACCAATTCTACTCTCTGCGCTGATTGATGTTGTTCTACACGCGTTTCTCGTGTTGATTAAAAGGTTTTATTATAAATACACGTTAATACCTATAACTCATAATAATAGCTTTGTGCCTATAACGTATTAACATCCACTGTTCCAACAACGAGGTGGTTAGTAATGGACTAGATATTATGTCTCGTTTTCCTTCCGCGGAAAATTATTTGAATGTGAATGAGGAAAAATTGTGTTTTCTAAAACGTTAAAAAATGTGTTAGTTTTCTTTGGAATATTGGTAATATAATTCAATTTCGTAGAGCATAACCTTTATTCACCGAGGCCACCGCCCTGTTTTGCCTGTCCATTAACACGCAGACGATGACATCCATTTTTTAAATAGAACCGAACGTCCAATTATTTAAAAGAAACTAACAGACAGCGACTTAGTGTTGTGTAGGACCCACCTAATCTGCATAGGTGACTACCAACTATATAAATAATGGTTGATACCGGAAGACGAGAAAAGGAGGAATCACGAGATCCAACTAGAGACCCTGATCGACTGCGACTAGTCAAGCAATTCTCCAGGAACGTCTTCCCAGAAATATACAGAAATACTATATGTACTTATTGTGTACACTATCTTGTTATAAAACACTCTTGTTCCAAGTACATTTTGTGTTGCATTATTATTCCATGCAATAGGCGAGATTCAACATTGAGTCAAGACTCAACACTTAGGTTGCGCCTTCTCTTGGCGAGAGGTAACATCGTTCAACAGGCTCTTGAAGAGAATGTAACATAGCTTGACAATCTGAGCTACAGATCTTTCGATTGACTGAGGAAGATGACAATAGAGAGATTTACAGAATCATATTATCAGATGGGAGACCGATACTCGAAGCAGAGAAATTAAGAGATGGAAAAGAAAAAGAGTACTAAACTCTTATATCTGTCCTAGAGTGTGGCAGAGAATGCTGGACAATTTCCTCATAGATGAAGAAGAACCTTGAAGCAACAAAAAAGTGTTTCTACAGAAAGATACTGAGGATACCATTGACCGAACATGTGAGCAACGACGAGGTTTTGGAGAGAATGGAAATCAGGAAGAGGCAGTTGAAGTTTCTGGGTCATGATATGAGGAAAGAGGGCTTGTGAAATCTGATACTCACAGGAGAGATAGAAGGAAAGAGGGTCAGACGAAATCAGCTCGTAACATACTTGATGGGCAAATGGATTGCGGTACAGGATTTGGGAGAAAGACAAAAGGCAAAACTTATTAAAAGCTACAAGGGAGATGGGGAAAGCCATGATCGCATACTTCTTGAAGGGATATGGCACCTACAAAGAATATAAATCACAAACTCGGGAACAAGCATACAATTTGGAGACACTGGCAGGTGCTTCCAACATCATTATATCCGAAACCAATGAAGTCTATAATTAGTCTTAAAGCTCATGGATCTTTGTCCGTTTTCTGAGATATAAGTTATATTGCAAGATGAGATATCCCGAACACGGGCACCGGAAAGAGAACTATATAGCAGCCTAGATTAAATAAAGGTCGCTGTTTAAAATTCATTGAAGGTTACGCGCATAGACGGATATTTTTTAACCATTTCACGCCAAGCAAGGAAATAAAGCTACCAACATACAACAGGTCACTGAGTTTACAGGGAAACAACAGTAATATTGAGGAGCGAGAACAATGAATGAACAGGGATTAAGAAGATAAAAAATACCGATTGACATTGCATTTAAATTTTTTAATATGAATGTTGACTGGGAAGTAAAAAATAGGAAGAGAGTTCCACAAGCGACAATTTCAAGAGAAAAACTGTTACCATTGAACCTATGGCTATATCAAGGTATTTCAACTGAAAAATGATGAGACCTAGCTGCCAATCTAGTACTGCGCTGAAATTTGTAAAATCAATATACCAAAGGGGAAAGCTGATCAGAAAAAATTACCATGAAAATCTGCTTTACGGCGGTAAGAAAGTGTGAAGCCAAGATTCCAGATTAGGAGATTCTTCATTGTGTATTTTCCGGAAAAGTTTGGATGTTAAGTCAAACGAAACGCTGTGGTAAGAACAACAAAGATGCCATTAGTCGAAATAAAGCTTTCAGTTCATTTGCACAATTTCGATTTTCGAAATGTTGAAAAGCAATAGAATCAAATAATTAAAAGGCTTACATTGGCCGTTGAATTTAACAAAATGTGTTTCCAAATATATACAATATAACAATTTTAATCTGTTCACAAACATCGTTACAGTTAAAGGTACAACAATAATAATTGAAAAAGGATTTACAATACAGTCATTTATGATAGCATATATAAGAAATATATTTATGCTCTCGAAAAAATTCGATTGAGTTCTCGGAGGAATGGATGATTTTATAAACAGTGGCTGCTGCTAATGCAATGCTCTTCAAATTGAATCGAGCTGTCCTAGCTACCGACGTCTTTCGCATAGTAAAAACGTTAAATTTTACCTTCCGCTCCGTAGTGCGATGATAGCATGGGGGTAGAATCTCTGATTAATGCCAAATCGGTTGGGTTTCTATCCCAACTTGAAGCAATCGGATGACTGTGATATAGCGAAACCGTCTGTCTGTGAATGACTATTTATGTTCTAGAAATAATTCGATTGAGCTCCCGCTGTGGCAGTGGAAGGGGTTATTTTATAAACAGTGGGTGCTGCTGCTAATGCAATGCTCTTTTTGAATCAAGCTCTCCTATCTACTGACGTCTGCCGCATAGTAAAAGCGTTACAATTTTCCATCCGTTTTGCCTTTCACTGCTGGGTTGGGTTTCGAAGCAATCGGATGTCTACGTACCACGATGAGTTGTGATACAGCGAAACAGATTATATATATATATATATATATATATATATATATATATATATAATCAAGGCGATTCCGATTAACACAACATAGAATTTGAAATATGTTAAAACTGTCTCACAAAAGAGTGCTTCATGTTTTTCTTTACAATTGGAATTACGATACCTTTAGTAAATGACCATTTTCACATACGAATTTTAATTTTAAAATTCGCAGGATTTTTCAAAGTGTTAGTGGTATCATCAGTTTGTAGTGTACTGTTTATTTGGAGAAAGAAAGTGAGCGTGTGTGTTACTAAAGACCTGTTGGTAGGTAAGAGAAGAAAGAAGGCCTTGTTCCACACTTCGTATCGTTATATATATATATATATATATATATATATATATATATATATATATATATATATATATATATATATATGTATGTATGTATATATTTAAGTATAGGACTGGTATATACGGAATAAATTCCAATAACCAACAATTATTATTCTTAAAAGAGTGCTCAATACAGAGTAGAGCAGATATAATTATTTTTTTATATATTATAACATAAATATGTTATAAAATCACTACAAAAATAGCCATTTTGTTTCAACACCTCCGATGTCTTATCAAGTGATGATGCTGACATTCAGCATCATCACTTGATAAGACACTGGGAGTGTTGAAACAAAATGGGTATTTTTGTAGTGATTTTATAACATATTTATGTTATAGTATTTAAATAAATAATTATATATATATATATATATATATATATATATATATATATATATATATATATATATATATATAGCGAAACGCAATCGTATCTGGTAAATTTCAATCCTGATATAGCTGGCAATTAAAAGTCCGCAATATGATGCAGACTACTTAAAGCCGACACTATAATACGTAAGATAAATAAATAATAAATAAATTTAAAAAAAATTAAAATTAAACCTGACCAGATGATCCTTCGATTTTAAGGGTGTAACATTAGTTTCCTCGGTTTGATTTTGGAATTAATTTTTTTATACACCCAATTTATGATAATATGAATAGTTTCTGTGAAGGGAACGTTAGTCAGTGCTTCTACAATTATTATATGTCCTATGTTGAAAACAAATTGTATAAAAAAATATATCAAAGCAACTTGTCTGTCGTATTCAATGAAATGTGCATATATATATATATATATATATATATATATATATATATATATATATATATATATATATATATATATATGATGAAAATGTGGAAAAGACAAAGCAAAATCCGAATATGTGAGTTTACTGTTTTTATTTTGTTTTTGTTTTTGTTATTCTGTCGACGTCAGACGTTTCGGTCAAATAGACCTTCTTCAGGACATGGTTAATGGAGACATATTTATATTAGATTTAAGTTAGATGAAGAGACGATATATACAGAACTTTGTCTTTTCCACATTTTCATCATACCGTCGGGTCTACATCCACACATTTGCTTACATATATATATATATATATATATATATATATATATATATATATATATATATATATATAAATATACATATATGTATATATATATATATATATTTATATATATGTATGTGTATATATATATATATATATACATGTGTGTGTGTATATATATATATATATACATATATATATATATATATATATTAAATGTGCATATATATATATGTGTGTGTGTCTGAGAGAGAGAGAGCGAAAGAGTGAGAGAGGTAGAGAAAGTTTTGTTTGAGGAATGTGACATTGATGTTATCGGTATAGGGAGGCTACCCCATCTTAGGCAATTACGTAAAAATCATACATGCTGATGCAAGTTTTGTGAGTGAAACTGACTAGGAGGAACTACCTGCAATCCTCAGTTGCTGTCGGGATCGGACAAACACAAATGTGGGCGGCGCAAAAAGGAATTGTCTCGCCGCCCTTAGCAGACGGCTGTACTAGTGAAACGAGGAGCCGGTCCTTATATCTACGATCTAACGAGAATTCTGAACAGTTTGAGCAAATCTGTTTTCCTTTGTCAAATTACGAAGAATTTCCAGTTTCTCGTCGAACATTTAAAAATATCGCACGGAACCAATCCATCAAATCTTTCTCCCGAGAAAACATTTATCGACTTAAGATAGTGGAATTTAGAGTAGCACTACCTCCCCCACAAACACAAAAGTATAACATTATTTTTAGTGAAGTAATATGAAATGATGTCAAATTAAAATAAAATCCATTAATCTTAATATATATAATACTAGGTTGTATATATATATATGTGTATATATACATATATATATATGTATATATATACCGAAATAAACAAACACTGAAATAGCTGTTAAAATCGTACGCTATAAAAAAGTGATCAATTTGAAGTAAGAAGAAGACCGATTTAATATCTTAAAACGATAATACGATGAATAGAACAGTACCAAGGTTCCGTCAGGTGGTTAACTCAGATAGAGAGAGAGAGAGAGAAAGATATATAGACATTTAGTTGACAAATTCAAACTTTAAGAAAATACTTACTAAAATGTGATTATTAGCTTGTTCGAAAATTAATGTCAGTTTTAACAATGAATATTTAATCATGAATTATTAGGGTATTCGTCTCTGCTATCGACTAAAAAAGTCATTTATGCCTTTATTGTAAAACTCTAATATTTGGGCGCTCAGAAATCTATCAATGCTGTTTTTGCATTTTCTTTGCAGTTGAATGTTTATTGGCTTAAAATGTTGTCAAGATTCTTGAAAAATTAGTGCTGGTCAATGTTTGAGCGAGATCGGAGCTTCATGGTATATGTTGCAATGTCTCTTATTCAAAGTCGGTGAGCTTCTGCAATTTCATCCGAGCATCATGTGGCCGAGCATTGTCATGAAACTCAATCGGACCTCATCGATTAACCAGTATCGCATTTGGCTTAACTGAATGTGCATTTCATTCACGTGTTGGCAATAAACTTCAGATGTGAAGCTCTGGTTTGATTTCGGAAAACTTTAATGGATAACACCAGTGGCAGGCCACCGGCGAGTCCCAAAATTCTTCTGTTGGTTTAGAAATGTGCTTGGGTCGTTCGTCATGATCAAATCATTGAACCGATTCTTTACGATTGTCATAAATGATACTTTTCTCATCACAAGTCAATATTCGATCAAGAAATGGATCAAACAAATTTCGCAGCAAATACGCTCCTAAACATAGAAATATTTGACTTTCACTGAGGTAAACTGGAACACATTTATTTGGTTCTTAGCCTTGCTAATTCAACTGAGAAAATCCGATATTGTTGAAATACTGATGCACCATTCGCGTAATGTGCTTACGTAAAAAAGGTTGTGGTTATTTCTACTTCTCGTGTTTTTTCCTGTCTCTTAATAATCTCTCCTTACTGTACCTTTGTACCTTTTTTTCTCTTTCAACTTTGAGTGTCAAAGACAAATGCAGCAAACTGAGATTCTTTTTTTTTTCAGACAGTCTTATTAATACTTGAGTGTTCTAGGGAATTCTTGTGTTTGGAAAATCTAAGTGTATTTAAAAAATTTTTTACTTACAGAATTTGATGGTAAGGTAAAAATTTATATATCCTTTAAATTGTCCATCATTTCGTTTTTTAATTAGCATGATGAATATTCATGAGCGATTCTTAAATCTCTTTACTTGTATTTATAAATACATCTTGCAAAATAATATCCTTACTATTGGTTGCTAATGTCCATCAGGTAATGAACCGCGTCGGCTAAGGTAGGTTTTCCCATTGTCTTTATTCATATTTTCCTTTTATATATAATACATTTTGGTTATATCTGAACTTTTACACACACACACACACACACACACACACACACACACACACACACACACACACACACACACACACACACACACACACACATATATATATATATATATATATATATATATATATATATATATATATACTGGACTCTCCCGTCGATTCTTCGACGTATTAGGGTCAAGCAACTCAGTCAGACACCCGCAGAAATTATTTGATTATAGTGGTGATGGCTTTGTACAGAACCATCCACACATTTTGAAGGGCTGAATATAGAAACCTGGTGAACTACGTGCCACAGGGTCCCCAAACGACCCTCCGCAGGTTTTGATGAAGACATAATATGTCTATATTATTAAATTAAACATGTTTTGACTTCAATTGTCCTTCTCCTCGACCATTTGCCATCCAAGTCTATAGAACCCCGTCTGCCCTGCTATTTACCGATAGATGGATGAAGGAGTCATACATTTCCCAAGGGTATTAGCACGTAATTGAATGGAATAGATTCGACTGATTCCTCAATCCGAACCTCTTTCCATTGCTCCACCGTTCCTTATATATATATATATATATATATATATATATATATATATATATAGGCAGCATATCTTCATTCAAACATGTTTCATTGAATAATAGAGTATTCTTGAAAAATTTCATCTTAACATCAACAAACTGATTAGTGAACGACAAAAGATTATTATAAAATAGACATAATACATCAATATTATTTAATGAAACATGTTTGAATATATATATATATATATATATATATATATATATTTATATATATGTAATATAATCATCCAGAGACAGAATGTTTCACAGCTCCTTAGTCTGGCTAGACCTCCGATTGCTTCAAGTCGGAATCGAAACCTGTCTTCTTTGGCAGCAGTCGGATCTCTTGCCGCAAGGTCATCGTCGCCCGGCAGGGAAGGAAAGGAATTTTAACGTTTTTCTCTATACGAACTACGCCAGCGGCTCATAGAATCTAATTCAATTTTACTTGAAAAATAATGCTTAATAGCAAAGTAGGAGTAATTGTATTTTTAAAACCACTTTTATCCCAAGCGAACTCCACCGGATTTCCTGGAGCATATATATATATATATATATATATATATATATATATATATATATATATATATATATATATATATATATATATATATATATATATGAAAATATATATATATGAAAAATATGGAAAAGACAAAACAAAATCCGAATATGCAAGTTTACTGTTTTAATGTTGTTTTAAAGTAAACTTGAATATTCGGATTTTGTTTTGTTTTTTCCATATTTTTCATATATATATATATATATATATATATATATATATATATATATTTATATATATATATGTGTGTGTGTGTGTGTGTGTGTGTGTGTGTGTGTGTATATATATATATATATATATATATATATATATATATATATATATATATATATATATATATATATATATATATAGTACAGGTAATGGATCCGTAGGTATATAATTCAGGTGGATACTGGTAATATTAATTATTAAAACTGATGCACAGAGAGCTCTGGGGTGATGCTTGATGCTGAGCTTAATGGCTGATGAGAGCCGCGTACAGAACGGCTTGATATAGACTATACTATATTGAGGTAATTTTTGGTGCTGTAATATATATATATATATATATATATATATATATATGTGTGTGTGTGTGTGTGTGTGTGTGTGTGTGTGTTTAAAACAATTGCTTAACTTAGCGAATTTTCCATCTAAAGTTTTAGTACATAATTTTCAATCAACATGATTAATATTCACACATGCGCATTGATAAAGAAAGTTATCGTGTAAAAAATAAATATGGCTCTAAATATATTGGCTATTCGAGTTCGAACTTGTTGAGATATACTCGCAGGAACACAGAAACACATTGATATCCGTGAATATGAGTAGATTTGAATTTGTTAATGTATACATTTAATAAAAAATGTTTGACAAATGTAATATGTAGAAATAAGAATTTTTAAAACAACTCCTTAATTTTGGTTATGATAACTGCGGTCATATCGTGTGTCTGTGTGTGTGTTTTTGGGTAATATACCGTGTTCCTTTTCAAGGCCTTTTCGAGGAAGGTGTGACAACGTAGTCTCGTTTTCTAGATTTTCATGGCATGAGAATTAATTTATCAATTTGGAATGTTGATATTTTTTTAAGTGTTAACATCACGAACAGGAAATTTAATGTGGTGAACTCGGTTTAAAACCGGATACAAAAACGATTAACATTTGGCCAGTGCTAACGGATGAAGAAATATGTAGCTTATTTGTTGATTTTGTTTAAAAAAAACACCATTCTTTTATAGAAGGTCTTTTGCTGTTTTTTTTTTCTTTTTTAAAGGAAAAGGGGACTCTATTTAGGAAATAACACATTTCTTTTTTCCAATCGTTTTTTATTATACATTTACCTAACGAACGTAAATTTGCTGCTTTCAGAATTGGCAGCTGGCAAATACAACTTCAAACGGCATCATATTCTATGTGCTGTGTCCCTTAAGACATTGCGTGATCATGGTTCTCCACAACTTCCTCTCATTTGTAGCACTCAGTAAGTTCTTTTCGCTATCTCTCCTAATCCCTCTTCTGGCAAGTAGTTACACAAACAGGTTAGGTAATGTTATTCACTGTATTACTCTCTCCCTCTTGCCTACAATATTTTTTGTGAGTGTTTTCTTTCCTTATTATGTTCTTTGAAATTTCAATTGTCTCTTTCTGATTCTTAGTAGACGTGTCCTTTTTGTTTCCGGTTTCCCTAAAACTTCCACGTTACTCACATGTTCAATCCATGTTATTCGCATCAAACTTCTGTAGAAAAACATTTGTTTCGCATTGAGATTCTATTTTTTCCGAGAAGCATTCACTGTCATATTGTAGGACCGATATCATATAAGAGCACAATGCTCTTGTCTTTGTTCATAACGATATTTTCATCTTTCTTAATAATTTCCTTAAATCTTTGGAAGGGATCTCTCGATATTCCAATTCTCCTTCGGATTTCGGTGTCACATTTCCGTCCCCTATTAAAACACTTCCTAGATATTTAAATACTTGTACTTGCTTGAGGTTAGTTTGTAGTTCACATCTTGGGTTATACCTTTTGCTAACAAAAGAGAGTGCACAGTAATACACACACGCAAACACGCACACACACACATATATATATATATATATATATATATATATATATATATATATATGTGTGTGTGTGTGTGTGTGTGTGTGTGTGTGTGTGTGTTATGGGTCCTTACCTTTAACTACAGAATTAAATCTTCCTAGCACTATGTATACTACGCTTCGCAAGAGAGAGAGAGAGAGAGAGAGAGAGAGAGAGAGAGAGAGAGAGAGACGAATCGAGCCGAGCCGATAGTAGTTCACTCCAAACCAGTCTGACAGTCATACTAACACCTTCCACATCTTGTGTTATTATTCCGTGTAATATATCTTCGTTATTTCTACTCTTGTGTTCGTGTTGTTCTTCCTTGGTCCTAACCTGGACCATAACAATATATATATATATATATATATATATATATATACTTGGGTTGATGTGAGTTTGTGAACCTGGGTTTCACGCTACTTGCGATCGTCAGACCAACTGATTAATTTTTAAACTTTTGGGCTTATATATGTTTGCGTATATCGGTGTTTTTGTGGTAGTGGGAGGAAAAACTGTCGTCTGAATGCCACTCATACGTATGCAGACTTACATACAGGAAGGTTTACGCGTTGTAGCTCACATAAACATAAACATATATGAAAAGTGTTGGATTGGGCGTATATGTGCATCCATGTGTTGTTGCGTACATACGTATGCAATTCGTCGCTGCATTCAATGTTTGATTGTGTAGAGAACATCTTTCGTCAGATGGAGTTTCAATTTTTCCTCACACTATTATAAAAACACCGATTTACATAACCATATATTAGCCCAAAATTGTAAAAATTAATCAGTTGGTCTGACGATCGTAAGTAGCGTGAAACCCAGGGTCACAAACTCACATCAACCCAACTAAATATGTTAGCTCAATCTCTGATATTGAGCGCTTTCCAATAAGTACCGCGCATATATAAACAATATATATAAAAAATTACATATATATATATATATTTATATACATACACATTTTGACACACACACACACACAAATATATTTATTTATATATATATATATATATATATATATATATATATATATATATATATATATATATACTAGCAGCATGACCCGGCGTTGCCCGTGCTTGATTCAAAATTCGTACGACTCATACAGCAATCGCTAACACTTGACTTAAAAGGAGTGCCCTTTGCCGTGCTGATGTTGTTACATGCCTTACTTCTTGCCTATCTCACTCTGCGAATTTTTCTAAGCTCTATACTAAACATTAAATCTGTTACGAAAAAAGAACTAAGCAGAATGAACACAAAACGATCAGCTTTAAAAAAGGACTCGTAACTGGAAAAACCGAATGAAAAAAGACTGTTAACAACAAATACTTTTTCACGCCCAACCCAGTTCTGCGGAATCAGAATCAACGTGGAGTTTAAGCAAGCGAATGAGCCAATTGGAATAAAGTGCCATGCAGCTTTAAAATTTTCCCACTTGTGATGAATGGAGCTATCGATTTTTTTTGCATGCTAGCATGCTAGTTAACATTCGTGTCAGTCAGCTGTTGGCTCTCACGCTGGCCAATAGAATCCTACTGCCTATTCGTGGCAGCCAGCTATAGGCTCTCACTCTGGCCAGTAGAAAATGGCCGCAAACTACATGAAAACTGCCGTAGAAGCATGAAAAAATCGATTATTTCAACTATCGATGGGAGTTGGGAAATGCAATGTCGGTATTGGACTTTCTACTAACTTGGAGCATGTGCATGTAAATTTTGGTGCAAATCCGTCGAAAATGGCGGCCGTGAATTCGTTACACACACACACACACACACACACACACACAAACACATCCTGCCTTTTATAGATAGATATATAGTAGGTAACAGAAGATTTGTTGAAATTCTATGACAGCATAATCCTCCATCCTACAAAATGTTTAATATCTAAAAAAAACTCTAAACTAACAGAGTTTCTTTTTTCCAGGTTTTCAGATGTTTAGCCATCTTGATACCATTTGTCGTAAGAATAACTGAAAACCCGTTTGAGTTATTCATCTAGAAAGAGAACAGGTTGTGAGTGTAAGAAGTTCTGGAGCTAAAGAAAGTAGTTCCTCTGAATACTTTCTATATAAATAACGACAGAACATCGAGTGGTTTGTTACGTCATAGATACGACCATACAAATGATTTGGGATCTGAAATTTCTATGCAACATATTTTCATTAACCACTACACAGGCTTTTGCTTTTTAGATCCAAGAAGCGTTCTTTCTTTGGGAAGCTGTTTCAAATATTCCACATCGAAAATAATCAAATAAACATATAAAAAATTAATTTCTTTTTCTGATGGCGAACATAATTACTTTGATAATTAGCTTAATGTCAAAAAGAGGCAAGGAAAATACATCGATGGCTGACTGATAATTGTTCTTTGAAATTGTAGCAACAAAACATTTGCAGCAAGTGATAATCGGGGATATATATTAATCTGGCTTTACAGGGTGGAGATCAGCACCGCCAATTATGCCTTTAAAAAGACGGCAGTAACGGCGCTTGTTTGAAGCTCAAAGAGAAAATTATATTATGTAATTACATTGGTTTACATATCATAAGTCCGCCGCTCTATCTGCAATAGGGATTGGCTAGCCGCTCCTCGAATACGACTGGTCAGCTATACAAGTATGTATGTATATATGTATCTAGCTAGCTACACTATTTACATTGTCCGGTCTGTTGTCCTCATCTTTGTTGTCATATTCACAACCTTTCGGCCGTTTTACGCCCCGGCATTTTTCCAATCATCTGAAGAAGGCCGTAGGGTGCAACGGCCGAAACGTAGTGAATATAATAACAAAGACGTGGACAACAATCCGAACAATGTGAATAATGTAAATACTTAAAATACCTCATCTCAGATATATAGACAAGTATGTATATATGTATAAATCAAGAAAGATTTCAAGGAATGTTTAAAATAATCTCTTGCATGCTGCAATACAGATGATTCTGAGTGGGGAAACTGCTGCTTCAGGCCGATGTAAGTGCAGGCATATGATTCATAGAGGCGACTTCCAAGAAGATACAATGATTTGGGCAAATGTCAAGCTAACATCTAGGAAAAGGGCATTCATTGATGCGTCGATCCATCAATTTTGTTTTCAGTGTTTCTCCACTTCAGGAGTCGTTAGTAAGAAGAGCAGGTTTATATTGGTAGAACTATGACAAATTGTGGTCAGTGCCGCGCTGTAATAACTTAAAATTCATGGTGTGTTAGAAAGACTAGAGAAATCGTTCCGGTCTCAACCGTCACATGAGAACCCGTGAACAGGCCGAACATAATCTGCAAATGGGGTCAGGCCCTGTACAAAACAACTTAGTATGCTACCTTTGCAATAGGCATTGCAAATCATTTGTAGGCTCCAAGAGCCATTGTCGTTGTCACGAGAAATTAAATAAAATCTCTCTCTCTCTTTATATATATATATATATATATATATATATATATATATATATATATATATATATATATATATATATATATTAACTTTGTGTCGACTGGTTTGGTATGCCGCATTATATTTATCTATCTATCTCATTTGGTTTAATTAGCTATATATCAATTAACCGATCCGACTCGTTAGATGATCTATCTATCTATCTATCTATCTATCTATCTATCTATCTATCTATGTCCAACCATAAATGCCATTGTAATTCTAAATCTTTGTCAGTGCAGTAAAAAGAAGAGAGAGAGAGAGTGAGTGAGAGAGAGAGAGAGAGAGAGAGAGAGAGAGTGAGTGAGAGAGAGAGTGAGAGTGAGTGAGAGAGAGATGACAGGAGAGAGGAAGGACATAAAAAGGGGAAAAAGAAATTAAATAACGACTGACATTGCAGTTCAATTTTTGAAGATCAAAGTTGGCTGAGATGCATATAACCGGGAGAAAGTACCACAATTGAGAAGTGCGAGAAAAGAAAATATTAACATAGAACTTACGGATACATCTAACCAAATCAACTGTAAATTGATGAGACCTAGCTTAAATAAAAAAAGTCTATGTACCATAGCAAAGAGCGATATGTATTCCGCATTATGTAAAGTAATGTGGCACAAGGCCAAAATGGGGAATGGGGAAAAGGATGGACATCTTCTGTCTTGACATTAAACTCAGCGAGCCAAGATCTCTGACTCAAATATACCGCAATAACTCTTAAACCCAAAACAACTCATACTTACGTCATCCACCATAATACATCATTGTCTCTATGGAATCCTAACTAGTACCATAGCGAAGAGCGATATTTATTCTGTAAAAATAAACAGAAATGTGGCGCAAGGCCGAAGTGGGGGATTGGGGAAAGGGCGGTCTTCTTCTGTCTTAACTATAACTTAGCTAGCCGCAAATACTGACCCAATCGTACGAACAATAATTCTTACACCAAAACAACACACATTCATACGTACCTTTCTTACTACAACCACCATAATACCTCACTGTCTCCATGAAAATACTAACTAGTTCCCATATTTACAGTTCAGTGTCTGGGGGGGGGGAATAAAATAACAATTCTAAAAAAAAATAACCCCAATGAGTATTTACAAAATGAATACAAACTATTTACAAGTAACTAAAAAATAATAATATTAGTAATAAAAAAAACCCACAATAGCGAAGAGCTCATCAGAACAATTACCCTGAATGTATTTATAGAAAATGCACAGGGAAGTAATTTTACAGTGGTGGTGAGAAAGTGACAGAAGCCCAAATGTCAGGTAAGCGTGATTCTTCTTTTGATTTTATCAAGACTCTCTAAATATATAGCAGGAGCACTGGACTATATGCAGCAACAATATTGTAAGTACTTATAGATATGTAAAATATATTCTGGAAAGAAGAATTGTCTAGTACGGTAGTGTGAACAAAACTTTTTATGCAGCTGATCTAGCAATGGATTCAATATAGTCTTTCCACTTCATGTCAGCCGAGAATGTAAGTTCGAGAAGGAGCAACGTGTCACTCTGTTGGAGGTGAGCATCAGCCATGTTGATTGGAAACAGAAAAGGGTTTTCTCAGATGATTAATAAAAAGCATTTTTCTTCGATTTGATCATTTGATGGAAAAAATAAAGGTAGCAAAAATCGATGCAAAATAGGAAACGAGTATAATGAAAAGTAAAAATGTTAAAGTCAAATCCACAAATATAAAAGCAAAAAAAAAGCAAAAAAAAAAAGCAAAAAAAAAGCAAAAAAAAAGCAAAAAAAAAAAGCAAAAAAAAGCAAAAAAAAAAAGCAAAAAAAAGCAAAAACAAAAGCAAAAACAAAAGAAGAAAACAAACCGTACAGTTGGCTTGGATGTTATAAGCTGTTTTTAGTTTGAGACTCTGAAGATCAAATGTGAATTGTGATGATGATTAGTCAGGTTAATTGTAGAATGATGTTTGTGATGATATTGTCCAAATAGATAAGACGAATCGATATTTCCACTCACCTAAAAAAAAAAGAAAAATAACAATATTAGTTTTACCCCCAAATTCGAATAATAATATAGTGTAATTAATGACAATATGGTTGTAGCTACGGGCGTGCGGCTAATGTAATGACTCGGGAAGATAAATCCGTGAGCAGGGTTCCAATTCCGACCTGTTGGCTATGATCACTTTCTCACATATACCTAATTTACATAATGTCTTCAACCGTAGAAAAGATATTTAACCATTTTCCCCCGCCCCTATTTTCATGGATTAAAAATTAAATTATGGTTAAAATAGGTCTAGAGCAGGGGTCGTCATATTTTGTCGACCACACACGCATATGTTCTCTTCTTTCCCCATATCAATGCCTTTGAAACTTTGCACTGACGTTGGCAATGAAAAAAATATGAAATATATGAAAAGTAAAGAAATTTGGATCAGGTTCAAAAATTTCCCCCAGTCTCGTCATGTTCAGAAATTTTCCCAAAGATTATATTGATAAAAATATACTAAATAACCCCAATGAATCAAGCAAATAATATATTAAGTAGATCATGCCTAAATGTCGATGCTGTTGAACAGAACTGCATAACCGCTATTAATATCAACTGTAAAACTTTACGAACTAATTAAATTAAATAAAAAAATATTACATCATACTATCAGAGCAAATGATATTCATAATCATAAATTCTGTTTTACAGTTAGAGTTTGACAAAGAAGGGGATTGTTATCTGAAGATCAACTTGGAAGAATTAAAAAAGAGGAAACAATGCACAATATAGCATTAGATATGTCTCATGAAAATAAGTTAAAAGCTACTTGGGAATGTGTCCGTAAGGCTTTTGATTCTGTTGATTGTTGAGCTCACTGCTTTTCTTTTATGTACACAAACTAAAATTTAGTGTCGTTTGCACACCGACACCCCCATTTGACCCCTTCTTTATTATCGACTGCCTGGAAATCCTCCGCGACCTCTAGGGGATTGCTTGGACTCCATTTGACGATACTTGTTCGAAAAGTATCATTCAAAAACTATGCTTAGAGTAATCACCTATTCTGTGGCTTCAGTACAGTTGAGGACTCCTATGCCAGTAATGGGTTATGTGACATCACGTGACTGTTTAGGGAAGCGGTTTGTAAGTACACGAATTTCTGCAGTGGAACATTATATAACAATCTGAAATTGAAAGTTTGAAGGGAAAGTTCGCAACCACTTCATCTCCAGAACCAACAATTGGCGACGCGTCTTCTTCTTCTTCTGTTTCGATGTGCCGTGTTCTTTCAGGACATTGGCGACTATGGCTCTCCACAATTTCCTCTCCTTTGTAGTTCTTATTAAATTTAGTCTTTTTGCTGTCGCTCTTCAGCCATCTATTTACACTAGCACATTATGTCGTCATGCGTTGTCTTCTTCTCTCCTTCTCTCCTTCTTGCCATCAATATGTCCTGCGAGTATCAAGTTTTTCAAATCCCCTTTCTTCATTATATGCCACGAATACGTTAGCAGTCGCTTTCTGATGTTAAGTATAAATGACATTTTTGTTTCTATTTTCTCTAAGACTTCGCAGCTGCTCCCATGTTCAATCCATGTTATTCTCAGTATCTGTAGGACCATATTTCCACTGCTTCAAGTTTCTTCTTCTGTGCAGAGATGACCCAACATTCACAGCTATGTAATAAGACCGAGTGTTACAATTATCAACATGCTATAATTCTTTTTTCAGCAATAGCAAAGCAGAAAGCAAAACAGAAAACAAATAACATGAATGTAAAAAGAAAATCGATGTAACGTCATAAAATTATATGAACAAAATAGATCTCAGACTAGCTTTGGAAGAAATATGAATGATATGAGTTTGATGAATCGTGCTACAAAGATTTGATATGAGCACAAACTGGAAACTGTTTTCAGTATAAAATCTTTTAATGTGCCATGTGATTTCAAAACGTTGTTAATCATGGCCGTCCACCTCCCTATCCCTTGCGGCTCTCAACAAGTCCCTTCTCTCTGCTTCTTCCTCCAGACCACCTTCTGTCAACAACTTGCTTAAACCCGCCACGTATGTCACGCATTGATTTCCCTTGTCTCTCTTTTCCTCTCTTCGACCTGTGAGTATCAGATTCTCCAGGCGCTCCCACATCATTATGTGTCCCAGAAAGTTCAGCTGCCTCTTCCTGATGTTAGGTATATGCCTCATCCTTGTCTGCATTCTCGAAGACCTCATTGTTGCTCACACGCTCGGTCCATGTTATCCTTAGCATCCTTCTGCAGAACCGCAACTCTGACGCCTCGAGTCTCTTCATTTTTGAGGAAATCGTACAACATTCGCTGCCGTAAGGAAGGCTAGATGTCACGTAACAGCTCAGTATTCTTTTATTTGTTACCAAAGAAATCCTCCTGTCTCGCAATACTCTGTCCAGCTTTTGCAATTGCGTTCTTGGCCATCCCGATACGTCTACTGATCCCAGTGTCGCACTTACCGTCCTCTGTCGAAACGCTTCCCAGTATTTATCATAACCGAGAGGACATACAACTTCCGTGAGAAAAACAATTTACTCCGCCAGGAGAGAAGGGATATAAAAGAGAACGTTATGGGTACAAGTACCAACTAATTTTTAATAAAACAATATTGGAAAAGGTGAAAACAAAGAAAATAAACTTATCGACAGCATAGATCGACTACAGAAAGGGGTCGTCAAATTTTGTCGACCACAGAATCCCACACTCATGGATAAAGAAAAGCTTAAACATATAAATAGTATGTTCCATAATAGTCAAATTCATAAAGGTGAGTATGAAAAACTGGAAGACCACACTATACACGGGTCATTAACATGATGTCCAATCAACATCAAAAGCGGGACCTGCCAAGGAGATTCACTGTTACCACTGCTTGCATTAGCGCCACTTACCTTCCTTCTGCTTTGCATTAGCGCCACTTAGTTGCTGTACAATATTAGCTGCGGATACAAGTCAGAAAATAGCAAACTGAATCACCTATTCTATATTGATGATCTTAAAACGTTTGCCAAGGATGACAACCAGCAGAAAAACCTACTCAACATTGTCAAAACTTTCAGATAAGGCCAATAAAATAGTGGTTATCAACACATTAGCTATACCCGTAGTAACATACAGCTTGAACAGTATTAAATGAAAGTTGAATGACATTAAAAGATTGGAGGCTAAGACCAGAAAAATGCTTACCCAAATGAGGATGCACACTCGATATCAGATGTTGATAAGCTCTATGTATCAAAAGCTTTAGGAGGCTGAGGTCTAATCTAACATAAACTAACTCTAAAATCTACAACAATTGGAAGCCTACCTCACAAGAAAACAATGACCCTTTCCTACAAATTTTAAAACCACAAATTCACTCCATCAAAAAATAAGATACACTCTTCACGACACTGCTTAATATACCTTAAATCCTACCAACAAAAAACGAAGTGAATAACATCTATGCCAAACGAATAAAACAGAAAGCAAAATAACTTGGATAAATGAAATTACAAAAAAAATCTTCGAGGACAAGGCGTTGCATGGTAAATACCAAACAAAAAGAGCGAATGGAGTAAATGTGGGCCAATAGAAAACACATCAATGGCTGAGGAGTACGGGGCTGAAAACTGAAACAGAAGACCTAATTATTGCAGCTCAGGACCAAAGCCCCGCAACCTGACCTTATAACACTTATATAATCAAAGATAAAACTAACCCGAAATGTAGGATCTGGGGAAAATATGATGAACCTTCGACCATATTATCTCAGGATGTCCGGAACTAGCAAAAAAAAAATACCCACAGACATAACAAGGTAGCGACATATGTGCACTGGAAGATATGCAAGAAGGAAAAATCGAAACCACTGAGAGACGTTATGGGCGCCAGCTAGGCACAGTTACCCAAAAATAACGATGTAACTATCCTCTGGGACATGCCAATTCAAACTGACAAGGAAATAAAAGGCAACAGATCTGATATTATAATAAAATACAAGAAATTCAGAAAGTGTATGCTTATTGACATAGCGATAGCATCAGAGAGAAACGACTCCTTAAAATCATCGAGAAGTTGTCTAAATACAAGGATCTGGAGATCAAGATTACAGTATGATGGGAATGAAGACTGATACTGTACTAATAGTAATTGGAGATCTGGGCCTCGTGAGAAAAGAAATGGACAAGTTTATTAATAGTGTCCTAGGTAACATCAACATAAAAGTTACTCAGTAGATCGCCCTACTGGGAACATTACATATACTAAGTGTTTTTCATTCTCTTTCACTACCAAAAGCCCTTTGTATCTTAGTTGCATTATCGCCTTGCTTGGGGAGCGGGTGAATTGATTAAAACAATGAATTTAAATGATAGTGCAGGGAAATTGTCGCATTGGAAGATATGGCAGATTTATAACTTTCCCCATGAAGAAAATGATGTGAACACCAAACCTCTATGCTAGAAGGTGAAAATATTACAGTGGTCTAGGATTTCTCTATGCTTACTGGCCCCAATAAAAAATAAGATGACCAGATATAGTATGAAAAGATTTCAAAATCTAGATGATCCCCCGTTAGATAAAATGTCAGGACAAAATAATTTGACTAATTACAAAATATACAGACCTGGATATAGAATTGACAAGAAATTGGCATTTAGACGCAACCACTATTCTAGCAATATAGGAGCACGGAGAATAAGTGAAACGTATATTGATACAATCATTAAGAAAATCCCCGGAATTTTCTCACTGTCTGAGATACAAAAGGTTGTGTTCTTGACTACTCAGAAAAACACTTAATATAATATGCTTACTAAGTCTCTTACCTCAGGTAAATGTTTCCATAAATGATTGTATGAAAATAGCAAATCGGAGAAAAGTGGGAAAATAATAATAATAATAATAATAATAATAAGAAGAAGAAGAAGAAGAATAATAAGAAGAATAAGAAGAAGAAGAAGAAGAAGAAGAAGAAGAAGAAGAAGAAGAAGAAGAAGAAGAAGAAGAAGAAGAAGAAGAAGAAATATGTGTGTTTGAAAACAAATATTTGGAGTGTTAAAAAGAAGAGGTAGAGACAAAGTAAATGAAATTTCATTGGCAAAATGCCAGAAGACACCCCCATACGAGTAACAAAATCATTACTAATGGCAGGAGGAGACCAATGCGTTCGGATCAGCTTTGTCAAGTCAGAAAATCAATAGCACACAAGACAATGCTCTTTGCTGACTGTGAGATGAAATGGATAAAGCAATAACGCATTTAGTACGTGAACGCCTACAATATCGCTCTCAAAAACTGTAAATGTAGACATTATTGGTTAAAAAAGCGTACAACTGTGCAATCGATTAGGTTATCATCATGTAAAAAGGCAATGGACATACATCAAATGAAGTGGGTTGGGAGACGAATCTAGTCTGCATATTTGATCCAAAGAAGCGGACAGACCAAAGAACACATATAAATACACGGTAGCCCATTTACAGAGATCAGTTCCATAAATGGTTTAGCGTCGTTATAATAAGACAGAAAATAGTTCTAGAAATGTAGCGACTCTATTCTAGGCTCTATGCTTATTATAATACGTAATACATTGAATACTTAATTAATTCTTTCTTAATATTCAGTTCCATTTTATTGTGAGATCGTTTATATTGCCTTCCTATAGTAAAATCATTAACAATGGATTTACTTCAATGCATACTATCCATATTCTATCAGTATCACTTGTTATAATACCTGACCATTGTATAATACGTCTTTACATAAAGCTATATTGCGTGATCTGTTATAATGCTTTCCTATAATGTCAGTATCAATGTATTTACATCATACATATAATAACTGTCTTCCATCAATATCGTCTTTTGTAATTTCTGACAATTGAAAATAATTTTTCTCTTGATAGTTATTTCAATTTTATTATATGATCTTTTGTAATGACATCATTATCAATGCATTTTTTATGATACATATATTAGCATTATACGAGCATTACCGCTTTTTCATAATTCCTGACGATTGAAACTGTTGTATAGGAATAAAGTGTCGTTGTCAACACTGTAGTTTGCACATAGGATCACCAGTTAGCAAAGACGGACGATTGCATTAATAAATTAGTAGATCACGTGATCGCAAACGAAACGTATAAAATGGGAATTAGCGTGTTGTCTAAGTGATCGCTATTCTTTATACTATTTCTCTATATTGATCATTATACGAATTACTATTCGGCGATTACTATTTGAACAAGTATTATTAGAGAGTGTAGTATTTGAAGGCGTTACTACTATCAGTATCTGGCTTTACAAAGTCTCTTCTACAACGAGAATTTCAGAAGTGATAACGAGCATTCATCAACTTAACGAAAGTTAGAAAGAGTGAGCGTATAACATCACAAAAGAAACTAACTTTTGTCTTGATATTTATTTCAATTCTGATGTTTGATCATTTATAATGATCTTCTATAGTACAATAATACTTATTGCACTTACGTTGTGTATATAACATACTTATTCTGGCAGTAATGCTCGGAATAATTTATGGCCGTTGCCCATTTTACGAAATCTATCATTCACGTTTCCTAAGCGATTTTTGTTTCTGTTACACTTTCCGCCGACTTTTATTCCACTTCATTGATAGTTCCCATATCGTACTTGTTTCATTCTGACATCCCTTATATCTGAACACCTGAATTTTGTTAACAATCCGGAATTTCATCTTCCTTCAATTCCTGGTAATCTTACGTATTGGATTGGTGCATTATTATCAGACGTTTTACTAGTCGAGTTATTTGTTAATAAAATTGCTGTTTTGTTTACTATTTTTTTTTAAATAAAAGTATTATTTTATTTTAACGTTATAAAAATGCGTGGCGATAATCATACTCATTTAAAAAATGTTATTGTTCAATTGTTGTGTCTTTTTTCATAGTAAATATTATTTTAAAACGCCTGATAATTATGCACCAACCCATTGGTTCTTACTTAATACTTTGTCGTTTGTAATGGAAAGCCTTCTGAAGTAAACCACGAGGGAACAAACAAACTGGAATCTGAATGTCTATGGCACTTCATAACTATTAATCAACTTTATGGTACCTATTACAACGGCGTTGGAACCTTGTATATTGACATTTTCCATAGGATCTTTAGCTACCTAACCATGCCTTGCGAATTGGAAATACGGGAGACGGTGGCTGGTTGGTTGGTTGATTTTGTTTAGTGGCATTTCAACCTCTATGGGTTATGTAATGCCTAAATGTAAATATTTTATGCAGAATTATATGGATTCAACTAAATATGTTTTGAACGAAATTATATGACTTCAACTACAGAAAAATATATTGTTGGTCATTTTGCTATGAAACCTATTGTTGGTAATTCTAGTATAAATCGCATTGATGTTCATTTGGCTTTATAAAGACTTTACAAATGTTGGTAATTTTATTATAAAATATTGTTTGTCTTTTTATTATATAAAGATACATTGATGGCATCTTTACTACAAAAAAAAGGCTTTTTATAAATTTATGATGTTTTGTTTTTGTGTGGCGCTTCACTATTTGCCTACAACTGGGACCCTAACAAGTGCTACCTCCCCAGGTAAGGATAGACCTCGGAACAATAGCAATTAAGTGGCGGTTCAAAACCTCCAATCTCCCGATCAGATGCCATGCTGCCGGACATAGTTTATCGTCATACCTAGGACTATCGGGAATCGGTAGAAGACACAGCGGACACTGAAACTGAAACATCATTCACAAAATAACTCACGAGATTGATGGATCCATCAGAACACTATATTGCTAAATTGAAGAGACGTCTCAATTTTTAGGTGAACTGTAAATAATTCATATTTCCGCGCTTGTTCTGGATTCAATTTGAGATCGCCTATTGATAATTTTCCGATGTGGAAATTGAATAATGAAGCAAAGCTAAGAACGAGAAAGATATGGGGAAAATTCCAACACTGGGTTGAGTGACGGAAAATTAATGCACCCAAACAGCAAAAACAACATAATGATAAGTTTAGTGAACAAAAATAAAACGTAGCATTCAGTAACAGGGGGCACAATTTTATAGACATTTCTGTACATTTCGATACACCATAAACGGATGACTTTTCGATAAAGTTAGCAAGATGGCCGCTTTATACGCAAGAATATGAAAGATATGTGTCTGTTCGTTCTTAATGAAAGATAAATTAAGAACCATTTGCGTTCTTTTGTAATCATTTCAGCCTTACGATGCGTAGCTGCAGGCTTTATACATTATTTCCCCTAAGCCTGTCTGTTCATATCTTTTCTTATCTTTTGAGAAAAACGAAGGCAATACAAGTGATTTTCTTTCACAGCTACCACCATTCCTTGCCAGCAGGTCAACAGAACAACTCCTACGGTATGATTACAGCTGCTACATATAATGTACCCTTTCAAACTAGAAATATCTGTCGTCTGTCCTTTGTGTGTTTTAATCTTTTTTTCCTGCTGGCATAGTACGATGGTGGTTAAGCTGTATTCTGTGTACACATTTAGATCTTTAGATATTTGTTTAAAACAAGAGTTAAACATTTTTGAAATCGTGATGAATTATGAATATTACAAAGTATGTCATATTAGTTATTTTGCTATACTATTAAAAATATATATATATATATATATATATGAAGTAAAGTTCTTTGAATTGTCTTCAGTTCAGTCTGAACGATGTAAATCAATATGGTAATAGTAATACTGGAAGTGTAAATATTTGGGAAGTGTTTGGGCATAGTACTGTGAGACAGGAAGAATTATATGGTGACAAAGAAAAGAGTATTGAACCGGTACGTGACATTTCTCCTCCGAATGATGGACGATCTCCTCAGAGATGAAGAATAGACTCGAGGCAGCAGAGATGTGGTTCTACAGAAGGATGCTAAGGATATCGTGTGAGCAACGATGAGGTTTTGGAGATCATGCAAACAAAGAGGAAGCTTATACTTAACACCAGGAAAAGGCGGATAAAATTACTGGGGCACGTAACGAGAAAGGAGGGACTGGAGAATATGATACTGCCAGGTCGAATAGAGGGAAAAAGAGACAAGGAAAAGCAACGCATGACATACATGGCGGGTTTAAGCAAGTGGATGGCAGAACGTGGTCTAGAGGTGCTGGCAGATGCACGAAACTTACTGAGAGCCACAAGGGATAGGGGGAAGTGGAGAGCTATGATAGCCTACGTCCCGAAAGGACACGGTGCATAAAAAGAATAGTAATATTAGTTGACACCTTATAAGGAAACATTCGGCTTTCACTGACGAAGCAGTTTGTACTAAAATAGGTTAAATTTATAAAATCTTTTCTCTTGAAAAAGTTTTCAGGAGAATAGGTTTCTCAAGTTCAGCTGTTATCGCTCTTCCCAGTATTGACGAGGAATTTCTTTCAAACATTTTTGTTTGAAGAATATTTATTTGAAGAATGCGGAATGCCAAAATTACTTTGTCTTCGAGTTACATATGATATCTATTTAAACTGTCGCTGCTGTTAAAAATCTTGTGATGTGGTTTCTGTTATTTGGTACAGTTTTTGGTTTGTGAGACTGTCGAGCCAGTTCACAACGTACAAAGAAGTTTGGTGTCTCCCAAAACCAACAGGCTTCACTCGCTCAAGGACATTTTTAACGAATTCTCGTAGTTGACTGATTGATTGATTTTTACGGTTTATCAACCCTTTGCAGGATATTTAAAACCAGGAAATATATTTTTTTAGATTTTATTAATTTTGGAGGAGATTATAATCGTTTAGTGATACAAATCTTACTAATCAAATCATAGCTGAGGGGAGACGGGGAGGTTTCATACATATTCCGGTATTTCCGCGTAAGTGAATATAGAGCCGAACGGCAATTGAAACTCGACTCTCCGATTACCAATTCGGAAGCTATGTCCATTGCACCATCCGCACATCCAAGCTTACAGCATCTGGTATTCCCAAGTGGTCATTGATCTTAGAAAGCGGTTGCGTGCAGTAGACAGTTTATTTTGTTTTTTTTAGCGGCATATAAATTTATTATGGTTCATTTATGCTGAAGTTTAATTTTCTTGGTTAGTAATTTCTTTTAAAAATGTATTGCTGGCAATTTTTTTTTAATTGCATTGCGGATAAATTTCAACTTTTAGAATATTTTACAAAAAAATGCCTTGCTATTAATTTTTTTTAATATGAAAATGGTATCGTTACAATAAAATGTTTATACTTTCATAGTGTTTTGGTCCCAGTTTGTGGGTTAACTATTTGCCCATATTTGGGACCGTAACGGGTGCTACCATCCCGGGTCAGAACAACAGCAAATAAGAGGTGGGTCCACGCTCCTCAATACCTCCTAGTCAGAGTCCTTGCCGCTTGATGTAGTTTATAGTAATATCCAAGATGTGTAGCTAGTTTAGATATTTGTGAACGGGTTTAGTACAATGGTAAACAGCCATAGAAAAGTGCACATCTGACGAGGCTATTTAAGAATATGCTTCAAGTTTTCATTTTGATGCTTTGGTTTGGTAGCTATTTGCAATGCTGAATGAAACTACCTTGAGCGCAACCTACGCAATGTTCGATTTCCTTTTCTCCTATAGTAAATTTGTTATAAATGATCAATTCACTGAGTATTTGAAGTGTATACTATTTATTAGATCCACATCCTGATTTTTATGATGGATTCTCATTAAGAGTCATCGATGTCTGTGTAATAGATTTTGGTGTTACTTTTCTCATTTTAGACATAGATGAGCAATAACAAAGAATCATAAAAAACAACATTGTAATAGACAAATTACATAAGCATATAGGTAAGTTTAATACATAATGGTATAGAGCCTGATAATGCCTAGAGTGGAATAATTCTGCCATATTTGGGCAGGAGATGTCAAGCCTTAACTTTCCAGTCTCGATAGTGTCTCTGTGTCGTTGTGGGTGACAAATTATTTTCCACCCTACAACTCGTTTCTTACAAATGAGTCGTCGCAAGCCTCCTGCTGCCCTATCGCTATTTCCATGGAAAGTGTTTGGAGGAATTACATTCTTTAATTGAACCAGTTCTGACCATCAGGGCTAAGAACCGCCATGCTAGACACATTGTAGCGAACCACGCTCATTCCCGTCTTATTGGTGAGATGCAAGTTTCACTTGAGTAGCTTTTTCTTGCGAAGCGGCCACAGAGAGCTTGCACTTCAAGCAAGTTTCTATTTATTTTCTATACAATTATCTTCCCCTCTGTACAATAACCGATAAACACATAAGGTCGTGTTCTAGAGTGTAAGAAGGAGAGTGTAGGGGCATATGAGGAGAAGATGACGTTTGAATGTAGACTTGATCGAGCTAGTATCCAAATCGGTGTCAGTTCCCTGGACATGGAAGATTATCCTTGTAACCTATATATCGTCAATTTGATTTAAAGCCAAAAAGCAAAATTAAAAAAAGTGTTTCTTAAAATGACGTTTGAAGTAATAAAAATATCTCCAATTAAAGAATAAAAAATACATTTCTTCATATATATATATATATATATATATATATATATATATATATATATATATATATATATATATATGTGTGTGTGTGTGTGTGTGTGAGTGTGTGTGCGTGTTATGAAATGGGCAAAGTACGACAATTATTTTAAGACATTTTTATGTTTATACATTCTTTTTTATAGATACAAATATTTAATGACAATTTCTCGGACATTCAGGCCGTAAATGTTGTTAATACTGTTTAACAGAGCATTTACTTAAATATTTGTATTCATAAAAAAGAATATATATATATATATATATATATATATATATATATATATGCAAATTATATATATATATATATATATATATATATATATATATATATATATAATTAATTTACATATTTATAAGTTTACCATTCAGCCTAGCTTTGAATATTGCTGTCACATTTGGTCTGGTGCACCTGCTATAAATTTGGAGAACCTTGATAAAATCCCAAGTAGAATATGCAAATTCATTTGTCCTGACCTGGCATTTGGGCTTCAGTCACTTTCACACCACCGTAATGTGGCTGCCCTCTGCATTTTCAATAAATGAGTTCATGTTAATTGTTCTGGTGAATTTTGCTCTATGCTACATTGACTCCATGATTTTAAGCGCAGTTCTTGGTTGGCGGCAAAATCGCATCATTTTACAGTTGTAATGTCGAGATATAACCGTAAGTTCTATGCTAATAGTTTCCTAACTCGCTTGTGGAAATCTCTTGTAACCAGTCAAATTTGATCTTCAATAATCAAAATGCAATGTCAATCGTTTTCTTCTGTCCTCTTAGATTCTGTTCTTTTTTCATTCTTGCTCCTTAATACCGTTTTTCTTATATTCTTTCATACCTATTCACTCCTTGCATATTCGTGGATCTGTTACCTTGCTTAGAGTGTAATGATTAAAAAACAAAAATGATCAAATGATTTATCAGAAATTAAGTTTTACCCAACTGTACATTGAGACCTAGAGGTATTATGGTGGCTGTAATAAGAATGTTAAGTAAGAATGTTTTGTTTTTGGTATAAAAAATAATATGGGTCATTGATTGTGGCTAGCTAAATTTAATTATATGACAGATGATGATCAGTCTTTTGGCCTTGTGCGACAGTTTTTGCATTTTTACATTTTGCAGGGTTGCGTTTACATTTTTCTTTTTCTATGTAACCTGTCCTATCAGGACGTTGGCGATCATGCCTCTCCGCAACCTCCTCTGCTTCTATGATCTTAGTAGTTTTTGTCCTTTTGCACTCTTTATTCTATGGTATCTAAACATTATAAATTTAAGCACATTATGAATTTGAGCCCAGTTCTAGATTGACGGCAAGTTTTCACCATTTTACAGTTGAAATGGTGAGATGTAACAGTAAGTTCTATGCTAACAGTTTCTTTTTTCACTTGTGGAACTCTCTTTCAACTTCTTGCTTTCCAGTCAAATTTGATTTTCAATAACTTAAATGCAATGTCAATCATTTTCTTCTGTCCTCTTAAATTCTGTTCTTTTATCGCTCTTGCTCTTTAATAATGTTTTTTTAAAAATATTCTTTCATACTGGTTAACCACTTGCATATTCGTGGCTCTGTTTCCTTGGTTAAAGTGAAATGATTAGAAAAAGGATTTATCAGAAATTAAGTTTTACCCAACTTCACTATTTCTTCTATTGCATTTCCTGTTTTAGAACTCTCTTCCGGCTTACTACTTCCCTGTCAACTTCTATCTTCAAAGATTTAAGTGCAGTGTCAATCGTTATCTTCTGTCTTCTTAATTCTTCTTATTTTTTGGTTCTCTCTCCTTAATAGTATTTTTCTCATATTCTCTAACACTCTGTAACTTCCTTGTGTCTTAGTGTCCTTATTGCCTTGCTGGGAGTGAAATGAAAACAAATCCGACAGGAATCCAATAGCAGCAAAAAGGCGGAAAATAAAGCCTTTCTGATGTAGTTTTATTTATTTTATAAGCGAGGTTGTTAGTCTTGACGCAATTAGTAGTTATTCGATTTTTTCTCTGTAGTCACGAATCGTGTTGTCAAGTTGGCTTCGTCCCACAGTTATGTAACTACTGTCTTAAAAAAAATGAGAAATGTCCGCTGAATTCTGCAAACATGTCATCTTTCGTAAACGTCTTATAATTGCTTGTAAGCGGATGCGAGAATACAAAAAAGATTTAAGCCAACGTAGAATTGCATCTACCGATGCTTGTGGACGCGCACACGTCATTATCGACACGAATTTATGAATGTATAATAATTGTGCGTATGGATTGTGTACATTTTTAAGCTCGCGTATGTATACGTTTATGCTACGCGTAACGTTTAACAGTGTGCAACTATAGGTATATGCGTGCATAAATCTACACTGGTGGGAATGCGGTATCGATTATCAGATATCAGTTCCGACTACCATTGGCACTTGACTCACGGCTAAGGAAGTCTTACGATTGGAATTTGAGAAACTCGGACGAATCCAGTTCTTATTTCGTGGACTTGTCCTTGACATGGGCAAACACGAACCCTGCTGTCGGCCTAACAAACAATGGCAGCTGGAACAGTATGTCTAAAATGAGTAAACCAGAAAAAAAAAGAGAACGGGAAGAATAAAGAGAAGAGAGAGAGAGAGAGAGAGAGAGAGATAAAGAGAGAGAGAGTGGGGGAGTGAGAAAAAGATGAGATACTGTTTTGCGTTGTATATTTAGTTATGTGTGGCCTGTCTTTGTAACTGCAAGGTCGAATATTAAAACGAAAGAACTTTTGACACAGATTGAAATGCAAGTTCAAATATCAAAAGCGAAAAATGCGTAGGTTAACAATAAGAAAACTATCACCTTTTTACTTACAATTATAATACTCTGATACAGAAGTAATTTCCGTTTCGGGAACCAATTTTGATGACGAACATATATTAAAAAAATGCAATACTTGCATATTCAATTACATAGACCCTTTCCCATCTTTTATTCATTGAGTTGTATTTTGATGAAGAACATTGATCGAAACCTAAAAGATCTTGATTGAGGTGTCTGTATCGCAGAGGCAGGGTTGCGTTTACATTTTTCTTTTTCTATGTGACCTGCCCTATCAGGACGTTGGCGATCATGCTTCTCCACAACCTCCTCTGCTTCTATGATCTTAGTAGATTTTGTCTGCTTGCAATCTCACCATAGTCCTGCCGTCCTGGGTATGACGATAAACTATATCCGCATCCAGGGTAAGAGAATAAACTACGTCCAACAGAAAGGCCTCTGATCAGGAGGCTTTGAGGAGCGTGGAACCACCTCTTAATTGCTGGTGTTCCCAGGTCCATCCTGACCCTGGGTGGTAGCACCTGTTAGAGTCGCAGCTATGATCAAATAGTTAACTCCGAAACTGAGGTAAAAAGCATTTTGAAAGTGTAAAAATATGTTTTAATACCAGAAATACATTGTAAAAAATTATAGATTAGAAATAGATTTTTGACAAAACAAAAATATTACCAGGAAAAAAGTTGTCGGCATTAAATGACCCATTGAGATTGACATGCCGTAAAACAAACCAAACCAAACCATAACCCTGTTCTGTCACCCATTTAGACAAGCACGTTAAGTAGGTTATGCTCTGATTTCCTCTGACCCTCTTCAGTATTTTCTGTCAGTTCGAAAGAATAGAAGATAATAATAATAATAATAAAATAATAATAATAATAAAATAATAATAATAATAATAATAATAATAATAATAATAATAGAGGAAAACTGCAAAAATTTGGAATGAACACCATCCAGATGCCGTTACAAACATAGAATATGTAACAATTTTATAGGACTTTAAAATACACAGAGAGAGAACAATCTGCTAATCGCCTAGGCGTTGTGACTAAAAACCACAAAAACAGAAAATGTTTTCTTATTGACATGTCAGTCTATGTAGATTGTAATGTAACTTAGAAGATCTTCAAAAAATATCAAAATACGAGGATCTTGAAGTGGAAATCTTAAGGGAAAAAATGGCACATGAGGGCATCAATAATTCCAGGTGTAGTTGGAGTTCTCGGGTTGATTGGAAAAAATATTCCGATAGACTCCCTGTAGGCATTCCTGCGAACTTATGCCTTAAATAAATCCCAAACAATCTTATCACAAATACAGATCACACATTACGAAGGGCATTATTTATGCAAAATATGTGTGATCTTGTGGAAAATTTCATGAATCATGAAGTCATTTCTGACCTTAGGACTCTGCTTGGGACTCAGAAGAAAATATGTATGCAATGGAAATCCAAGAAAATAATAATACTAATACTACTACTACTACTAATTATTATTATTATTATTATTATTATTATTATTATTATCGAAAATATATGAAGAAGTGACTAGAAACGACATAGATGGTTGCTGAGAATACTCTGGATAGAACATCTGAGGAATTAGAAAGTTCTAAAAAGTATGGGCGTAAAAGAAACACTAAAATTAATGAAGTGAGAGTTGAATTTTGTGGGCCCTATTACGAGGAAGAACGGCTTGGAAAAATTAATACTAACATAATTTATTGAAGAGTCAAACAGTGAACAAACATATTTAATGACTTTGTGTCAATCGATGACAGATCAGGAAGAAGATGGACAGTAAATAGTAAAAATTTGACTTGAGCTTCAAGAGACGGGAAGTTGCGGAGAGCCATGATCGTCGTCGTACTGATGGGAAACGGCACATAAACGATGAATTATAATAATAACGAAAATTGTACATCGATTTTATCCGGCCATTTGTGTTGTGGACTGTTTAGGGGCCAGAAAGAAAGACACGGAAGACAAAGGTAGGCTGAACAAATGTATTGCAATAAAAGATATATACAAAGTAATAAGCAGATAGAGGTGGACGTCCGAACGGTAGGTTAACATTGCGTCTCGGCTCCCCAACCGACTCTCGCAGTTAGTATTTAGGAAAGTAGGAAGAGTTCATTCTACCGTAGGAGGGTTTACCACAACCATTTGGAATAATCCGGAGGTGCCTTTTGAAGAATTTGGAAGAAATGGTCAACTGGGGAAGAGTTAAAAACACCTAGAGGCTAAGCTTAATAATATCATCGGAACCAAGCAATACATTTTTATTATTAGAACTGTTTCTGTCACCCGTAATATTGTGGATAGAAATTAGGCAACGTCGTCAAAACTTTCATATATTCTAATAATTCTGTATGTTGCTACTAATCAAATTTTGGCGACAGGAAAAAAAATGAAATAAGATCTATGGCTGTATATTGGCGCCGAATTCTCTCTTTTTTTAACTGATATATGTAGGTAAGTTTTTTTTCGTTACTTTACTCGTCACTGTCTTTTCCATTTACCGCTATTTCATCCATCTGCTGCTTAGTTTAATTCATTTTCTGCAATGGCAATCGAAATATTTCTGACAAGGGGTGGAAATATAATTAAATCCAAAATTCTTAATCGAAGCGTTTTAGCATTTTCGACATTCACCAACTGAATTGTGCCCTACAAACGAGTAAGCAAATATTATTTTGAATGCTATTGTTTAGAAGGCACAAGAGCCACTCAAAATATAGTGTTATTGGTTGAACTTGTTGTAAATGCGTAACCTTAACTTGAAGAGGTTAAGATCGAAGTGATCTGGGAAGCATCCTCTCGTGAGTCTGTTCCACGACGAATGAAATCTAGGGAGGAAAATGACTGGGTTTGAACTTCCTCTTTTTCAATGGAATATCAAGGGAATGATGATGATTCGCATGTGGCTCCTGGTTGTGAATGTCCGAACTAGTGAAACTAAGGAATCTAGCTCCTCTGAACATTTATGTGATAGCAGCGATAGGCTAACAGCGGTTCGTCTCTGGGAACGGAATTGTAGGGTAGAAAATAATTCTGTCAAGGTTGGAAAGTAGAGATTGGACAGCTCGCAACTTAGGAAGCAAAACAAGCTAATTAGGTACATAATAAACACAACGGAAACCAGAATACACCAAAAGAATTTAATGGCGATAATCATTGAGGAAGTATTCTGTAAGAACTATAGATCCTTTAGTACCGGGTTGTTACGGTGTTAATTTGCCAGGGAAATACAAATATAGCCGTGGGATAGGGTAAATGAAAAAATACATTTAGTATTGGAAATATAAAAGGAGTCGAAAGAAAGAAAAGATGTTGAAAATTGAAAGAGATAGCGAAATGAGTATAACGAAAAATTTCCTGGTCGAAAAATGAAGACAATGCTTTCGAAGATGATGTCTGTCGTTTCATTTCATTTTCTCTTCCCATTAAAAAAATAGAAATCAGAATTTCATTTTAATAATGAATAAATAAAAACAGTAGTAGTAGTAGTAGTAATAATAATAATAATGAATAAATAATAATAATGATAATAATGAATAAATAATGATGATAATATTAATGTATAAATAATAATGATAATAATGTATAAATAATAATAATGATGATAGTAATAATAATAATAGTGAATAAATAAATAATAATGAATACATAATAGTAATAATGAATAAACATTAAAGATAATAATGTATAAATAATAATAATAATAATAAATAAATAAATAATAATAAATGAATAAATAGTAATGGTAATAATTATAAATAATAATAATAAATGAATAAATAGTAATGGTAATAATTATAAATAATAATAATAAATGAATAAATAGTAATGGTAATAATTATAAATAATAATAATAAATGAATAAATAGTAATGGTAATAATTATAAATAATAATAATAAATGAATAAATAGTAATGGTAATAATTATAAATAATAATAATAATAATAATAATAAAATAATAATAATAATAATAATAATAAGGAACATGCAAAATTGAATATACCGGCAAACATAACATTGTAGGGAAATAAATGCACTGAATGATATGCAAAAAGCACAAAATCAAAACCACTGAGAGATTGTATGAGTACCAACCAAACACAGTTACCCAAAATAACGATGTCACTATCCTCTGGGACATGATAATTCAAACTGACACGAAAATAAAAGCCAACAGGCCTGATATCATAAAAGACTTGAAATTCAGGAAGTGTATATATATTGACATAGCAGTACGATCTGAGAGAAACACCTCCATGGAAATTATCGAGAAATTGCCCAGAAACAAGGAGCTCTGGGCCTCGTGAGAAAAGGAATGGACAATTTTATTAATAGTGTTCCAGATAACATCATCATAAAAGTTGCTCAGATGATCGCCCTACTGGGAACATTCTATATACAAAGAAAAGTGCTATCAGTTAAATGACAATTCTCCTATAGGGCCTAAGGACCATAGTTTGGACCTGGCTCTGTAGAATAAAAAACAATAAACATAATGTTACACCGGCCTTTCTAACACAAGGGAATTACACCGGTTCTCACTATATATAATGCCAGTAATACCTACCCGGGGTGTAAGCAGCGACAGTACTACAACTGCCTAGCTGAGTAGTACCCGTTTCCTACCTTTGTATCTGTGATGTTAAATACACTTGTTCCTTAAACCAACCTCGACTTGATTTTCTTCTTTTTACTATTGTGCCACGACACAACACATAACATACGCAATACATACATTATTAATAATAATAATAATAATAATAATAATAATAATAATAATAATAATAATAATAACCACCCTGACCCGGTTAAGGAGATAGGACCTGTTACAATTCTATGGGACTACACAATACACACTGACAGAACATTCAAAGCCAACCGTCCAGACATTGTTATTAAAGACCACAAACAAAATAAGTGAAATAAGTGCCCCCTTATTGATATGGCAGTCCCTGCAGACTGCAATGTATCTTTGAAGATATTCGAAAAACTGTCAAAATAGAAGGACCTTGAAATAGAAATCTCAAAAATGTGGCACATGGGAACATCAACAATCCCTGTCGTGGTTGTAGCCCTTGGACTGGTTGGAAAAGATTCCAGTAGGCTGATTGAAGGGATCCCTTGAAGTCCATGCCTCAAAGAGATACAAAAAATTGTTCTGGCAAGTAGAGCCCACACTTTAAGAAGGGCTTTATCTATGTAATTATTTTTTATTTTATTTTATTTTATTTTTTTGCAGTGGAAAGTGTCATGATGCCATTTCTAACCTTAGGTCCCTGTGCAGGACGTGGAAAGAAATGTGTAAACGCCAGATATCAAAGAAAATAAAAATAATAATATTAATAAATGGAAGAATAGAAAGCTGACGATTAACTGATATGACTTACACTCAGAATTGCAATGTTTCTAAAAAAAAGAATTTCAAAGACTGTCAAATCCTAATGACCTGCAAATCGAACTAATAAAAATGTGGAAACTGAAAACTACAATGATCCCTGTTGTAATAAAGTCATTGGGTATGATAAATAAGGCTACCGAAAACTATGTGAGTAAACTTCAGCATCCAACACATCAGCATCTCGAGATTACTTTAAGTAAAACTACACATATCATCCACAAAAGCCCTCCTCATCTAAAGAAAACCTCCCAAATAACAATAGATAATTGAGCTACAGTGCCCTTTATCCTCATAAATCCCTAATAGGGTTTTGTAATTAGGCACTTAAAATTATTTTCTGGCAATATACCACGGTCAATAAGAAGAATTTCAGACATTGTCATTCACACTTGCAGACATATAAAATCGAATCGAACAGAGAGTAATTTAAAAATATAAAGAGAAAATTTGCTTTCTCAAAATATATACATTAAAGAATATAATAAAATAATTACATATAAAGGTCGTGGGAAATTAAATTGTTAAGAAGTGCCACGTTAAAAACTGCTTTTATACCTATAATAATTAGATCCCTGAGTTCGACCAAAAAGATGTACAGAACATAATCCTTGGCAGATCCCGTCTACAAGAGAATAATAATAATAAAAGAAAAATACTGTTCAGAACTGCTCATGTAATTAGGAGAGTATTATCATTGCAAAGAAAATATAAATTTCTCCATGTTAAGTATCAATTAACATCAGAGTATTTCAATTACTGTAGGTATTGGGTAAATGAACCAGTAAGGGACTGTACGGAATAATAATAATAATAATAATAATAATAATAATAATAATAATAATAATAATAATAATAATGGTGATGATGACGATAATAATAATAATAATAATAATAATAATAATAATAATAATAATAATAAATAAATAAATAAATAAAGTTGATATTGATCGCCTGTATGTGCCCAGATCCGAAGGAGGCAGAGGACTAGTTCAACTAGAACTATCCTACAAAACTACAACAATTGGCCTCCAAAGATACTTGGAAAATACAGAAGACTGGATGATGGTATGTGTCAAGGAACATAAAAGTAGTAAGTGTCTTTGCTCTGTAGTAAAGAAGCCGACAAATTCAAAATGGAGTTTCAAATGGGCGCAGAAATGCAAATAGAGCACTGTACACCAGCTGAAGCTGCAAAATGCTTAAAAAAGATTGCAAAGACAAATGCGACCGACCAGATACAGAAACACGCTCTACGGCCAATACCTTGACCGTACCAAACAAGCAGGCGTAGACAAAAACCTCACCCATCAGTGGCGAACCGCGCTCGTGGGCCACTAGCGGCTTGCATGTAGTGTTACGAAAAGCTTTATCAATGTAAAAATGTGTGGGGTCTTTGGGTGTTATATATATATATGTGTGTGTGTGTGTGTGTGTGTGTGTGTGTGTGTGTGTGTGTGTGTGTGTGTGTAAAATGTTCAAACACTAATATTCCATGGTTATAATTTATTACATTGGAATCGTAATAACGATCCAATTCATCAGATCTACAAATTCAAAATTATAACCATGGAATATTAGTGTTTGAGCCTTTTATGTTATATTCTTACTCTGTCCTGGACACTAAAGATCTACCTGGATTGTATCCACTTGGAAATATATATATATAAATATTTATATCTAGTTATAGATACAGATATTTAAGTAAATGCTCTGTTTATAATAAACAGTATTAAACAACATTTACCGGTCTGAATGTCAGAGAAATTTTCATAGTAAATACTCGTTCTCCGACAGGATTCGAACCTGTATCCTATACGGGACCGTTATTTAGCCTGACGTGCTCTTAACCGATCAAGCCACGGGGAATCATACGATTAGCAAGGTCGTACTTAATGCCTTTAAACTTCAATCTTCCATGATTTTCTCACGTACATTCATATCTGCTCATGGCGTATCCAAATGTAAACAACTGACGTCAAACATTATGAAATGGACAAATTCCGACAATTACTTTTAAGACATTTTTATGTTTATACATTCTTTTTATAGATACAAATATTTAAGTAAATTTACTCAAATATTTGTATCTATAAAAAGAATGTAGAAACATAAAAATATCTTAAAAATAATTGTCGTACTTTGCCCATTTCATAATATATATATATATATATATATATATATATATATATATATATATATATATATATATATATATATATATATATATATATATATATATATATATATATATATATTGATATATACACATATATATATATATATATATATATATATATATATATATATATATTGAACACTAATAATATCTATCTATCTATCTATATATATATATATATATATATATATATATATATATACATGATTTTTGGAAAATGTCATGGTGCCATTTCTGACCTTAGCTCTCAGGTTGGGACCCTAAAAGAAATCAGTTTACACCGAAAAAAAAAGGAATAATAATAATATTAATAATAATAATAATGCGACTGTTTAAGAAAAGGACAAGAGAATTGAGGATTCTTCACAATATTTTGGATACAGCCTGTCGATGAAAAGAACTAATGACCGTTTTATTTTCTTAGTTCATATGAGGTGTCCTGAAAATGAACTTCCTACAAACAGGCATCATAATATGTTGTACGGAATCTGAAAATACCATAAGCATCAGTAACAACTGTCGCAGTTGCAACAAACATTTCAAAGGTTAATTTTGAATTTTATTGAGTCATTGGTTCGTTTTCTACGGATTATTAACGATTTTCATTTTATTTAAACCCAGAAAATATTTTTAGATTGTAACGTTTTTTGTGATGTGGTTTAGTGTTACAAGTCATACTAAATAACTTATAGCTTGTGAGAATTGGATTCATGCCTTTGCTAATAGCAAATAGCGCGTAAGTGAATATAAAAAGCACAACGGGAATTGAAACTCGGCTCTCCGATTAATAATTCCTAGCCATTATCTATTAGACCAGCCAAAACCTTCATGCTTGTAGGACCTGTTATTCCCAATGAGTTAGCCATACTGACAAGCCTCAAGGTTGCTAACTTTTGTGGATAGTACGGGAACCAGGGTTTCAACGTAATGTGCCCATAAGCATTTGGATTCTAAATAAGACTTCGAAAACAAACGATCAAAATAGAGAGAAACAAGGATATTTTTTTCCTCTGCCAAAATGAAAAATCTGAGAGAAGTCCATAAAATTCTGAAGTATTTTTCCAGCCTTTGTCGCATTCCGGGAAAGACAACTGCAATGAAAAAGGCTTAATATTTCTCTGTTACGTAATAAACAATTCTCTTGCCTTCCCTGAAGTATCGTAAAAATCAGTTTCATGCGTTAACATTCTACACTAGATTGTCGTTTTGTTGGTAAATGGAGGAAAAAACATAAACGCTGTTATGTTTTTCATTTAGTTTCGCTTTCGTTACGAGATTCTTTTTATTCTACGATTTGTATCTCTTTTCAAATGTCATTTCCCGCATTATGGAACGTCAAAAGAGAGAAACTTGACTTCCCTTAGGGCTAGAGTTTGTCTTTATGAAATAATGGAAGGGTGAAGAATCTATTTGCATTTATATCTGTTGTCTTTGCAAATGCAATATTCGAAATATCGAAAACGAGGCTTTGCTCTTGGATTGGCAGGAATGGGGTGCAAAAGCCAGTTGAAATCATTAGAGAAAAGGAAGAAGAGAAAGAGAAGTTGAGAAAAAAAGGAGAAGAGGAGAGAATAAGTAAAACAATATTTTCAAAAACAGGCCAAAGTAGGTGGAAAGTGTTCTGCAATAAATAATGAATAAACATAGATTGAGGCAAGAATTTTGCAGAAGAAAAGCATAAACGAAAGATTATGTTCAATACAAACGCTATGAATATTAAGCGATTGGAAAGCCAAAGAAAGAAACGTAGACATTGTATGACGATGTTTTCCTGGGTCGGCTGGGGTTGGAAATTTGGACTTTAAAATTTCCCCTGAGGGACCTAGTGCTTTATAAGAAATATTAGGAAGGAAACAACAATATTTTTTTTTTTACGTATGACTTTTAGTTTTCCCGTATTCGGAAAGCAAACCACAGGAGACGTAGCATAAAAATAGAGACGATAAAATAATGACGAATTAAGGAAACAGGAAATATAGTAAAATAAAATGAGTAGGCAATCACAACCCTCTATAGATTGTATCTGTAATTTTCCGTGACTTCTTGAGAAAATAGAGAAATTGTTCGACTTTGATCCATCCATATGTTTGGCGACATAGTTTTCTTACTGCTAGACGAACTGCCAACCAAGTGTAGAGCACCAAGACTTATTAATGCATACCTATTGGGAGAAGAGCCGTATTCATGCTTTTAATAATTTTTTTTATAGGGAATCAAATAGACGAGACAGGAACTTGAAATCAGTTCGTAGATAACCGTTGCATTACACACACATATATGGGCGTGTGGCCGAGTGGTTAGAACGTTCGCATTCTGACCATGGGACCACGGTTCGAATATTTTATCAGGAAGGAGACTTCCTGATGTTATCGGACTGGAGGGGTCGATCCAAGCGTGCGGCACCTGAAAACCATACCACGGGTTGACCGAAGCCTCGTGAGTGAAATTGTATAGACGGAAACCTTGGGCCCGTCGATAGCTGTGCTAGCACGAAGTCACAAGTCATCATGGCCGAGGGAGTGAGCGTGCTGGTCTTGTTCAAATTGTTGATCACGCTAGATATCAGGATCTCTCCCAGAAACTGTAACTTAGGTTTGCTCAGCATAGTTTCAGTATAAACCACAGGTGAGGTCTGTGGGTGATGAATAAACACAAATGCGGCTGAGCAAGCGTCTGCAACAGGGATTGGCTAACCGTCCTAGCAGACAGGTATCCTTGAATACGAGTGGCCAGCTTTGCATACATACAGACACACATCATTCTTTATCTCTGACTCTCTCTGTCTATATATATATGTGTCTGTATGTGTGTTTCTTATTTTCTTTCTGTTTATATATATATATATATATATATATATATATATATATATATATATATATATATATATGTGTGTGTGTGTGTGTGTGTTTCTGTTTATGTATGTATATATGTATATATATATATATATATATATATATATATGTATATATATATATGTATATATATATATATAAACAGAAGGGTGTAACATCAAAATTGTCTAATTTGTGTAAAAGTAAAATTGCCCATTTGTTACATTAAGATTTGTATCTTAGGTTCAATATTATTCTCTTTGCTAGGATTTATCAAATACGCAGACGGGTATACATTATACACAATGTATGAATGTAGCGTGTATTTCAAATACTATAATAATAACAATAATTTTAATAATAATGATTATATATATATATATATATATATATATATATATATATATATATATATATATATATATATATATATATATATGTAATGAACTCTCCAGTCGGTTTAGACATATAAGGATGTGACAACTTAAACAAGGAATTCAGTTATAAAATGTTCTGCGATAATCTTAAGTGTCACTTAAGACCCGCTAGTGATTCACAAAGGAGGCCGCATATGGAGCAAGAGTGATGATTGGCTGATATTTTAGATCTTGCTCTCACTTCTTGAAGACGATTCAGCCTAGCAGATTGAAAACTTATGAGTCCACTAAAACACCTTGATTTCCATTCTACCAGCTCCAAGGCTTTGCGTTCGAGGATGTTATGAGGTATATTGACAGCTGACAAGTTCCTCTTTAGCTCGTCTTTGACTCTTAGCTATGGTCGAATTTTCGGAATTAGTGGAAAAAGAAGCATTATATATATATATATATATATATATATATATATATATATATATATATATATATAGGTAACTATAATGGTGTCGAAATCCTTCGAATTCTTGATTTACCAATAGTTAAATCAATCTCGAAGGGAAAAAAAAGATTTTAAAAAAGAAAGAGTCAGGAACATGAAAGTCTGTCGAAAATAATCGCACAGATACAGGTTCAAATCACCCCCCCCCAAATAACCGATACGAGTAAACAACTAACTAAAAGTGCTCGATACAAACGTAGACCAGATCTAGTCAAACCTAATTAGCCAGACAAACCTAGCAAGGTTTCATTTAGGCAGATTGTCAGGGTCAGTTTGGTAGGTTTGCCTGGCTCATTAGGTTTGACTATATATATATATATATATATATATATATATATATATATATATATATATATATATATATATATATATATATATATATATGTTTGTTTGTTTCATCATCATCATCATTATCACCGGTAGCAATAGAGTGAGGGATTACAAGTAAACTGGAGGATACATTCTTTTCCCATATCCTTTTATGACGACTATGAATCCGTAATATTTTTCTGTACATAATCCGGAAACGTTCTATCACAATCTGTCCATTTCTGGCAAGACTCTGTTGAATTTGTTATTTTTTTAAGGACACATATTTAACACCAGAAAGAGACAATAGAAATTATTAAATCTTATAATAAGGAAAGACGTCTTAGAAAATATGAGGCTCCCTGAAGGTAAGAAGGACAGAGGAGAGCACAACCTGCCTAATCTGTTTTGTTTTTTTCAAATGGTTGGCAAATCAGGAATTAAGAGCGTTAGCGAAAAAACAAGCCTTTCTAAGAGCGACGAATCCTGAAAGATGTAAAGTGCCATGATCACCCTCATCCTGAAAGAAGAAGAAAAATCAACCGTCCTTTTCCTCCATCTGTTAATGTTTCTTTTTGCTCATTCGTTCGACCCAGGTCCATTCTTTTCACTTAAATATTTCTACAGGGCAGGACAGAAATACCTCCCACATATAGTGTTGTGGATTCCGGGTTAGGAATCCTGCACAAATAAATATACAACGCCAGTAATTGAAATAGGAAAATAAGTGTATTGAACGTAAGAATACAAACTTGAAATGAAGATTAGTAGTCCAGGAATACGGGTTAGTAGAACGTATATGTACAAGTCTCTGTAAGTGAAACCGTAATTATCTCTCTCTCTCTCTCTCTCTCTCTCTATGTGGATTCTACGTATCTCAACCTTATCTTAACGTATCTCGTTGTGAACACCCTGTGTACTTCACGTATCTCCACTCTGTCAGAATAAGTATACTTTAGACGAGTCCATCTTGTGTAAAAAGGGTAGATCTCCACAACATATAGCTATCAAACATACGTCCAGCATAATGGTAAAACATTAGTAGTAATGATGTTTTTATCTACTTAATATCTTACCATTATGTGAGAGATATGTCTGGGAGGTATATGTGGGCAATTGAAATAGGAAAATAAGTGTATTGAACGTAAGAATACAAACTTGAAATGAAGATTAGTAGTCCAGGAATACGGGTTAGTAGAACGTATATGTACAAGTCTCTGTAAGTGAAACCGTAATTATCTCTCTCTCTCTCTATGTGGATTCTACGTATCTCAACCTTATCTTAACGTATCTCGTTGTGAACACCCTGTGCACTCCACGTATCTCCACTCTGTCAGAATAAGTAGACTTTAGACGAGTCCATCTTGTGTAAAAAGGGTAGAGCTCCACAACATATAGCTATCTAACATACGTCCCGGTAATGGTAAGGCATTTATCTCTCTAGTCCTTTTCTCTGATCTGTGTTAGCATGACTCCATTATTATTGTTTTTTACTGATCTTCATTTTTCAATTCTGAATCAGTTTTAAAATGTTATTGTATGTTTCTGGTCTGGACATCATGGCTAGCGTTATACTTTCATTATAAGCCTGACGTTTTCCGCATATTTTCAAGAGGCTTCATATTAAGTCTCTATTTTTAGTAAACACTTTCCTGCCAATCGTTATAAATCGTTTTATTTGATTTTCATGACTTTCGTTTAATGTTACTACCCAAAGTAGATCTATTCCTGAACGTTTCGTTCTTTGTCCTCAGTTTTTATGATCATCTCCTGAGTATAACAACTGAAAATTACTCTTGTTTTATATCTGTTCATTTTTAAGCCTGTCTTGAGATTTGCCTGATTGAAGTCATTTAATATTTCTTATATTTCATAGTAATAAATAAATCGTCAACATATTGAAACTGATTCAGATATTCTCTTTGCTATTTACTCCATGTTTTTTCTATTTTTTGACAGTAAATTGCACAAGGCTCGGGAGCCACTCGAATTAGAATGTTACGTTAAGAGACAGTTTATACGGATAAGAAGGGAAGATAATAAGAAGATCGAATGAGGGTTACCATATAAGAATACAGGTTTGATTCTTGCCAGAGAACGCATATATTCTAAGAAATTTCATACTGGTAAATGTATTTAATACTGTTTAATTAAGAACAGTGGATTTACTTAAATAAATTGTATCTATAAAATAAACGTCTAGAGACAATATATATATATATATATATATATATATATATATATATATATATATATATATATATATATATATATATATATATATTTAGTTTATGAAAAACTAGGTAATCCGTATGGGTAGACCCAAGGAGGATAAAATTCAGAGAGCTCAATGTAAATCAGAGGTAATATTTTATTATATGGAAACTTAAAATGGTCTGTTTTTATTTAAATTATATATATATATATATATATATATATATATATATATATAGAGAGAGAGAGAGAGAGAGAGAGAGCGAGAGAGAGAGAGAGATAGAGATAGATAGATAGATAGATATGTATACTAATTTCCGTCCAGTAAGATACTCATGAAAAATCTTTCTCCGAGAAAGCAAATAAAAATACGAAAAACGACATAAATTTAAATTGAAAATGTGATTAAAAGGGGATTTAAAATGCCGCTTCCTCGTAGGTAAATCGATTGGTTAGTAATCGAAAATTATAGAATTATATACATTAGACTAAGTAAAAGAAAGAATAAGAGAAAGAAAAATAGAAGGGAAGAAAGAAACAAAGACGGGATTCGACAGAAAAAAAAAAGAGGTTAACATGTAAAAAGATGTGAGAATTGTTTACGGAATGTAGAAAAAAGAATAACGGAATAAACGATTATATGAATAATGGAATGAAAGTGAAATTAATAACTGACGGAGAAGGATCTACTAACTAAAACAACAAAGCAGGAACAAACATTTTCGTAAACAATGATAAATCTAATAACCAGCGTAGTAAGTTAAAAAGTGAATGTTTTGAGAAATTAAAATTAAAACATATTTTGTAAAAATTCTAAGACAATAAACCGCTTCTGCGTCACTGTTTCCGGGAAAAATAATTATATTGTAAATGTAGGAAATCTAATTTATTATTATTTGATTCCCTTTTTATTGTTTATTAGTATTTATTAGTACTTCTTAATATATATTAGTATTTATTAGTACCTATTAGTATTTGTTAGTACTTGTGAGTACTTAGTATTTGTTAGTATTTATTTGTATTTATTAGTATTTATTAGTACTTATTAGTATTTATTAGGGAGGCACGGTGGAATAATGGATAGCGGCTCGGATTGAGGAATCGGAGAGCCGCGTTCACATTCACTTACGTGCTATCACCCTTGGACTGACTGACTGTGTTCTATAGCCTTGGGTGGCAAACGGTCTTTGAATTCAAAAAACAGCCTAGACATTGTTGGGCGCTATAGAGTCACCACATGTACTGCAGCTGCAGTCCATTTGGTGAGCCTACAGCTCTGATAGGTCATAGGATTCGTGATCGCGATAAGTATTTATTAGTATTACAATTTCATTATTATTCTGTTAGTGAAACGGCTTATTTTGTTCACTTGGAGAATCTTAATTAAAACTGGAATTCTTTATTTCTCTATTCATTTCATTGTTCTTAAAAGCAAAGTTTGAACTGTTACATTTACTCTCTTTAATTTCATCTTTTTCTGTCAGGATCTATGCGGTCCACAATTTCCTGTCATTTGTCACTCTTAGCAAGATTTTTCTTTTTGCTATCTCTCTTAGAGGCCGATATTTACACAAACTGGTTAAGCAGGCATTTTCTTTTTCTATCGTTGATGCTTTTTTTTTATCCCTCTTGCTTTCAGTATACCTTATGTGTGTCAAATTCTCCAAGCCTTCTTTCCTCCTTATAATTTTACAATATTCTCTTCTTATTTGCCAATGAATCTTACGGGGGAAAATGTAATTATTAACCATTCATATTTACTATATGTTTTATTATTTTTGTTTTTTCATCATAGCTGAAGGTCACATGACCGAGTGGTTACAACCTTAGCATTCTGAGCATGAGACCCGGGTTTGAATCTCATCATGATCTATTTTTCAGCAAGGAGACTTTCGGGTGTTATCGGACTGCAAGGGTCGATCCCTTTGGAATGTGGCTGAAAATCATAATACGGGTTGACCCAAGCCTTGTGATTGAAATTGGGTCGACAGAACACTCCCGCAACACATAAAAAAAATGTGAGATTAATAAATTCTAAATATTACAACTCTTTGGTGTATAAATCAGATAAGACAGAATTAGTATAGGAGATAATAGAATTAACGTAGTATAGGTTGCTTATCTCCAACAGCATAAGATACTATAAAAAAAAGATTAATCTGCGAATTCGAGTCATGTTCTTAAATTGTCTCGTTGAATCTAAACTCACGTATGGATGTCTTCCATCTAATTCAGAAATGTCTAAGGTATCGTCTGTTTCGAATAGTTTTCTCATATTAAAAATTACTTCAAGTATTTGAATTTATATGTCCTAAAACACGATTCTTTTTCAGAATGGTGTTACAAAATCAGAAATATCTTTATCAAATATCAAAACCCCAATGACTTGAAGATTTTGAACAGCAAACAAACAACAAATACGTAGAGTACATGTAGCTAGAAGTGAAATTAATGATATGCAGATGGCTCTACCATTTACTCCTGTCTCAATAATAAACCCGGCAGCGCTGATAAAGTCAACATGGCCGCTGCTCTCGAAAAGGACTTTCAATCAGTGCTTAACTAGGGTGGAAAATGGTCTGTAAATTTTAATGCCTCCAAAACGAAACTGCTTTCCTTTAGGCACCACAGAGATAATTCTCTGCCTGCCATTAGCATGGTTGATGCTAGACACTAGGAGAGTATCTCTTTACTCCTTCTTCGTCTTACGCTTTCGAATGACTTGAAGTGGAACAACTACATTGAATCAATAGCTGCATCTGCTGCAAGGAAATTTGGCTCACTATGTCGTACAAGAAGGTTTTTATCGTCAGAGTTCGTCCTTAATTTCTACAAATCTACCATTCGTCCGTCCATTGAGTACTATTGCCATATCTGGTCTAGTGCCCCTTCTGTTCATCTCGAGGTTCTCGGCAAAATCCAAAAAGGATCTGCAATATAATCGATCCTTACTTGGCGTCTCCACATCAGTCACTTTCTCACAGACGTGATGTGGCTTCCATCTACAGATATTTTCATGGCAACTGTTCTGTCAAACTTTATTTCGTGGTGCCCCGACTACATAGATTTAAGCGTGCTACGAGTCTAGCATCTAGGCCCCACCCTTTTACCGTTGAAATAGATGTAACCACCACTTCTACTCCGACAGCTTCTTTTTTTGTGCACTTCCTGTCTGAGGAATTCCCTTCCGTTTACTTGCTTCCCTGAGAACTACAATTTTCAAAAATTTAAATGTTACATCAATCGCCAAGTCCTGCTGTCTTGAAACCCGTTCATCATTTATCCTTTCCTCATTCCCACTATACACGGTTTTACTCTCACCTTCACTGCGAACTAGTGGCACTCCCGCCTTGCTTGGGGTGAAATGTTTAAAAAAATATAATCAAGATTCTAACTTTCCACACTACATTAAACAAAATGCTTGTAAGGAAACACCCATCTGTAATAGAAAGAGCAATAAGAGAGGACACGAGAAGCCTATTTTCCTGGGAAAAAAACCTCTTCTAAGAGAAATATTTTATGATTTTCAATAGATTCTAACGATAAATGATCGGTCAATGAATGCTGAATGTTTCCTTATTAGGAAACGGCTAATTTCACCATTAGGTTTAACATCGGTTATGAATAATTTTTGAAGGATATCATGTTTTTCTAAGTTGAATATCAACAATAAATATATTCAATAAGTAAATAAAAATCCTATCCAAATGTTCAAAATAGTGGTATACTTTTTTATTTTACATGAAATAAGGTTTATTTTCTTTTTATTGAAATTGCTGATATTATCATAACACACTGTTTCGAAATTCTACATTGATAGGCGTCAAGATGGCGGGCTTTATGCAAAGAATAGCAATGAAATTTCTGTTCTTCAAGTTTCTTACCAAAACCGTTTCTTCCAGATTGATTGTGAAATTCTCACTTTGCAGAAAGAAATTCTTGAACCTTTTTTCTACTTTTACTAAAGCTCACGGAATACAAGGTAAGAACTTTACAAGAGAGATGGTTACTGTACGAGGTGTTGGATATGAATATAAGAGGAGGGTGTAGATAGGGAATATTGTGAAGATAAGAAGCATAGATAACATTGGATTCTTGACTTGAGAACGCCAAGATTGTAGTGTTCAAAATGTTTTGATTGACCGCTTGACTTATATTTTTTTACCGCTTATCAATCCATTGCAGGTTATTTAAAGTCATAAAATATTTTTAGATTGTAAGAATTTTTTTAGCGATAGTAATGATTCACTGATACACGTCCGACTAATTAACTCCTACCAGGGAGAAAAAAAAATGAGGTTGATTCATATCTTTCCAAATCTTATTTGCGCGTAAATGCATGTAACGAACCTAGATGGAATTGAAATCGGCTATCCGATCTTCAATTCTAAACCGCTAACTATTGCACCACTCGCACACCTAAGCTTACAGCACCTGATATTCCCAAGAGGTTACCCATCTAGGTACTCACGTAAAGGAACCGGTGTTTCAACGTGATATGGCCTTAGATTGCAGTGTTCAGGAAAGCAATCATACGAGAGACTGTTCGACACAGCAGCTGTTCTTTGGCGGAAAAATTGTGTGCCGAACGCCTTCTTTACAATTGGAATACGGAGCGAAGAAGGGCGATTCGAATCTTGTGAACCTAGCAGAGTGAGTTTTAGCTGTAATGATTTGAGCAGGTGGAACTAACTAGCGGAGCTCTTTTCCAAATTTACCATACGAGGTATCAATAAGCTTGCAACGTTTTCGACTGTGGTAAAGAGGCCGCAGAGTGGAAAATAGGTCACCTTCCACGCCCACCCAAAACTCGCGTAAACGATTTCGAACTCTAGATTAGTTTTTAAACGCACAACGCTTACGAGGACACAACTGAGGCACGACAGTCGTTAATCTTTTGCAAATTTGGTAACCACTATTACAACTTTTAGTAAGGCTATATTTATTAAGATTTTAGACTGGCAGAAGGTAATGGACATCGTGGATCGATTGATATAAATTGTAGATTGGAGTTTTGTACAATATATCACCCAACAAAGATAGAGGAGGTCTGAGCAAAGTTCGCGTGAAGGCGTTAAGGGTCCGCATGCACCAGACTGATCAAGAGTCAGTGACGAATCTAGAGTTGAAAAAAAATCTGATACTAAGTAATGAAGGTTCAGATCTCATTTTATTTTGTTGGCTGACTCATTTCATTAGAAATTGAATGAAAGGAAAGATATGGATAAGTGAGGCATAATGAATTCAACTTATGCGCAAAAGATCGTGTTGTACATATATCTAAGATCAAAACTATATGAGCTGAGTCATCTCTGGATACTATGCAGCGGCAGAATTCGAAGTTGTAAAAATTATTAGCAATAGGACTCTTAAAAAAACAGAATGATGTTGTAATCTTGATTTTAACATAAATAACATTTAGTTTTTATTAAGTTATTCACTAGCAGAAGGAAGTACCATTTGGGAACCGTAGATCGATCGAAATGAATTGTAGATTATGAGAACGTCTACGAAAAGTTGATTTTCTCACTTAGAATAATTTTGTAAGTTTCTAAACTTGATGCATAGTTATTTTTAGATTTTAATATTCGTAACTTTTATTTTTTTAATTACATAATAAATTGGAGATTAATTAGTTATCCTGATTTCCTATAAAATCTAATATTAATTTTAAAGCATTAATAAATTGTATCTAGGATCCGTTATTTGAATTATCATATACTTGTAATTTCATTGGTCATTACATCTTACATAAAAATATTCTCCCTAGTGGGGGTAGTGTGTGATTGTGATCTCTTTATAACGTTTTTATTTTACAATCAACACCATCACTTGACAAGTCACTAGAAGTTCTGAAACAAAATGGCTATTTTTGTAGTGATGTTATAATATAATTATGTTATTATTTTTAACTAAATAAAATTTTCTCAGTTTTAGCAAGATTGGTAGAAAATTCTTCTCGCAGACCATATAGATATTGTGCTAACAATCTTGATCCAAAGGATAAAACCAACTTATTCTACATAACCTTATAATCTAAAATTCTGACGTCCATAAAACATCCCGAATTAGTAATCTTCTACCTTGAGTGGCTCTTGGCCCTTGTATTGAATAAATATAAAAAATCCGTAACTGAGTCATTAAATATGATTCCAGTTCCATCATTCTCTGCCAGTTGACCGTCTGAACCTCAGTATAAAATCAATTCTAAATTATTTACACTAGTGTATTTTCAATCTAATTTTTTTATGTACATAGATGGACGTTGATGCTGCTTATTGCAAAAACAATAGTCTTTTATTTGTTTTTATATAAAGCGAACAAACAGATTATAATTAAAAAGAAATAAACGCATTTCGTAACTGGTCATTTTCTTTTAAGACACATTAACGTTTATTAATGATAATCTGCAAACGAAACAGTACCATTGATCGGCTAAATACAAAACAGAAATGATGAATTAAAGCAAAATCCAGAAAAAATCAAAAGATGGACGGAGAAAATATATCATCATCGTCTCTAGACATGAAAGTAAGTGAAAGCAAAGGCGGTCGAGGTGTTGTTTTGGCAATTATCGGCTCCGTTATCTCACTTGAGTAAAAGAAATGATTGAGACAAAACGTAAACAAGTAAAATTAACAAACAAACAAACAAACAAACAAACAAACAAACGAAATTTCTGCTCTCAGAGTTGTATGAATTAATCTGAAACAGTAAATTAAAAGCTTTTACTTTCTATCTAGAAACACAGTTCGACATACATTTTCGACTTCTACGTATTCATTACAAATATAATTAACTACGCTTACGTTCTTCCGTTTTTTCAGCTCGAAAGTTGAAAAATAAAAATAAATATAAAAAAAGACATCGGGAGCCAAGTCCAATCTACTGTTTCATTTTTTATATTTTTAATTATTGTTATATTCTTTCTTATATTATACTTCCCCTACAAAAGCAAACAATAACAAATAACAGGGTATCAATGTACTTTGCGTGGTTTAACAAATGTATACTTTAAATATACAAGTATATGTGTATGGAGAAATGGTAACTGACGTGGAAGGTGAAATTGGTAAGGCGAGTTTAATTTCCGGTCGACACTCCTGGGTTAGCTTTCTGACAAATAGAAAATACATGAATCCGTCTCTTTCCCACATGCGCCAACTATAGGGTAAAATAGTAGTGCAGACTGGGCTCTTTCGCCTTCACTGGCAACCAATCTAAGAGAAGGAAAATTGTGGGGAAGGAAATGAGAAAACTTTGCATTGTCTTTCACCCCACCCCAAAAAAAAAAACAAACACACACGGTAAATCATCGATAAAATGGCTAACGGTCATATCATTCTGCAATTCCTGTTCTCGTACGACCACCGAAGGTAAGCATCATCGTGTCTGGTCAAAACCTAGTTGGGTAACCACCTGGGAGTAACCGGTGCTGTAAGATTGGATATTCGGCTAGTTTAATACATGGCGGCTCGGAATTGTTAATAAAAGATCCGAGTTCCTTTGGGAAAAGTATGACTTTTCCCTAAAGCTATTGCTTAATTAGTAAGACTTGTATCATTAAACAATTATTACCTCCAGGAAAAGTCTTACAATCTGTGAATATTTCATAGCATTAAACAAAATGCAATGGGCTGATAAGCCGTAGAAATCGTAGCACCCAATCATCAGATGAAAAAAATTTCTCAGAAGAACACAAACCACCAAAGTTTGAAATATATATATATATATATATATATATATATTCAATGTATTATTAACAAATATTTTAATATATTTTTTGTTTTTATGTATACAACTTATTTGAGTAAATGATCTGTTTTCAATTAAACAATATTAATAACATTTACCGGCTCGAATATTCGAGAAATTTCGGAGAAAATATGCCTGCTTCGACAGGAATCGAACGTGCATCACATGTGGAAATCGTAATTTAGTCTGACGTGCTGTTAGCCAATTTGTTAAACAGGGCGCCCTCTGTGTCTGAATCGGTTAACAGCACGCCAAGTTAAAGGAAAGGTTTCGCATAGAATACGGGTTCCATTCCTGTCGGAAGATGCATATTTCTGCGAAATTTCTCGAATATTCTTCCGGTAAATATAATTAATACCGTTTCACTAAAAACAGAACATTTGCTCAAATATGTTTTATCCATAAAATAACGTATAAAAAGAATATATATATAAATGTAGGGAGCATATCTTCATTCAACTATCTTTCATTAATAATATAGACATAGAGCGTCAACTCATTTTTATACTGAACCTTTCTAGTTGTTATATCAGTTTATTGATGAATATCATCTTAACATTAATAAACTGATTAAACAAATGCAAAGGATCAGTATTAATATAAGTAGACGCAATATGTCTATATTATTCGATGAAACATAGACACACACACACACACAAACACACACACACACACACACACACACACATATATATATATATATATATATATATATATATATATATATATATATATACAGTTGCGGCCAAAATGTTCAGAACGGCACTGTTTTCGTCAGAAAAGTAGGTATAAGGTTTTATCAAAGTTGTTTTATATTCTATAATTTTCACAAACAATAAATACGATATTAATTGTTATTGTCTGAGATTTTGGGGTGATTTGAGAGGATAATACAAAAGTTATGGATGATTTAGTGATTTACTGCAAAACCCATGGTGGCCAAAAGGATCAGAACGATTGCTTTTACTCCGTGTTTAGATATTCTTACTAATGTTTAGTAAACAAACCGTCACGTAAAAAAACAAATTTAGAGTTCGCCGGTTAAATGTACTAAAATACGGAGTAAAACCAACCGTTCTCATCATTTTGGCCGCCATGGGTTTTGCAGTAAATCACTAAATCATCCATAACTTTTGTATTATCCTCTGAAATTACACCAAAATCTCAGACAATAACAAATAATATCGTATTTATTGTCTATGAAATTTATAGAATATAAAACAACTTTGGTAAAAAAATTATACCTACTTTTCTGACGAAAACAATGCTGTTCTGAACATTTTGGCCGCAAATGTATATATATATATATATATATATATATATATATATATATATATATATATATATATATATATTAGTTTTACTGAGTACTTTTGAAACCTGCTACATTCATTTTCAAGAATTTTAGCTTTTCTATGTTTCTGTAAAAGTTTTTGGTTAATTCCGACATTCTCTCGTCCGCTGGATCTAATTTCGATTCAGTCATGCTGATGTCATTTATAAATGTCAACGTAAATATTTTATTTCTCGTGGGTTGGGTTGTCATTTATCCGAAATTAGTACAATCCGCGCACATATAGATCAACATATCGCAAATAACGGCAATAAGCATAAGAAACATTTTTTTTTTGTAGATAACACCAAACTATTATAGAGGACTAAATGCAAAGAAAAACTTCAAATTATGTAAATCAGACAACGTTAAATAAAGTATTTTTTCTTCATAGGAGAACACATCTTGCATTCTGGATTAAAAATTAAAATATAGAGTTGAACGTTATACATGACGTCATCTTCAGTGATTTGAAATCAGTCCCAGCAAACGAGGGAACGCCAAAATAAAATCTAAAACAGATACCTACATACACACATTGGGCACCTCGAGGTGGTGTAATGGTTAGTAAGCTTGTCTCACCAAAACAATTACGAATGAGTAGTGAATTCGATCCTCACTGGGTGCCCCTTACTTTCGGCCTTGTAGCCACATCCAAGCTCCGCTTGGAAAAGCACTTTGGGAACTTCGAGGCGGTGTAATGGTTAGCAAGCTTGTCTCGCTAGAACATTTACCACTGAGTAGTGAGTTCGATACTCACTGGGTGTCCCCTAGTTTCAGCCTTGTGCCACATCTAAGCTATGCTTGGAAAATCACTATATACATACACATGCACACATACATACATACATAAATATATATATATATATATATAGTCACAATTACGCTGGGCTGGTCATGTGCTACGTATGCAAGACAACAGAATACCAAAAATGCTCATGTATAGTCAACTTGACAGTGGTCATCATATATATATATATATATATATATATATATATATATATATATATATATATATATATATATATATATATATATATATATATATATATATATATTGTTTTTTCCCGAGTACTTTCAATTGTTGCTACATTCATTATTCCAGTCGAATCCGTTACATTCACTTACGTGCTAACACCCTCGGGAAAGGTGTGAATCCTCTTCTTCTCCCTCCAACTATGGGTAAATAGCAGGACAGACTGGGTTCTATAGCCTTGAATGGCAACTGGTCTAGGAGAAGGTCAACTCTGAATTCAAAACCATTCGGCGTCTGCACCGGCATCCGGCGGCCTCTTGGTTACTCCTGCGTCTGCGTCTGTGGAAATTCTGCGGCAAGTAAGAGCATATTCCTCCCTCCACTGGGATAGCACGCGAGGTGTGGGGACCGCGTGTGAAGTTCAAACTCCCTTGTTACTCCGTTTCAAGAATTCGCCGCCGTTGGAATCGGGAATGGCTGTCGCTCGTTTCAGCATTTGCGACGGATCGCCGTACTTGGTCGTCCTTCGTTCCGGACGCGGTCAATTCCTTGGAAGGAGCCGGCTTAACCGATCCAGGGTGAATGCCGCAACATACATACATATATATATATATATATATATATATATATATATATATATATATGTATGTATACAATGTGAATATCAGTGACTAATTAATCCAGAAAAAAAAAAGAAGAAAATGTCACAAATTGAGAATCAGTTATTTGTATGAATTTATAATTTACATGTAGTTGGATTCGCTAATGACAAATGAATTTATGTTGTACTTCTGTAATAAATATGGCGACAAAGATCAGAACAATAGTCCGAATGATGTAAATAGAGGAACGAGAGCTTAAAAATATTCGCATGATATTAGCGAAGTTTAGAAATGTATGGAAGAACTGAGACTAGTAGTGATAGTAACAAACATTAGTAAGAGCTACAAAGGATAGGACATTGTGGAGAGCCATGACCTCTCACGTACTGAAAGAAAACTGTATAAAAAAGACGAAGATGGCTGTAATGAAATCTTAGAATTAAAAAAAAAAGCATGCCCATAGTGATTATGTTGAATTCGATAAAACTTTACTGGATAACTTATATCTGGAAACCTTTGAGATTAAAATTATCCGAATTTTTTTCATAAAACCTCTTTGCGGCTTTTGTCAACTGATAATTGGATAAATTCAAAGGTAAAGATTTCCTTTCTTTGATGTAATTATTTTGAAGAAAAAAAATCGTTAATTTTATTTTCTTTCAATGTCGGTACAAAAAAAGAAGCTTTCAATTATAAAATATATTGCTGGGAAGAAGGTCTTTTCTTCTGCGTAAAAAGGTCTGGCACAAAGGTTTGCTACACAAACTCCCCAGTTATGGAATCAATGGAACTGTCTTCTCAATTATAAAATCCTTCCTAGCATCCCTGAATATTTTTGTTAACGGTCAGTCCTCCGGTCCCTGGTGGTTAACGCAGGGGTCCGCCAGGGCAGGCAAAACACTTTTTGATTTACGTAAATGATCTGCCTAAGGATATACTCAGATCATTTGTAAATAACTATACCGATGATACAGTTATATACGGAGCCACCTCTAAAACTTGACGATCAGTGATTAACAGTTTGAAAGGCGCCACAGTCCGTTCGGCTGTCAAAATCTCCGACTCGGCGGAGAGGAACCTGGAGGAAGCTTTGCCGAAGAGTAAAGTTTCGTCCGGGTAGGTAGACAGGCCCTGATCCCGTTTATACGGGTTCGAAGAGAATATTTTTGGCCGAGCATACGGGCTCGGAGAACCTACGATAAACTCGGCCTTGTGCCACATACGACCCACTTGGGGGGACGTTAAATATATCAGTGATTAACAGTGGGTGTCTCTTCCGATCTAGCAGTGGGAAAAATACTGGTTACATTCAATGCCCCGTAAAAGTTATATTCCATCACCGCTGGTTGAACACCGATCTACCGCCAAACACACACCTAACCTCAAGTGGAACTCGTCCATATCGCTAATGATGCAGTTAAGATATCGGCTAATTAATATACGTACAATTATATAAGTTAACGCATATCAAATTTAAGAGAATATCTGCATACAAATTTCTCAGTCTTAGTTTAGAGCAGTGTTTCGTAACTCTTTTTTTTAACTTCCGGGCGCAAAATAACAAAAACACTGGGTCTCGCTTTAAATTTTAATTGAAGATTGTAATTCATGTGGAAAAAATCATTCATTCTTTGTACATATGCACATCCTTCCTTCCCTATGATCTTGAAATTGCATTTTCTAATAATATAGAATATTGAAAATAAAGTTATACATATTTGTGATTTTCTGAAATTGAGGAAGAGTCTAATAAATAGTTCAGCATTAGATATTTCAGTACAGCCGCTGAAATATTTTTATAATTCTATTACTTAAAAAATTTTTTAATGTTCATTAAAATATGGCTTTTTTAACCGCATGTGTAAAGTAGAATTTCATATTTTATTTCCTGCCCAGTCGATATTCCTTCCAATTATTTTATTTCGCTCAGTAACAGCGTTTATTTTTTCATTTATACTTTCAACTACTTGATGAAAAAAAAAATAGCAAATAGATGGGGGGGGGGGTAAATCCGGTTTAAAAAAATAATTTATCCGTTCTGCAACGTACAGAAATAAAATCCAATGAAACCATAATCATTTGAGTAGTATGTCGTCCATGAGGAGAAATAAAACTAACAAGAAATGAAAGTCAAACTATACACTTATGTAACGCGTTCCAGAAAGTCATCCAATCTTGAGAGAGCATGCGTATTTACTTACATATACGTCATATCCGCTTGACTGCAGTCTGTATATTTCAGTATTTCTCAATCATTTTTTTTTCGAATTCAGTGAACATTTTTAGAATAACTTAAACTCTAAGGTGCATTTTAAATTTTAATAAGGAAAAATTAATCATAAAATTTGAAAATATGAAATTTTGGTTTAGCATTCCCTAACGAGATTAGCGATACAGCTTTCACCTAAAAGGATTTATGAAGAATCTGCTGTTTTTTCAGAGGCCGATAATGACTTTTAAATCCCTTGAAGAAGTCAAAAGGGAAGGGATTATCGACACCTTTTTAAAGATGAAGGTATTTAGAATTCGGTTTCAAATATATGACAAAGACTTTATGTAAACATAGAAGCTATGTGATTGGTGTCCGTAGCTATATATATATATATATATATATATATATATATATATATTTGTAAATTTTCATTGCCTGAAACTTGAACAATGCCAATAGCACTCTCAGCATCGTTAACCGCTACCCCACGTGCATAACTGCAATGTGTCACTCCAGCTGCAAGTATAATAATAATTTCTACGGTCTTTCACCACTAAAATGACTCGAATATATTTCCATATACACTTTCAACAAAGTGACTCGATATCCAATATATTTTATCTATGTTTTTAATATATTAAAATGATTTGCACTGTATTTCTCTATATGCTTTCAATATGGCAAAATTGATTTCCAATGTTATTTTTTATACATGCTTTTAATATAGTAAAATTATTTTCTGTGTATTCCTCTATATGCTTTTAATAAAATAAAATGATTCCCAATTTATTTCTCTATATGTGTACAATATAATAAAACACTTTCCACTGTATTTATATATACGCTTTCAGTATAGTAAAATGATATCCAATGTAGTAAAATGATTTCCAATGTATTTCTCTAGATGTGTACAATATAATAAAACGTTTTCCACGGTATTTATATATACGCTCTCAGTATAGTAAAATGATTTCCAATGTATTTCTCTATATCTTTTCTATATAGTAACATGAATTTCCTTTCATTTCTACGTATGCTTTTGATATTTTCAGTGTATCTATATATGTGTCCATTCGAGTGACTGAATATATTGATGTATTTGTTTAGTAAAGCTTATTTGTGATATTCTATGTAACTTAAAAAAAACACAACAAAGTTATGTCTGCGAACATGTTCATAGTACGTGCTTTGATTCTTCATCCGTAATCCATTTCACTTGATCTTCCGAGCCGTAAATTTCGAGGGAGTATTGAAAATAACCTAAACAATTTTTTTTTTATTTAAAAATACAAATACAAAATACGATGTTTAACCACTAAATTATTTTCGCCTAATCCTAGGAATGATTTGTGGCTTGAGGAAAATTACTGGAAGGAATTTTAGAAGAGTAGCAACTGGACAGAAAAGCTTTGATATTATCGATCTTTAAATCCAATAGGTTTTTATTTTTTTAATGAATCACTCGCATAATATGAATAATTTTATAACCAGCTATGTAAATAATGAAATGACAACCTTTTTGTCGGGGTAATGAATATTACTGGGTAACCAGCCTCTATCCTCACCTCCAGCGGAAAGATGAGACGGTGTAAACGAGAAATGAAAGAAGTAATAAAAAATATTTAAGAATATGTACAGGATGAGAAAAAAAAAAGAATGAAAAAGTGACTGACAAATTGTTGCAATAGTTAAAGAAAGAAAATAATAATTTATGATGGAACGGGAGAAAAAACAAGCACAAAAGGAAAGGGATGAGAGAGAAGTGTAAGGAGAAAGAAAAAAAACAGAGTAATATAGATGGGCTGAAAAAGAAGACGAAAGTTAATAAAAATAACAGTGTATGACAAATTGCAAAGAATGAAATGACGAAATATTGGTGAATAAAGAGAAGAGCATATAAAGAGGGAGGGCGTAATGAAGATAGGAGCATATAAAGTAGAGGGTGTAATGAAGAGAGAAGCAATTAAAGGGAGAGGCCGTAATGAAGAGGGGCGCTTATAAATGGAGGGCGTAGTGAAGAGAGGCGCATATAAAGGGAGAGAGCGTAGAGAAGAGAGGAGAATATGAAGTAGAGGGTGTAATAAAGAGAGGCGAAATTAAAGGGAGAAGGCGTAATGAAGAGAGGCGCATATAAAGGGTGAGGACGTAATGAAGAGAGAAGCATGTAAAGGGAAAGAGCGTAATGAAGAGTGGCGCATATAAAGGGAGCGGGGGTAGTGAAGAGAGGAGCATATGAAGTTGAGGGTGTAATAAAGAGAGGCGAAATTAAAGGGAGAAGGCGTAATGAAGAGAGGCCCATATAAAGGGCGAGGACGTAATGAAGAGAGAGGCATATAAAGAGAAAGAGCGTAATGAAGAGATGCGTATATAAAGGGAGAGGGCGTAATGAAGAGAGGCGCATATAAAGGGAGAGTGTCTAATAAATAGTGGAGCATTTAATGTAGAGGTCGTAACGAAGAGGAGCCTATGAAGTGTGTAATGAAGAGAGGAGCATATAAATTAGAGGGTGCAATCAAGAGAGGTGCATATAAAAGGAGAGGGCGTAATGATGAGAGGAGCATATATAGGGAGTGTGTGCAATAAAGACAGGTGAATATAAACGGAGATTCCGTTAAGTCGAGATGAAGTAAATACAGCAATATATATGGGGGTCTATAGTGTGTGAACGTAGGGGAAAGAAATTTAAATATGAGAAGAATCAAGGAAAGGAAGATAAATGAAGATATTTTGTATTAAACAAAGAATAAAGATGCTCAAATAGATGGGTAGTGTTTAAAGTCGAGATGAAAGATTTAATAATGATCTAAAAGTATGAATTGGATTAAAATAAACAGTAAAAGTCCAATAATTTATGACAACAGGATAAGAAATAAAAGACTGGAAAATTAGTGAATAATCCGAAAACCAAAATAGTTAGATAGGATATTAAACAAATGATGACATAAGTAAAGAAAATAAATAAAAAAATATGAACTGGATGAAAATAAAAAAGTAAATAGAAGCAAATAAATAAATAAAAACTATCAAACAAAATATATTTCTAAACAATATTATTATTATTATTTTTGTTGTTTTGTTGTCATTAATATTGTTATTATTATTATTGTTGTTATTATTATTATTGTTATTTGTGGTATTACCTTGTCAGAGAGTAATTTTAAGTGCCTAATTACCGAGTCCTCTCCGTGATATATGATAAAAGATCACTGTAGGAGAGTTATCTATGAACATTTGGGAGATTTCGTTTAGATGGAGAGGGCTTTGGAGATGATATGTCATCAATAAAGAACTGACAAGAAGCAAAGGAATGACAAAAAAAGAATCGCCAAGAAGCAAAGACGAAAATGAACTGTCAAGAGGCAAAGAAATAAAGAACTGATACGAATTAAAGAAAGAAAAGAACTGACAAGAAGCAAAGAAAGAAAAGAAGTGATAAAAATCAGAGAAAGAAAAGAAGTGATAAGAATCAAAGAAAGAAAAGAAGTGATAAGAATCAAAGAAAGAAAAGAACTGACAAGAAGCAAAGAAAGAAAAGAAGTGATAAGAATCAAAGAAAGAAAAGAACTGACAAGAAGCAAAGAAAGAAAAGAAGTGATAAGAATCAAAGAAAGAAAAGAAGTGATAAGAAGCAAAGAAAGAAAAGAAGTGATAAGAACCAAAGAAAGAAAAGAACTGACAAGAAGCAAAGAAAGAAAAGAAGTGATAAGAATCAAAGAAAGAAAAGTACTGACAAGAAGCAAAGAAAGAAAAGAAGTGATAAGAATCAAAGAAAGAAAAGAAGTGATAAGAAGCAAAGAAAGAAAAGAAGTGATAAGAAGCAAAGAAAGAAGAACTGTAAAGAAACATAGAATGAAAGAACTGACAAGAAGAAAAGAAAGAAAGAATAGAACTGTCTAGAAGTAAAGAAAGAAAAGAACTGTCAAAAAGAAAAATAACTGGCAAGAATAAAAATGCAAATGACGAAAAAGAAAGAAAGAAACGAATGGTCAAGAAGCAAAAAAGGAAAAGAACTGCCAGAAAGCAATGAATTAAAAGAACTGACAAGAAGCAAAGAAAGAAACGAACTGATAAGAAGAAAAGAAAGAAAGAAAAGAACTGTGAAGAAGCAAAGAAAGAAAAGAGCAAAGAAGCAAATAAAACAAAGACTAGAGAAGAAGAAAAGAAATAAAAGCATTGACAAGAAGGAAACAAAGAAAAGAAATGACAGAGAAATAGAAAGAAAGAAAGAAAGAAAGAGAAACAGAATCTTTATTCTTTTAAATTAGAAAAAAATAATAAAGGAAAGAAAGAAAGAAAAGAAAGAAAGAAAATGTAACATAGTAACAATTCTAAGTCAAAGCTTATGAAGTTTTATTTGACTCATTCTTCTTTAGTGTTGGAAAACGTTTATTTTATTTTGATGGATGGTTACAAGTGAATAGGTTGATGGGACGTGCTTATTTTATTAGCACAGAAAGAAAGATGAAAAACTGGTGAACGAATAAAAGACAAATGCCGGAAATATGTGACTAATAAAAAGGGTAAAGGAGATTAAAGTAAAATAAAAGAAGTTGAAAGAAACGTAGAAACAAAATGAGAGTCAAAATCATATTAAAAGGAAGCGAATATGGTTATATTAATACGTAAGAAAGAAATTGTGTAGTTGCGTGTCTTACGAGTATGCTAAATTCTTAGTTATCGTTGCTATTTTCATAAGTTCGATTACAAATGGACGCTCCTGTCAAACAAAGCACTGCTTAATAAATATCAATAAAGAAGGAAGAAAAAAGGAAAAAAAGGGAACTCTTTTAATAATGAGGTGGAATCAATGAGGAAATATTCAAATTGTTTTTTTTTAAATACGAAAGTAAAACTTAAGAGGCCACGAAATGCGGATGAAAAAAAGTTAACTAGGAAAATTTCAAGGAAAGAAAAAAATGGTAAACTAACAAATATAAGATGCACAAAAGTAAGACAAAAAAGATAGGCGAAAGAATTCTGATTGAAAGAAAAGTGAAGGAAAAAATAAGACGAATCATTAAAAAATTATGAGGACAAAGCGAAGAGAACCAGGAAAAATGAAAGATTTAATAAAAAAAGAAGAAACGTACTTAAAAGAAAGTGAATATCAGGAAAAAAAATGATTCCTATAAAAGTAATCCATAAATCTGTTGAACCGAATAAAAAGCATCTTTTTTTTTCTTCATATTTTTCTTGAGCCATGGAATGGTTTACGCCAATCTGATACAGCGTTTTAAAGCCTTCCGCTTTTCTTTCTCTCTCTCTCTTCCTCTTTCTTCCTCTTCCTCTCTCTTATTATAAACCGAGAATCAATAATTCCACCCTTATTTGAATTTTGAATGCAACGGAGCAGCGCTGAGCCGGTCGTACGATTTCGGAAGCGAGGCGGGCAGTTACTGAATCTGATCGTCTACTTAATAACAAGAACATGAATTAAAATGAAAAGGAAGAGATTGAACAGAAGAAGAAATGAAGTGAGGGACAACAGAGGGTAGGACATGCTATAAGAAGGGAAGGAGGAGAAGGAGGAGGAAGATAGAAGGGGGGGCATTTCCTGTGAATTAGGCTGGGAAGTTGTGAATCAGAGGGTAGCATGAAAAGGGTGTGCAAATGGAGGAAAGTACGGATGCGATGGGGAGAGGAAGAAAATATTTGTCGTATGAATGGATTGATGACTGAATTATGGAGAATAAAAGAGATTTAAAAAGGCGAGGAAGAAGAGTAGAAAGAGAGAAGGAAGAACGAAGAAAAATGAATTAAAGAGGGCATAGAAAAGGGAGGAATAACAAGAAAAATATAGATGGAGAGAGAGACAATAAATAGAAAAAAGTAAGAAATCAAATAAAAAGATGTAAACGAAATACTGAAAGGAAGAAAAATGTAATGGATGGTGACATTTTGAATACATTAGAAATAAATAAATACAGAAAGAAAAAAGAAAGAAAGAAAAAAGAAAGAAAAAGAAAGAAAGTGGGATGGTAACATATAATGAAAAAAAAACGAGAGAGATGTAAATAAAAATAAAACACATGAAAAATTAAAAACGAAAAGAGGCAATCGTTCATACAAGAGAAAGAAGAAAGAAAGACGGGATAAAAAAAATTAAAGACATCGTCACCGGTTGATTTTAAAAATAGCGAGAAAATGGTGATTAAACAGAAACTATGAAAAATATCAAAATGAATGTAAACAATCGTAAATAGAAAATGCAGCGATAACGAAAGAAAGAAAAATGAAAGAGAACAGAAAGAAAGAATGATTTAAAGAAAGAACGGAAGTAAGATGGAAAAAGTAAAAAGAAGGAAATTGAGTCAGATGGAAAAAGGTGAAAAAAGGAGGTAAGTTGGAAAAAGTAAAAAAGAAGGAAAACAAGTATGTTAGAAACAGATAAAAAGAAGGAAAGAAATTAAAATGGAAAAAATAAAAGAATGAAAGCGAGTAAAATGGAAAATGGTACAAAAGAAAGAAAGTAAGTAAAATGGGAAAAAAGTAAAAAAAAGAAGGAAAGTAAGTTGAAAAAAGAAAGTGAGATGGAAAAAGTAAAATGGACAGCGAGTAAGTTGGAAAAAGGCAAAAATGGAAAGAATGTAAGATGGAAAAAGTTAAAAAAGAAAGAAAGAAAGTTAGATGGAAAATTTAAAAAGAAAGAAAGAAAGTAAGATGGAAAAGTTAAAAAAAGAAGGACAGCGAATAATATACAAAAAGGGAAAAAGAAGGAAAGAAAGTAAGACGGAAAGGTATAAAAACAAACAAACAAAAAACGAAAGAAAGAAAAAGCCCAAAACATATGTAAAATGACTGAAGAACGAAGGAAAAATAAGTTTGATAAAACATAGAAAGACTGGAACATCGAAGTGGAAATGAGAAAAGAAATAAAAAAAGCAACCAAAATAAAAAAAAAAACATTAAAGAAGGAAATATTTTAGATGAAAAGAAGGAAAAATATAAAGGGAAAGAAAAAAAACAAAATGAATGAAAAGAAGAAAAACCGTGCCAAAATGTATAAGTAAAAAAGTACGGAAAACAAAATAGAGGAGAAAAGAAACATTGACAGAGAAACGAATAAGAAACGGCGTAAGAAAGAAAAGAATAAAGAGGGAAAGTACCAGGTGAAATGAATAGAAATATAGAAGGTAAAAGAAATAATGTCGTGTGAAAAGACTAAAAATGAAAGAGAAAAATTTGAATGAAGAAACAACTGAACGGAAACGGAAGGCAAAACAAATAATGAAGAGCAACATTATGAAAAGGACCAAGAAATAAAGCGATGAAAAAACGAGTCAAAGATCTCAATAAGTAGACCTGCACTGTGTTAAAAAATTATAATAAGGAAAATAAAAATAAAAAATAAAAATCCTAATAAGGAATGGGATCACAATATTTATTGAACTACGTGCGGTAAAATACTTGCTGTTATTAACCCAATCTTTCACACGACCTAATATGTCTCTTGCTTGATTAAAAAGGAAATCTGTTTGATCTCGGTTACATTTTTCGAAGAACGTTGTCTCCTATTTCGTTTCGTGAGAGATATTAACTCAATCCAGACCTCAATTGACACTAGTACATACGATCCATCGCTAAAAATGCTGAGATAAATGTTGGATCCCTGTACCGCTTCAGTAAGTACCTGACTCTTATCCTCTGCTCTTACAAGAGCCAGATAAGGCCTAAAGTGGAGTACTGTCGCCATTATGTGGCGGGAACTGCCCAATGTTTACTTTGCAATCAGGATATAACCCCAAACCGTCTCCGATTCTTTGTGGGCGATTAAATATTTTCCACCCTAGAATCCCGTTCTCACAGACCAAACACCGCAAGTCTCTCGCTATTTCCGATGAAAGTGTTCAGACGGACTATATTTCTTTTTTTCCATCAGTTCTAATTTTCACGTCTCTGACCCACTATTGCGCGCACATTGTAACGAACCATCCGCATTCCCTTCGCATTGCATTGGTGAGATGCAAGTTCGACTCGAGTAGCCTCTTCCCACGAACCTCTACTGTTTGGAACCGACTCCCAAGAAGATTCTTTCCCGATCGTTACAATCCCGATTAGGGTCAACCGTTACTTCCCCATATAACTGTGCCTCTTCCTCTGGAACACTCTATATCGAGTGGTGCTTGAGTCTTTTACAGGGTGAATGTCATTGTAAAATAGTACACATACGTGGTCCATTCGAAACATTGTTTTTATATCAAAATTATTTGAAGAAAGTGTTCAATTGTTTGAACAATATTGAGAAGGTGAGTGACACTTTTTCAAAATTATCGACAATTCTTGATACTTTTCATTTTCTCCTATCAAGTATAACAAAAGGAAACAAGCTTTTTACAGTTTTCCCTAATGATTGCAAATTAAAAACAAGTATTTGTTTTCGATCTTTTGCCCTCCTGAGACTGTGATAAAAAATATTTTGAATTTAACATGGACATTGACTTAGTGTTTTTTTACCATTTCACCCCAAGGAAGGCAATAAAACTTTAATATGAAATGGGATACTAAATAAAAAAAATATGAGATTTAAAAAAAACTTTATGAAGGGGCAAGAATAATAGAAGAACACAAATTATGAAGACAGTAGATAAAATTTGACACTGCATTTAAATTATTGAAGATTAAAGTTGACTGGAAACCAAAATAGAATGTCCCACAAGTAAGTGAGAGTGGAGAAACCTTTAACAGAATACTTAAGGCTACATTTAGCCATTTCAAAAGTAAAATGATGTGATCTTTCCGCGAATCTAGTACAGTGCTTACATTCGTATAATCTAGTTGCCAAAGAAGCACTCTGATCAGAACAATTACCAAAGAGTAATTTATAGAAAAGGCACAGGGAAGCTCTGTTACATAGGTAGGAAAGTGATTGAAGCTGATATGACAGGTCAGAACCAATAACATTAGCATCTCATTACGAAATTATCTCATACCCCTAAATAAATAAATTATTTTACATATTAATATTGGCACCTTGATATTTATTAAGGTTCATCAGTATTTCAGTTCAACAATTTTTAATTTAACATTAAATGCAAATGTTTTTCTTGGTTTCTAGAGATCTTATATACAGGAATATTTTACTTCGTTCTCATACAAACCTCTTTCAATGATAGACTACAGATTGTGGATCAATACAGATAGAGACTATGAACCATTATTCCTTTTGAGTGTGAAACGGATACGTTTTTTTTTATTAATATACACTTTAGTTTAAAGCTAATCGTTTGTGACCAGTCCACCCAAACAAACGTCTTATCGTCTGCATTTGTCTTGACACTGTACGGTATGAGAACAGGAATTGAACACATAATAGGTTGCGAAGAGCTACTTTTTGTCGTAAAACGTCAGATGGTACAAAAACAAAATATTAACCCGAGAACATTTATTTAAATAGCCTTCTCAGATCTAGAATCTCATATGGTTGTCATATATGGCTTCTAACCTATTCAGAAATGTCTCATCTATCGATTAAATACATCCGTTTTATTTTTCAGTTCATTGATTAAAATGGCTTCAAACGATTGAGTATTTTTGGTCTAAAGGAAGACAATCATTTACGATATTCTGTACATTTACTCTACAGGAATATAAATAAAGAGCTTTATCAAATAGTAAAATCTATCACTTGAGGACTCCCAACAGCAAAAATGCAACTATAAAATGTAACTGATTGGTTGGTTTGTTGATTTTGTTTCCTGGCAATACAACCTCTATAGTTTATTTAATAGCGAAATCGAGAAAATTTGAACACAATTTTATGACTTCAGATTCAGATAAAAATTATTGTTGGTTATTTTCCTAAAAAATGTATTGTTGGTAATTCTATTATAAAATGCATTGCTAGTCATTTTACTATAAATATGTACTGTCGGTCATTTTACTATAAATATGTAATATTGGTAATTTTTTATATAAAATGTATTGCTGGTATTTTCACTATAAAATATATTTTTATACTTTCATAGTGTTTTGTTTTTGTTAGGTGTTTCCCTACTTGTTCATAGATGAGGAACCTAGCAAGTTCTATCAACCAGGGTTAGGGTGAACCTGGAAACAACAAAAATTGGTTCTAAGATTGTCAAAACGATCAATCTCCCGATAAGAGGCCTTGCTGCAGGATATAATTTATCGTCATACCTATGACTACTCTAAACTGGATAACACATACATGAAAGGGAAAATTGAAAATTTCAACAAGATATTTACTTTCAACACAAACATTAAAATTGGAAGGGAACTCCCATCAATACTAAAAAGAGCTATTAACAGTTAATTGAAGCCTCTTTTTCTGACAAAACTTTCTCGGGCGGAAGGTTTTATGAATAGAATATAATTCATATTCAGATTTCTTTTTTGATTTGGGTTTTTATAATAATAAGTGTACTCTTGGGTGAGTATATTCTAATCTCGTAAAGGGACTCCAATCAATGGTTAACTGTGGAGGTAAGAAATGCTTTGTAAATTTCCACCTCTCTAAAACGAAACTGCTTTCATTTAAACACTATATTTACCGCATTTTCTGCCTGCCATAAGGACAGCTAATGCGTAACTCAATGAAAGCGATACACTACGCCTTCTTGGCGTCATATTTTCCATTGACATGAAGGAGGGGGACTATATGGGGTCAGCTGCTTCATCTGTTGCAAGAATGTTCGATTCACTCTGTCGTGACAAAAGTTTTTTTCTCCTCAGAATACATCTTGCACATTTATAAATCTACCATTCGTCTGTGTAGTGAATACTGTTGCCATATCTGGTCTAGTGCTCCGACTGCGCATTTCAAGATTCTTAAGAAAATAAGCAGAAGGTTCTGCAATACAATCGGTCCTGACCAGGCGCACCGTCCCCAGTTACTTTCTCAACGACGTGATGTGATTTGCCTCTGCCTGTTCTAAAATTATATGTTCTCTGTAAATTTTTCAGCATCACCATTTCGTAATGAGAAATTTTGTTAAATCTGTTAAAATTCATAAAACTTCTACTGAATCATAAGATTGATATCGAGTATAAATTGATGCGTATGAATTTCATGATGTATGAATTTCATGATGTATGGATTTGTACATACTGTATGAAATGCTCAGGACTTTAATCGTACTAATATTTCTTCAAACTCAATTTTCTAGAAGTTAGACAATTTTACACGTAGAATGTAATTTATATTCAAAGTTTTTTGATTAGGACTCATAATAAGAGGCATACTCTTGGGTGAGTAGATTCATCTAGTTTGACCAATCTACCTACAGGACATCTTCAGAAATCTGTAGTTTTCTATAGGCTTCTCGGAATTTTGAACCGAACTGGAATAGATTTTATTTACCATTTATTAATTTTGAAGGGACCTAGAATTTTACTACCGAAAAAATTACTCCAGCTCATCAATATAGACAGTTTCATCATTTTTGCTATGTCCAAATTGGTGTACCTATCACTCAATTACATTGGAATATCATGTTTCACTCTGGGGTGATATGCTCTTACAATCTATGGTAAAACAAATATTCTGAAATAAATAAATAATAACTATATCCTTAATATATATATATATATATATATATATATATATATATATATATATATATATATATATATATATATATATATAAAGTGAACATAGAAGTCAACACTAAGTTCATGTATATATCTATGTTTTCAACAAAAATATCATCTACATATCGTAGGTAGTTGGAGGGTTTTAGTGCTGTTGAATATCTTATTTTCAAGGTTAGCTATGTAGAAGTTAGTAAATGTTGGTCCTAGAATTGAACCCATGGAAATGCCATCACGTTCTACGTAGATATTATTTTGGTGGTCATAGAAGGAATAAATAATCCATCAAATATACAGGGTTGGTACTCCGAGCGTACGTGTCTCATCTACTCAGAAATCAATGAAAGAGAATTTCTCCTTGTCATAAAAATCTTAGTGGGCTGAGACCTCAGGTATCGCGACATGGTAGCTAATAATTAGGAATAAATGACCCATTGACGTCAAGAAGGGTAACATACGTTGTTCGGGGGTTCACTAGTATCCCCTACGCATATTGGATTGAATATTATGTCAAAGTTCTCTACCTTGACTTGTATTGGGACCTTGTACAGTGTGAATGTTATTGTATAAAATGGATAGATATTTAAATCCAATTTGGAATCTTGTGAAGACATAGGATATATCTAATTAGTCACTGATTGTCTATCTTTGTGAAATCATCGTCAATTGCACAGACTTAACGTACGCTATTAATTTGGCAGAATTAATAACACGCCTTGCTCGAAATGGGTTGATTACGATACTAACCGCTTATGACTACGAATTATTTTATATTGATATAAAACATCAGACATAATATTATCATATTGAATATAATTATTCGTTATTTTTAATATTGTGACTGGCTTTTCAAAACATTATTGTTTATTCCGTATCTTGGAAATGTCAAATATGTGAAGACAGCTTCTTGATGCCTAACGTTATGGCATGCGGTATGCCAAGATAACACTGTAAACCCGGAGTTTACGGAAAACTGAAGCCTGGATTAATACAGCAGGCAGAGATTAGATTAAAACCTGAACCAGGATGCATCTAGTAAAGTGGTTAGTTCTGTGGTAAGGGTGAAAGACAGGCAGCTAAACTGACTGGTCTTCGATTATAAGCCGGGTAAAAAGGACAGAGGTGAGGAGAAGAGGAATAAGACGAGCAGAAGACGACTGTCTCAGAGTTACGGATTAGTTTAAAGTCAGTGGATTAACTTGACCTATGCAGATTATAATATTTTTTATGGAACAGCAACAACCTTCATTCCATTTACCTTAAAGTTATTTATTGTACAGAATAAATATTTCCGGATAGAAAAATACATGAATGGCGTGAGAAAGTTTAAATATATGTAGTAGGCTGCTAGTATTAAGAAGTAAACATCTATAAGTATATAATTTGACACGTATATACAAAAGAACGAGTACGCACATAAGTACACACACACATGCCTATATATATATATATATATATATATATATATATATATATATATATATATATATATATATATGCAGGTAAGATGAGAACGAATAGAGTACAATTCTAACGTTCGTAACATTTAATTTAAAAGAGGCTGCAATACAGATTAGAGCCAAATATAATTTATTTTAGAATATTAAAACGAAAACATGTTAAAAATCGCTACACAATTGTGATCGTGTTTCAACGCATGCCAATACGTCTCCACAGTCGATTGTAAATTAATAGACTCACCAGTAATGTACAATCGCCTGTGGACTCGAGTTCCGTTTGTTAATTCGATTTTATATTGCTCTGTCATTTAAACGTCGTTCTTTTAGTTATTCTCATTCGAAAGCTTCAAATATCTTGCATATATCAACTTACACACACATCTATCTATCTATCTATCTATCTATCTCTAAAAATAAATACACTAAAATTCACCTTCGTCCCTGCCGTGCGCCGACGGCTTAGTGGTAGAATCTGACGCCAATTCAGTCGGGTTTCAATATAGAGGCAACCGGACGACTAGCCACACTAAAGAGCTGTGATACAGCGAAACAGTCTGTCTATGAATGACAAGGGTCCTGAAAAAATTATTTCGATTGAGCTCTCTGGGGGGTAAGTGCGGGTTTGTAAACAGTGACTATTACGGCTATTATAGCAACATTCTTCAGTTACTGTGTGTTTATCTAAAAATAAATACACTAAAATTCACCTTCGTCCCTGCAGTGCGCCGATAGCTTAGTGGTAGAATCTTCGACTGACGCCAATTCAGCCGGATTTCGATCCTAGCTAGAGACAACCGGACGTCTCGCCACAGTGAAGCGCTGCGAAGCAGTCTGTCTGTGGATGACTATATATATATAAACGTATGTACACCAGTAAGTTTAGATACTATTATCTCTAAAACATTTCACAGAATAATATTTTTAACACGGTTTCGTTTAATATGGAATGTTAATTTCACATATTTAACATTGTATTTCTACAATTCCAGATGAAATGTATTTAAGAATTATGCGTCTAGATATTGATACTTGCACGTGTGTACATGATTGTCCGTATTGTATACAAAATAGACAACTTCTAGAGATTTGAATATAAAGAGTTGCCAGTTATCTTACGAATGAAAAAAGAAAATTATTTTGGCTATCTTTTAGAACATCCCGATTCATAGTTCACGCTAATTACATTAAAGATTCGAATAAAGGCATCACATTTATGAAAAGAACTATATAGACTGAAAAGAATCATCTCAAAATTTAAGAAATGTAAGACGATTTCTATGTGCTGAACCTAAAACAATATTCCATCTGAAGATATTTTGAGCGTCCTGGGTATGACGATCAACTACTGGGAAGGCGTCCAACAGCAAGGCCTCTGATCAGGAGGTTTTGAGGAGCGTGGAACCACCTCTTAATTGCTGGTGTCCCCAGATTCACCCTGGCCCCGGGTGGTAGCACCTGTTACGTTCTCAGTGATGGCAAATAATTTACCCAGAAACTGGGGTAAAAACACTATGAATTTGAAAAAATGGGTTTTAATACCAAAAATACTTTGTAAACAAATTATTTTCAGCAATAAATTTTTGAAGAAAAAAAAACTATTACCAGCAATACATTTTTGAAAAAAAAATATGGCCAACAATACGTTTTTGTAAAAATAATATTACCAGCAATATATTTTTGGAAAAAATATTACCAGCAATAGATTTTTGGAAAAATATATTACCAGCAATAGATTTTTGGAAAAATATATTACCAGCAATAGATTTTTTGAAAAATATATTACCAGCAATAGATTTTTAGAAAAAAAATATTGCCAGCAATACATTTTTTGAAAAAAATATTTCCAGCAATAGATTTTTGGAAAAATATATTACCAGCAATAGATTTTTGGAAAAAAATGTTACCAACAATAGACTTTTGGAAAAAAATTATTGACAGAAATAGATTTTTGACAAAACAAATTATTACCAGCAATAAAAAAAAATTATCGGCATTAAATAACCCATTGGGGTTGATATGCCATAAAGCAAAACAAACCAAACCAAGATATTTTGACTGTGACTGTAAATGTGGACCCCGTTTAGCAATAAACTTCAGTGGCTAAGATTGATGTGTCGTCAATGAAAATATAAACAAAAAGAATATTACATATTCTTTTTCTTTGTACAATCTTCCTTCAAGTCATTGGTGTTGACTCTCCATAGCATTTAGTCGCCCTAATGAGTTTGTCTCTTTGACATTTCTCTTTGTTTTTTTTCTCTTATCCTTTCACACGAAATTGGAGCTGACTCGATGTGTTCTCTGCCTCTCTTGCATTCGCCATATCCTACGAATGTTAAATACTTTCAATTGACTTTCTTCTTGATATTTTTAAGATAATTTCACCACAAGCAAGGCAATAAAGCAAATAAGACGTAATGGGTTACTGAGTGTTGAAGGATATGAGGAAAGTAACATTATTGAGGAGAGAAAGAATAAAAGGAAAAACAATTAAGAAGACAGAAAATAAAGATTGACATTGCATTTAGTTTTGAAGATGAAATTTGAATGGGAAGCAAGAAGCAGGGAGAGAGTCCCAAAAGCGAGAAGTGCGACAGAAGAAACTGTTATCATAGAACTTACGGTTATATCTAGCTATTTCAGCTGTAAAATGTTGAGACGTTTCGCCAAGATACTAATGCGCTTAAATTCATAGAGTCTAGATAAGATTGAAGAAATTTCCCCAGAACAGTTACCATGAAAGTATTTACAGAAAAGGCACGAGGAACCTACATTAAGATGGTGTAAAGGGATCTGAAGCCGAGATTCCGTGTCAATAACATGGCAGATACTTCTTTGGTTGTTATCAAGAATCTATAACTACATAGGAGGAATACCAGATCAGAAGTCGTAACAATTTTCAAAGCAAGGACGATGGTAGACTTATAAATATGGAAGATAGACTCTGACGAGAAAAATTGTCTATGATGACATAGTGAACCAACTTTCTTAGCTGCAGACTTAGTAATGGAGTGAATATGCTCTTTCTACTTTATGTCAGTGAAAAACGTTAATCCAAGAAGTCGTAAGGAGACACTCTCTTGGAAGTTAGCATCAGCAAATTCCACAGGAAATGTTAAAAGTATATTAATAGGTAGAAAATCTTTCTTATAATCAAGCAAAAAGGTACAACAGAACTATATAATATAAATCCACTCCTGTGGCAGAGAATGATGGACAATCTCCAAATAGATGAAGAGACAAATTGAAGGAGCAGAGATTTGGTTCTACAAAAAGATGCTTTGAATTACCAGGGGTAATATATGAGTAAGGATGGACTTTGAAGGATAATGGAAAGGAAAAGGAAACTTTACTGAGAGTCAGAGAGAGGCGGTTGAAATTTCTTGGACGGATAATGATGATCGAGAGATTGGAGGAAAGATTGGAAACATCCAATACTCTCCTCCTCGGTCTTTTGGACAGAAGTAGAGATTTATCCATTGTTTGCTGTTTAGGATTAGGTTTCCGGTTCCTTCAAAAAATCTTTTCCACCTTTTCACTCCCACTAGCCCCTTCCGTCGTAGTGGTGTTGTGGTCTTTCTTGCGGTAAACTGATTAAAATGAAATATCGAATACAAGAGCAGACAAGGAAAGAGAGGTCAAGAAAAACGAGGGAAAAAAAAAGAGAGACAACGAAAACGAGCTTTTGTAAATGGAGGACACTTACACGGGCCGCCGTTGGAAATGCCAGTGGTCTTCTAGTGGCAACCACCAGCGAGCCACCAGTTGACCTCTAGCGGTTCGCCAGTGGTAACATTGCCGAGACAGCGGCCCACCAGCAGCAAATGCTAGTGGCATGCCGCCCAGTGGCAGATTGGTGGCTTGCGTGTAGGAACAGTGGCTGGGATGAATTGTAAGGTGACAAACGTTTATTAGATCTGCCAACATTGTTAGCTGTGAAGTGATATCATCGCCCACGTTCTGATGGTTGGTTGTTTTTTTTTTGTTTTTTTTTTTAGCGGGATGTTAACACCTCTATGGATTATTTAATACCGAAATCGAAATATTTTGAAAACATTTTTATGGCTCCAACTAAAATTTTTAAAATTTTATAACTTCAATTGCAGATAAAATGTATCGCTAATTATGTACAGTTGGTCTTTTTATATAAAAACGTATTGCTTGTATTTTTTGTATTAAAATGTATTTTTATACTTTCATGGTGGTTTTTTATGTGAGGGTGTCACTATTTGCTCCTATCTGGGAGCCTAACAAGTTTTACTTACCCGTGTCAGGGTGGACCTGGGAACAACAGCTATTAAAAAAACGTCAAATCTCGCGATCCTTGTGGTTTATCGTCAAACTCAAGACTTATGTTTTGAAGGAACCTGACACATGAAAAAAGATCGTATGGCTGTGAATGCTGGGAAATTTCCTCATTGATGAAGAAAATATTACAATTGACAGGCATGTGATTCTGCTATCGATTGTTGAAATTACCGTGGACATATGATGTGAGAACCTATTGAGTTTTAAGTCGAATAATCACTGCAACAAGGAAATGTTGATAAAATAATCAGAATGAGACAATTTAAATTAAGAAAAGGCATAATAAGGAAAAACAGCTAAGATAATTGAACAATGACGAGGTACACCAAATCAAAGAGAAACTTAGGAAAACAGTGAAAAACTTTCTTGACAGATCTCAAAGGAAAAAAATACCACAAAAGGAAAACGTGATCTTTAACCAAAAAGTATTACTTAGAGCAAAAAACTTAAGCTGTGATGAGCTATGATCGCTCATATACTGAAAGATCATGAAACATAGAGATGGCAATAGATAGATAGATAGATAGAGAGAGAGAGAGATAGATAGATAGAGAGATAAGGAGAATATGATATATTTTTTAATACTGGCTGTAACAGCAAAATTGTCCAATTGTTAGATTAAATATTGAACCGTTGTATCTTAGAAATGATTAAAAATATCTTGAATTCTCCGAAGTTTTTATAACACTATTGGAGTCTACTTTGAACAATAAGAATGTATTTAACTCTAAGGTGAAATGATGACCCGTCTTCCTGTTGTGACCTCCCCATCCAATTTTCCTCTCTACTGTTTCCTCTTTTTTAAACTTGTTCACCGTTCTCTTGAAGGCTTTTGAATGGACTCTGAAGATGGAAGCCAGTGTATGAATATTGGTACCATTAATGAAGGCTAGAATGATCTTTCTCCTCTCACCATTGCTCAGTTGGGAAGAGTGTTACTGAGACAAAACGATTTAACCTATCCTCTCTCTAGCTGAATAACTCAAAGTGTTATTCAGTGATTCTTGCAAAACATGGTACCATGATGGCTAAACGTCTTATCTGGAAACCTGGAAAAAGGACCTCAATTCGTTAAGTGTTTTTTTAAATATTAAACAATTTTGTGGTATAGACTATTATCCCATGCTGTTACACGATTTGAACAATTTTGCTGTTACACCCGGTGTATTAGAAAAAAATTAGGCAATTGAATAACACAGTGGAAAATTTTGTGTAACATGTTTTGTCCCCAAGAAGGACTTCGTCAAATTTAAATAATGTTTTTTATTTTTACTTTTTTTATTCATGGAATTATATATGTTCACTTGTTAGGAGGAGTGTCGGTAATAATTATGTAACGAGGGAAGCACTGAATTTAAGCTTTTTAAGTTTTAAATACATTTGTTTTAATCTTTTTGATCAGACGTTTCTGGACGCACAGTCCAAGTAATATTATTTACTTTTCCTACGTTTTTACTTTTTCTTTTGTCATTTTTTTGTATTAGTGAGACAGAATGCTACAATATTAACATCTTCAATTCAAAGGTCAACTGTGATGTATCCCACGTACCATTATAATCGGTACTTATTCCCTCCCCTTACGTCCACACAACAAACTCATTCAGTAGCCCTTTAATCTTAGTGATTCTTGTGAATTGTATTGGTTGAAATTATAGTAAAAGAAAAACAAAAGAAAAACAGAGTAATTTCCATAAATGAACCATTATTTTTGTATGGTAGCCGGTAGAACCTTCTGTTGATTTTTTAAATCTTTTTTTTTGTCTGAAATATCATCTTTCAGCATATTCTCAGCAGCTGTAATCATTGGGGAGTAGGATTTTTGCATATCACATACGTTTTTTCTACTCCTTATAACTCACTCTTGTACACTTGTATTTTACTTGACACACCATTCATGCCAGGTCTTTGGTTTTAGTCTATGCGAAAGAAGTAAAAGATATCAAGTTACCTAATAAACAAAAAAGAAGAAAAGAAATTGTACCAAGCTACCAAGCAGATACGTATAAAAAAAGTAAAGAAGGCCAACAATACAACAGAAAAATAGTAATGAGTAGAAAAAAGCAGTGAATTTTAGCGAAGAGGAAATATAAAACAAATGAAGATAGTATGTGCGAAAAAGGAAGAGGCGAGTTTTGGTAAGGAGAAAGAGAAAGAGAAAGGATTCCTTGTTTCGTTAAAATTGGCGAACGGGCAGAAGAAATGACGAAAACAAAATCAGACATGTTAGACAGTGAAAGAAGAAAAAACTAGTTTAGATTTTCAAGAAATGGAAAACAAAAAAAAATCAAAGAATTTCTATATCTTTCCATTAGCCACATAACTGATACAAACGAAAGAAAAAATATTTATGAAATAAAAGATATAAGGGTCTGATCCTGACCAGCCATCTCGACTTCAGCCACTTTCACACCGGAAGTGGCGTGGCCTCCTTGGGAGTAAGGACACGTCTCTTTCTACAAATATTTTAATGGCAACTGTTCTGGTGATCTTTTGTTCCCTGGTGTCCCGTCTACATGAATTTAAATGTGCTACAAGATTGGAAAGTAGGTCTCAATGTTTTACTTTTGAACTATCTAGATGCAACCACCACTTCTGCTCTAACAATTTTTTCTCGCACCTCCCATCTGTGGGACACACTTCCAATTTCTTGCATCCCTGATAACTAAAATCTTCAAACATTTAGATGCAACCTCAATCGCCATCTTCTGTCCTCTTGAACAATGTTCTTTTTTTTTGTCTTTTTCCAAATTATACCCATTAACGTCTTCTCATTCGCTTTTACGCCTTGTAAACACCTGCGTTCTAGTGGCATTACAGCCTTTCTTGGTGTGAAAAGACTAAAAACAGAAGATGTCTTATGTTGAGGCTTAAGTAATTTACGTTTTTTAGAACAAATTGTAATGACCAATGTATCATTCTGTGTAGCATTTAAGAATAAATTTGGTTTACACGAACATACATTAATCATTGCATGGTGTATGTTTCCAATATACACGGAAAATATTCTGTTTTCATTTTCAGGGCAACACAAAGTGTACATCAAGAATAACTTAGGAAACAAATTTAGAACTAAAATCAGTTTGCCTTTTGCGAAACCGATTATTATCTCTTAAATGCTTATGAGGCACGCTGGAATAATTGATAGCGGTTCCGGTTGAAGAATTGAAGTGCCCAGCTCGAATTCTAGTCGATTTCGTTATGTTCACTTACGTGCAAATACTCTGGGGAAAGGTATCTCTTCTCCCTAATCAGTTGTGTGTAAATGGCTGGACAGAGTGGATCCTTGGGTGAAAACCGACAATAGGACAACTCAGAATTCAAAACCTCCAACTAAGAGTAAATGGCAGGACAGAGTGGGTCCTTGGGTTTCAACCAACAAGAAGACAACTCTGAATTCAAAACCTCCAACTAAGGGTATATTCAGGACAGTGTGGGTCCTTTGGTGTCAACCGACAAGAGGACAACTCAGAATTAAAAACCTTCAACTAGAGCATCACTAAGCCGCAATTGGCCAAGTGCAGTTAGTTGGGCTACACCCCTGAAAGACATGGTCAATCAGGTTCCTCCAAAGCAGTGAGAAAGCGCTTCATTCTGGGTCTCAATCCCTGCCAAATATTTTGAAGCGGGGAAACTTTCTCCAATTACACCCAGTTTTAAAATTCCGTCTAAAGTTCAAAACCTGGAAGTATTTTACTCAAAACTTTATCGAAGTGATAAGTGTCAACACGTCATTGCAAAAAAAAAAACGTGAAATATATAATTGCAAAAAATATTTGTACTTTATATTTTGAAGAATAAAGTTGATAAACACAAACGGAAATTATTCATAATAATAGTGTCGTAAACCCCTAAGTCCCTAAATGAAAGGAAGTAAAAAAAGATGGAAGAAAAATACGCTAATTAACACAAGATGGTCCTCCGAAAGATATGGTCTTTAGCATTTCCCATAAATATTATTTTTGTCATTCCTATTCATCATTATGTTAGGACGAAAAAGACATATTTAAAGGTCTTTGTTTTCTCTTCGTACAAGAAGTAACATTTTTCAACAAAAAAAAAGAAAAGTTTTTGACAATTTCTTTTTCTATGATTATTCCAATTTGCAACCGATTCTCTTAAACTGTTAAGAGAAACGTTTTGGAACGTCCGGGTAAGTATCCTCAAATATCTTCATCGGAGACAACAATACGGCCGATATAAATATGTCATTCTCTGGGGGAGCTGTCAGTAACATTTACAGACAGCGACAATAAATTGCAGTGAAAAGAAAGCCCTACCAATTCCACTAATTTTCTCCTTTACACAGCGTGGACTTTATTAAGTTCATGTCCAGAGAGACCACACACTCAACGAAGTACGTTTCCCAAGAGTTAATCCTTGGCATTTGTATCGTTCCATTAGGAAAATGAGGTCGGGCTCAATAAGTTTTGTAATTAGTCCCTTATACACGTGGGATCCTTACTTTAAACTCGAGTTTATTCAACATTCCCTTTCAATGAACGTACAGATATATCCCAAGATGTACTGGGTAGGTTTTAACCTCAAAGAACTGATTAGTATCAGAGAATGGACAAACGGTATCAAGTCTCCGAACCAAAAATCTCCAAGCGTTGGCTAGCCGTGTATGCCAGTAAATCCCTGGTGCAGATGCATGCACAGGCACATTAGTTTTTCTATTCAACACACACAGAGTCCATAATAAAAATTTGCAGAGCGGAATGTTTTACAGTTTTTGAGAGAGAGAGAGAGAGAGAGAGAGAGAGAGAGAGAGAGAGAGAGAGAGAGCGCTATATCTGATACGATCAACAGTTTTATAAAGGCCAATAAGCTTAAACCTTCGGTCAAGATGACTTGTGACTTCGTGCTAGGAGAATCATCGACGACTACTCTCCCCATGGTTACTTACAAGGCTTGGGTCCACCCGTGGCATCGTTTTCAGGCACTTTCCAAATGTTCCGCACTTTGGGTTTGCCTCCCGAGACCAATACCATCAATAATTTACCTATCTGACCATGATGAAATTCGAACCCGGGTCTCATGCTCGGAAAGCGAACATTCTAACCAATCTAAACATAATCCGTCTGTATCGCAAATAGCTGATCATGTGCAAAACAAAAACGGTACCGTATTAAACGAACTCAATGTAGTGAAGGACAAACAACCTATAAGAATAATGAAAATTAAGTTCACATAGTGTAATGGTTAACAAGCTTGTTTCACTAGATCAATTACGAATGGTTAGCGAATTCGATGATCACGCCTCCCTTCTGCTACATCTTAGCTATGTTTAGAAAATCATTAAGGAACTTAGATGCGGTATAATGGTCAACACGTTTATCTCGCTAGATCTGTTACGACTGAGTAGCGAGTTCGAGATTCACTGGGCGTTATCCACCTTTAGATTTCTGACACATCTAAGCTACGTTCAGAAAATAATTAGTCGATGTAGTGTAATGGTTAGGTAGATCAATTACGGCTGAGCAGTGAGATCGATTCTCACTGGGTGCTCCACATTTTCGGCCCTGTACTACATCTAAGCTAGTAAATCATTAAGACGCTTCAATGTGGTTTAATGGTTAGCAAGCTTGTCTTGCTAGATCAATTCCGACTGAGTCGAGAGTTCGATCCTCGCCTGATCTTTGCAAAGTTTTTGCCTTGTGCCAAATCTACGCTTAGAAAATCCTGTACTTGCGTATTTCCTACTTTAGGTCTGGTGCCACAACTGTTTAGTAAATGTTTATGGAACGTTTAGCCGGGGAGTAATGGTTAGCAAACTTGTCACTAAGTAGTGAGTTCGATTGCATGATTAATGTTGGACGAGTTCTTCAAAGATAAAGAAAAGGCCCGAGGCGACAGAGATGTGGTTCTACAGAAGGATGCTAAGGATATCATGGACCCCAGCCTGTGGGCAACGATGAGGTCTTAGAGAGGGTACAAACAAGGAGGAGACTTATACTTAACATCAGGAAGAATCAGCCGAAGTTCCTGGAACACATAATGAGGAAGGAGGGCCTGGAGAATATGATACTCACGAGTCGAATAGAAGAAAAGAGAGACAAGGGAAAACAACGTGTGCCATACTTGGCGGACTTATACAATTGGATGACAGAACGAGGTCTGGGAGAGGAAGCAGAGGGAAGGAACTTGTTGAGAGCTGCAAGGGATCGAGGGAGATGAAGAGCTATGATCGCCTACCTCCTGAAAGGACATGGCACATAAAAAGAAAGAAAAAGTGAGTTTGATCCATACTTACGGTCGCGTGCCACATCTAAGCTACGTTTAATACATCGCTAAATAAGTACAAGGCATGGATAACGAAAAAACGGAAAAAAAATTGCTATTCTGAAGATTACCTGGATTATCAGAGACCTGATGAAGGATGGTGGTGTGGAGGGAACGGTTGAAACGTAAGGATATATACAATAAAGATGAGGATATCAGTCGAATATAAATAATGTAAATGTTTGGACAACACAAAGAATTTATTTACCCCGGTCTTGTTCATTTTAGCTTTAGAATTCAGAGTAGGTTAAAGTTAAAAACGGATTTCTGTTCACCTGGAATCAAAATCTGCGCCAAATGCAGAGCAAGTAATCCGCTTCTTCAACGTTCAAAGTCTGCCTTCAAACTTCGCAAAATTATATAAATATTCATTATTTGTGGGCAGCACGCAACATGGACACAGTTCGCATTGAAATGTCAGGAAAAACCTAGAATACAACTTGCACGATTTCCAATACAGCGAGCATCCATCAAGTGTGTTGTGCATCTTCTATCGGGGACAAACTCCAGCTGCAATTTGGCGATTGTGCATGAGTCATTTCATTTCCTTATCTATATTGATGCTTACAAGCATGGATTCTTATCTGCATATAATTCTCCTTGGGGATCTGGCAATCAACATATATTACGCTATTCAAATCTATCTGCATATATCTATAGTTTCGTTACGATGGCATATTCAACTGTTTTTCTTGCATAGGTCCTAAAGGATGCAACTTTCTCTTAGTCTTTTTCTCTCTTTATACATTTGTTCTAATGTGAGTGTGGATATGTATGTGATATTCTATCGACCATATATTTCTTTATCCATCTATCATATTTTGAATTCCATCAGAGTTTCCACGTTTTTATCTATTACTTCTTTTTCTATCAATTTTTTATACCTATAATTTTTTAGTTCTATCCCAGTTTATTGGGTCCTATTCATCATGTAAATCAATATGTAGCAATTTCTCATTTTCTATCTATCTATCTATCTATCTATCTATCTATCTATCTAGGTTCCTTTTTATTTCTACCTTTCTGTTTATCCATAGGAATTTGTTTAATATTATGGTCTGTTATTATCCATCTATCTATCTATGTATTAAAATGTTTACTTCGTTTTCTCTATTTTAGTCTCTCTATCTTTTTTCCCAATTGTTCGTTCTCTCTATTTTAATTTCTTCATTTATTTCCCTCTCTGTCTTATTATTTTATCACAATTTCTTCTTCTACCTCTGCCCCTCTACGCCCTCCCCGTCTCTTTATTTATCTATCTATCTATCTATGTATTAAAATGTTTACTTCGTTTTCTCTATTTTAGTCTCTCTATCTTTTTTCCCAGTTGTTCGTTCTCTCTATTTTAATTTCTTCATTTATTTCCCTCTCTGTCTTATTATTTTATCACAATTTCTTCTTCTACCTCTGCCCCTCTACCCCCTCCCCGTCTCTTTATCTATCTATCTATCTATCTATGTATTAAAATGTTTACTTCGTTTTCTCTATTTTAGTCTCTCTATCTTTTTTCCCAATTGTTCGTTCTCTCTATTTTAATTTCTTCATTTATTTCCCTCTCTGTCTTATTATTTTATCACAATTTCTTCTTCTACCTCTGCCCCTCTACCCCTCCCCGTCTCTTTCTTTATCTCTCTCTCTCTCTCTCTCTCTCTCTCTATATATATATATATATATATATATATATATATATATATTTAGTTGGATTGATGTGAGTTTGTGACCCTGGGTTTACACGGTTTTGCGATTGTCAGAAGTTTGTCTGATGATCGCAAAAGCGTGAAACCCAGGGTCACAAACTCACATCAGTCCAACTAAATATGTTAGCTCTATCTCTGATATTGAGCGCTTTCTAATAAGTACCTAACATATAATAAATAAATAATAATAGATATAATATATAGCACACACACACATACACACATATATATGTATATATATATATATTCTTATTTATATACACACACTTTTCATTTATATATATATATATATATATATATATATATTCTTATTTATATACACACACTTTTCATTTATATATATATATATATATATATATATATATATTCTTATTTATATACACACACTTTTCATTTATATATATATATATATATATATATATATATTCTTATTTATATACACACACTTTTCATTTATATATATATATATATATATATATATTCTTATTTATATACACACACTTTTCATTTATATATATATATATATATTCTTATTTATATACACACACTTTTCATTTATATATATATATATATATTCTTATTTATATACACACACTTTTCATTTATATATATATATATATATATTCTTATTTATATACACATACTTTTCATTTATATATATATATATATATATATATATATTCTTATTTATATACACACACTTTTTATTTATATATATATATATATTCTTATTTATATACACACACTTCTCATTTATATATATATATATATATATATATATATATATATATATATATATATATATATATATATATATATATATATGAAAATTAGAATGTTTGGTTCGCTCACTCTATTTATCTTTTCTCCTCTGTTTTTCTATCTTGGTCAGTTAATATCTATCTATCTATCTATCTATATATCTATCTATCTATCTATCTATCTATCCACTTCTGTAACTAATTCGCTGCTTATCATATGCACTGAATATTACTGCGAATCTATTCTTCAATAAAATACAATTGTTCAGATGAACTTTAGGATATGCCGTGGTGTAGTGACATTTACATAAATGCATCCAATTTTACTCATGCAATTGCCGTCCATTCAACCATTGCATAAAACGAGCATTAAAAGAAGCATACCAGCAACAGCAACATATTTTTTAATCAACCCCTGCGGCATTTACGAGAGGACAACGTGTCTTTGCACGTTTATGCATGTATTTGACTCCATGGACAATTTTTTTTCCAATTATATTGCACCACACCTTTCTTTTAGCTGCATTCATTCTTACCGAAGTGACGATTTTTCTCAGGTTCGTGATTTCAAAACGTAAGAGATCGGCATTTTCCTCATTTATCTGGTCATTAAAACAAATCTTTACGTTGTGATTATTGTATTATTATTATTATATTTGTTCAGTTATCAGATTTTTGTGGGTTTTTTTTTGCTGCTATGGGGAGTGATGTTTCTCAAAATTAACCTGGCAGCTCAAATTGAAAAGAACCTCCAATCGGTTGTGGACTGGGGAGAGAAATGGATGGTCAACTTTAACGCCTCTAAAACAAAGCTGCTCTCCATTAACCACCACAAGGATGCATCCCATTAGAATGTCTGAGGACCAACTTCTCGAGAGCTCCTCCCTGCGGCTGCTCGGTCTTACGCTGTCCGCTGCTCTGAGATGGAACAAATACATCGAGTCAGTTGCATCATCCACCGCAAGAAAAGTTGGTTCCCTGTGCGGAGCCAGGAAATTTTTCTCCCCGGAATCGATCCTCCAAGTCTATAAATCGACCATTCGCCCTTGCATGGAGTATTGCTGCCATATATGGTCTGGGGCCCCTGCTGGTTGCCTCAGGGTTCTTGATAAGATCCAGAGACGGAAATGCAATGTGATTGGCCCTGATCTGTCATCTCGTCTGCAGTCGCTCTCTCACAGACGCGATGTTGCATCGCTCTGCCTTTTCTACAAGTACTTTCACGGTAATTGTTCCGAGGAATTGCTTTCGCTTGTCCCTAGGCCTCGTGAATTTAAACGTCCTACGAGGCTGGCATCCCGTTCCCACCCCCTCACCGTTGAAACTGTTAGATGTAGAAGTCTCTTCTACTCCAATAGCTTCATGTCTCGCACATCTCGCCTATGGAACTCCCTTCCCTATTACTGTTTCCCTGACAAATACAATCTCCAACGGTTTAAGTGTAGCGTCAATCGTCATCTCCAGTTGCCTTGATCTATCCACTTCCCTTCTCCACATCCTTTCATCTTTCATTCCTATCTGCTCTCGCTCCAAATCTTCTGTAACCCCCTTGCCTTGATCGACCCTCCGTCTTTCTCTTTCTCCACATCCTCTCATTTACCACTCCTATCTGCTCTTCCTCCATCCCTTCTGTAACCCCATGCGTGATAGTGGCCTCCAGCCTTGCTTGGGGTGATACGCTTAAAAAAAAAAATAGCAGTCAAGTGACATCTCAAATTCATTGCTGTTTTAAGAATACTGTGATTTCGGGTGTTTCCACTGATATCCGATTCTAATGTTTATTAACGCACTGTGGAACATCATGTACCAGCGATCCCTGCTTATATCCAGGACTCTCCTCAGTATGCTGGCTGATTTAGGAATTTCGATGATTTATTGTATTTAAATTTATATCCAATTCTAATTTTTTTTTTCAAATCGTTTTGGAAGATCATGTGCCAGCAAGTCCTGCAACAAGCAAGAACTTTCCTCTGTATGCTAGGTGAATCAATTATGATGCTGGTCCGATGGTTTCGGTTATTTTCCTGATATCCAATTCTAGTCTTTACTTAAGCCTTTGAATCTCAGCTACAGTCAATTTCCGAGGGACTGTAACATCTGTAATGGCTGCAACGCTTTTCTGTGTCTGTTTCTATAACTATTTCCAAGATAACTGTCCCGACGAGCTTTTCACATTGTTAGATCGAATTTACGAATCTGAGCGCCGTACTAGATTGGCAGCTAGGTCTCAACATTTTAATTTTGAAATGGCTAGATGTTATCATATGTGCAATGCTAAGAGTTTCTTTTATCGCACTTCTCGCTGGTGGTACTCTCTTCCAGCTTATTGCTTCCTAGTAAAGTTTGATCTTCAAAAATTTAAATGCAATGTCAATCTTCATCAGTTTTTTTAAATCCTAAATATTGTCGTCTCTCCTTAATGATTTTTATCGAATTCACTCTCAGCAGCCCCTTGCGACATAATGACCTTATCGTCTTAATTAGAATGAAATGATATAAGAAAGCCTTTTAGGCAAACTATGAGCCAAAAACTCACTACAAATATCTAGAAATCTCCTCGCTATTCTAGTTGATTTAATGATGAGTTTAATTTTTACCCTTAACATAGAATTCTTTTAATCTTTATGTAAGACGTTTTGGCCCTATTCCAACATGTAATAATAACGAATTGCTTTTTTTAATGTTCCAATATTTTTTAAAGTTCTGCTGAAACTTTAGGTTTTTAGACAGCAATGTATGTAATATTACAAGATCCTTCTTAATATTTTTGTTGTCTTTTCGATAGTTTCGAAGTGAGTTGGGACGGTTTGAGAGTTTTTAATATCCGTTCCTATATATGCCATTATTAGAGAGAATGAATTGCACGGTTTGACACTTACACCAATCTTCTTGTTCGTTTAAAAAAATGGCGCTCTTTTTGAGCGAGTGCATATGGTTAATAAAAACAGTGTTTTGTGTAATAATCGGATACATGGCTTTCTTTGGAGCGCCCAACTTGCTTCTCTAAAATCAAATCAAAGATCCTTTTGTACATTTACTGGTGCTGTAATGAGGAATTTCATTTCTGCCGCTTCAAATATGGTCAGATCATTACGACAGTGTCCTATTTTCTTGTGATTTAGAACAGGTAGATTCGAATCTGTAAATATATTTTTCAAGAGTGGTTGCAAAAAGAAAGAAAGAAAGAAAGAAAGACAGAAAGAAAGAAAGAAAGAAAGAAAAAAAAGAACAAATATGGGGAAAATAGAAGAGAAAAGACAAAAGAAAGAACAAATGAGAAAGAAATTAAACGAAACGAGACCTAAGAAATCAAACGAAACGAAAAAGTTAAACCTCGATATCAAAAAAGAAAATTTATCCATTCAAAAATTAAAGTAGTCGTGATTAAAAGTTATATAGCAAAAATAACTGGCAAGAATAAAAAATGCAAATGATGAAAAAGAAAGAAAAGAATGGTCAAGAAGCAAAAAAAGGAAAAGAACTGCCAGAAAGCAAAGAATTAAAAGAACTGACAAGAAGCAAAGAAAGAAACAAACTGATAAGAAGAAAAGAAAGAAAGAAAAGAAGTGTAAAGGAGGAGGTTATGTAATTTCCTTTCCGTGTCTGTTACCAGCACTGTACCATCTGTGTATCTTAAAATTGTGGCCGCCAAAGATGAATCCTGGTAGGATTTCAAGTTCTCTTAGAATGGTCTCGCTGTATAGGTTGAAAAATTCCTTTGAGAACACACTTTGTTTACTTGGATTAATAAGATATTTTTTGAACCCAATTATGACATTTTCGAGCCTGTGGTTCGAAAGGGACGTTTATTATTTCTCAAGTCCGATCAAATACAAAATTACAACTATGTATTATAGAATTTTTCTTCTGTCTTCTACTCAGACATAACTTAAACCAAGTTATTTCCTACAAAAGATTTTTTTAATTGAATATGACAACACATCTACCGGGGACTAAAAAGACTTCTGAAGGATTGTCAGATCTTTGAGACGGAGCAATAATTCATTTCCACGGCAGGAAACGCCATCATCAAGAAAGTTTCATGATACGACACCACTGAAATGCAATTGCGATTTCCTATATAGCACTCGTGTAATTGGAGATACCAAAATCAAACATGTACAATAATTTAAATATTCGTGAAGTGTTTTAACATAGGATGGAAAGTGCGACACTGAAATCCGAAGGCACATTGGGATATGAAAATATGCCTTTCAAAAGTTAGGCTAATATTAAGAAGAAAAATTTCGTTGAACTGTTACCTAATATCAGTCCTACTCTATGGCAGTGACTGCTGAAAAGAATAATGAATTGTTTTGTTATCAGATCTACTATATGAATGAGATGAAGAAGAAAGTTGAAGCAATAGAAATGTGGTTTTACAGAAAAATGCAGAGAACAACGACGTCTTAGAGAAAAATTAAACAAGGCACTTATAAAATTAGAAGGAGATAGTTGAAATTTCAAGGCCACATAATGAGAAAAAAGGCTTGGAAAATCTGATACTCACAGGACAGATTAAAGGTAAGTGGGATAGAGGATAACAGAGCATAACCTACCTAGCGAGATTGAATAAAGTTTAGCAGAGATAACAAAAAGAGATAATTTATTAAAAGCGTCAAAGAACAAGAAATTGTGGAGAGCCATGATCGCAAACGCCCTGAAGGAATTTCTAAGAAGAAGAAGAAGAAGAAGAAGAAGAAGAAGAAGAAGAAGAAGAAGAAGAAACAGGATAAATCGTAGATTTCACTCAATTTTTAATATCAGATATTTTCCTGTATGAACCGATGAAAACGAACTAGAATATAGTACTGATATAAAAGCACGGCGGAGTAGTGGATAGCGGCTCGGATTGGGGAATCGGAGAGCCGTGTTCTAATTCCAGTCGAATCCATTAGATTCACTTACATGCTAATAACCTTGGAAAAGGTATGAATCCTCTTCTTCTCTCGGGTTCTACATCCTTGGACGGCAACTGGTTTATCGCAGAAAGAAATGGCAACCTACTGCGGGAAAAATAATCTGCCTCGTTCGTCATGTATCAAAAGATGCATAACTGCCTAAGCGAGTATAACGAATGGCACGTAACTGACTGGCTGATATAATGCTTATGGTGGAAGATGCTTTAATAAAATGAAAGCTTTAGCAGAAATAAATTTATTACACTTTTCCAATTACACCATTGTCGTTGGGCAGCCCAAAGCGGTGTAATGGTTAGCCAGCTTGTCTCGTTAGAACAATTTACGACTGAGTAGTGAGTTCGATCCTCACTAGGTGGCACATGATTTCGGCCTTGTGCCACATCTAAGCTACGCTTGGAAAATCAATATATTTTTGTGGTTGTTGTTTTTTCTGTTATATTAACAGGAAAGTTTTACTGAAATCGCATCAGCATTACAATTTCCCAGGCTATTCTTGTTAGCAATCATCATCATTCTGCTGGCTAACATTGCCAATGAAAAATGACCTCGGCCAACTCACTCGATCTACCACTGACCATAGCAAAAGAAATCGAAGAACTCACAATCAATCCGGAAGTGTTTATTAAATTAAACCTCGTTCTGAAAATCAAGAACTTACTCCGGCTTAGTCTATGTCACTCAGACCTTCTCATGACGTTCTCTTTTTTACGCAATGTTAATTTCCTTTATCTCTTCGATTTTCTTGACTCTTCAATTTTCCTTAGATTTCAAAATCAACATTAGTTTCTATTTTTTCAAGTTTCCCCTACTTCGTTTTCCTTCATTGCATTCTGTCCTTCTTTTATTAGTATTGTTCTTTTATTTATTTTATTAGTACTTTTTCGTTAGTTTTTTTCTCCTTAATTCGGTCGTTCTTTGTAACATTTTCTTCTTTTTATTTTGCTTTTCTTTTTTTCGTCCATTCTTTCGCAATGTCTTTCTTCGTTAGAAATGTACTATAAATTCTTTTTTACTTTTCATTAACCTAAATTTTTATTCGTTCTTTCATTTTTTCTTTCGAATTTTCTTTGATTCAATTGTTTTTCTTTCGTTATTTCCTATATTCTTTCTTTTCTATCTTTTTTCTTTCTACCTTTTTCTTTCTTTTTTTATCACTCTCTCCCATTCGTTTCTTTCTTTTCATTCGCTTGCTATATAACTTTTAATCTTGACTACTTTAATTTTTGAATGGATGAATTTTCTTTTTTGATATCGAGGTTTAACTTTTTCGTTTCGTTTGATTTCTTAGGTTTCGTTTCGTTTCATTTCTTTGTTTCTTTCTCATTTGTTCTTTCTTTTGTCCTTTCTCTTCTATTTTCCCCATATTTGTTCTTTCTTTCTTTATTCTTTCTTTCTTTCTCATTTATTCTTTCTTTTGTACTTTCTCATCTATTTTCCCCATATTTGTTCTTTCTTTCTTTCTTTTTTATTTCTCCCCACATTTTTCTTTATTTCTCATTTGTTCTTTCTTTTGTCCTTTCTCTTCTATTTTCCCCATATTTGTTCTTTCTTTCTTTCTTGTCCCCCTCACATATTTCTTTCTTTTATCTCTCCCTCAAATGTTTTCTTTTTTCTTTTATATAAAATTATTTTGCGATATGTTCTTAAACTCTCACTTACTTCCCTCCACTTTTCTTTATCAATATTACCCATTAATTTCTTCTCTTTTACTAATATCCTTATCTCAATGTTCCGTCTCTTCTTCCTTTGTGATATGCTGTTCTTATTCTTCTTTCCTACGGCACATATTTCTTTTCGTCCTTCGAAGTGAATTTATTTGAAAATTATACTATTTATTTCGAAATCTTTTTTCTTTCTTTCCTCTGTCATATATTTGAACTTCTGCGACTTTAAATTGTCAATAGTCTTAACCTCGTTATTTCAACAGTGATGTGTATATCCATTCCTCGTTCATTCTAGCTGCCTTTACTATTCTGGAATTTATTTGTCATTTGATTTTTCCCTTGCATGGAATTACACCGATCAATAAATTATTCCTTCGCTTTTAATGTTGTCGATAAATCTCATTCAACATTCATTTCCTGAACTGCTAGTTTCTTGCATTTTTTTCTCTCCATGAAAATTGTTTCGACGTCTTCTTTTGTTCAAACTCCACTTTTTTCCATATATTTTTCTATTACATTTCTTTCCATGACTTCTGCTCTTTCAATTAAATTTCTTTAAATGGCTCCTCTTCACATTTGTCTCTTTTGATAACGTAGTTCACACAACATTTCTTATCTTCTTTTTCTATTACGGTCCATCCGATATATTTTGCTCTTTTCTTTACATTTCTTTTGATATCCCCTCTTCACATTAGTCTCCTTTGATAACGTCTGTTCTCACTACATTTCTTATCTTCTTTTTTGTTTTCATTAAGGTCCATCCGATATCTTTTGCTCTCTTCCTTACATGTCTTTATATATCCCTTCATCACATTAGTCTCCTTTGATAACGTCTGTTGACAGTATATTTCTTATCTTTTTTTTCATTACGGACCATGCGATATCTTTTGCTCTCTTCCTTACATTTCATTAGATATCCCTTCTTCACATTACTCTCCTTTGATAACGTTCTTATCTGTTCACACAACATTTCTTATCTTCTTTATTTCATGACGGTCTATCCTATATATTTTGCTCTCTTTATTTCTTTAATACTACACTCTTACGATATCTTCATTTATTATTACACTTGTTTAACTTCTGTTAACATTACACTTCTTTTTTATATCTTCTGTTCTTTCGTTTTCTTCTTTTTCCATTATCTTACAGTCGATGGTTTCTTTTTCATTATATTTTGTAGTCATCATCTATTCATATTGTACTGTTTCAATGACGCCTCTTTATACAGCACTATTTCGTTGTCATCTTTTTACGATACGATCCGATGTCGTCTTCTCATTTTATATCACCTCTTTACATTCCACGCTTTAGATAACGTATTTTCACACAGTTCTTCCATTACGGGACGTCCAATGTCTTTTTTTAAAATCTCAATTACATTTCTTTATATGACGTCTCTTCACATTACTCTCTTTTGATAACGTCTGTTCACACAGTACTTCTTTCGTGGTTTCCTTTTACATTACGGTTACGAAGTCTCCATTTCTTATACGTCATAACGCCTCTAAAACGAAACCCGTTTCTATCAATCGTCTGAGAGAAGCCTTTCTATCTTCCATCAGCGTAACTGATGCTAACCTCCAGGAAAGTGGACCATTACGCCTTCACAGCATAACGTTTTCCACTGACATGAAGTGGAAAGGTTATATTGAATCCATTGCTAGGTCTGCTGCTAGGAAAGCTGATTCAATGTGCCGTGCTAGACAATTTTTACATTCTACATATTTATAAGTCTACTATTCGACTAAGCTTTGAATATTTTTCCCACATATGGTCTGCTACCCTTGATATATATTTATAGAACCTGGGTAAAATCTAAAGAAGGATTTGCGCTGTCACAAGACTTGACCTGGCGTCACAGCTTCAATCACTTTACTAGCTTGCCTCTGCCTTGTCTATGAATATTTTACATGTATTTACTTCTTTCCTAGACTTTGTAAATGTAAGCGCAGTACTAGATTGGCGACAAGTCCTCATCATTTCACAGTTTGAATGGTTAAATGTAGCCGTCAGTTCCATGGTGAAAGTTTCTTCTATCTCAATTCTCATTGGTGGAAATCTCTTCAGGCTTCTTAACTCCGAGTCAACGTTGATCTGCAAAAATTGAAATGCAATAGCAAACGTTATCGTCTGGCTTTTTAGTTCCTGTTCTTTTGTTGTTCTCCCTCCACATCAATATTTAAATTTATTTTTCTAACGATCTTCGTCTTGGCGGCTATGTTGCCTTGCTTAGGGTTAAATGTTTAAAAACTTTTTTTAACTTCTCTTCTCATTACACCTATTTCGTTATCTTCTTTTTCTATTACGCCCAATTCAATGGCTTCTTCTTTTTACATTACACTTCTGTAGATGACTTCTCTTCATATTTTGAAAATTAACGTTTACTAGAAAGCAATCAGCCAGAAGAGAGTTCTACAAGCGGACGTGCGGCAGAATAAACTGTTAGTATAGAACATATGGTTACATCTAGCCATTTCAATATTAAAATGACGAGACCTTGACTCAAATTTAGTACTGCGTTTAAATTCATAAAGTCAATCTAAGAAAGTCCATGAGAACAATTAAAATGAAAATATTGATCGAAAAGGCAAAAGGAAGCGACATTGCGGCGGTTGGTAAGTTACTGAAGCCGAGATGCCAGGCCAAGGACCAATATACATTGCAAACCCTTCTTTGGATTTTATTAAGAATCTCTAAATATATAATGGAAGGCACGTTAGAGTAATGGATAGCGGCTCGGATAGAGGAATCGGAGAGCCGAGTTCAAATTCTAGTCAAATCTATTACATTCACTTACGTGCTAATACCCTTGGGAAAGGTATGAATCCTCTTCTCCCCCAGCTATGGGTAAATTGCAGGACAGACCGGGTTCTGTAGCCTAGGACGGCAACTGGTCTCACCGTAGAAAGAAATGGCAACCTATTTCGGGAAAGAAATCTGCCTCGTCAGATATGTATTGAAAGATGCACGCCTAAGCGTGTATCCCGTATGGCCCATAAGTGGCTGAAATATATAATAGGAGCACCTGACCATTTTTCTTCCTTCACTTGCTTTTTCTCGCTCTTTCTTTTTTTATTGCTTCTTTTCAGCTCTTCTTACATTTTGTCGTATCTGACTA
>OZ038490.1:63110064-63120064 GCA_964036315.1 Acanthosepion esculentum
ATTTTAAGAGAATGATTTTATAAATTAAAACTGAGAAAAACGATAGCTGTCAAGCCTAATAACGTCGAATGTTTCCTGTAGAGAAACGGTTAATCTCACAATTACAATTACAACGTAGCGATTTATGTATAGTGACCTAGTTTAGAGGGTCGTATCAATTGTTCTACCAACGCAGAATATATGAGCACGAGTGGTCAAATTCTAAAAAAATATAGAGTTACGAACTGGCTTCAAATCTTATATATTCGAATTGTCAGTCCTAAAAATGGCTGGCACACGTGAGTAGAAGGTAAAATAATGATATAATCAAGCTGTAGACGTTCTAAGCTAAGTCAGTGAGTTATGTCCCCTGCGTGATACACGCTTAGGCAATCATGTGTCTTTCGATACATGAGAGACGAGGCAGATTTTTTCCCGCAGTAGGTTTCCATTTCTTTCTGCGGTAGACCAGTTGCCATCCAAGGATATACGATCCGGTCTGTCCTGCTATTTACCCATAGTTGGGGGGAGGCGGATAAAAAGAGGATTCATACCTTTCCTAAGGGTATTAGCACTTCAGTCAGTTATGTGCCATGCGTGATACACGCTTAGGCGATCATGTATCATTCGATACATGACAGTCGAGGCAGATTTTTTTTCCCGCAGTAGGTTGCCATTTCTTTCTGCGGCAGACCAGTTGCCATGCAAAACTATATAACCCGGTCTGTCCTTCTATTTACCCATAGCTGACGGGGGGGGGAGGGGCAAGAAGAGGATTCATACCTTTCCTAAGGGTATTAGCACCTAAGTGAATGTAATGGATTCGACTGGAATTCGAACTCGGCTCTCCGATTCCTCAATCCGAGACTCTATCCATTTTAAGCTATTAAGCAAAAGGTTAGGAAGGAAGCTCCCATCAGAAAAAAAAAACAGTTAATGGACATGAAATGACTATTTTTCTTAAAAAACATTTAAACTAATCATGTTATAAATTTCAACCGACAACAACACAAGCTGCCGAGCCTATGAATCTCGAATATTTGCGGTATGGAAACGGAAGATCTCACAAGTCCAATTAGCACCTACCTACGTATGAGTTCTAAGCGAGTTTAGAAGGTTGAATCTGTTTTTCTACCAACGCAAAATATGTGAGCATCTGAGGTTAATTGGTTAGAATCATACTGTTCCGAACATAAGACCGAGCTACAAATCTCAGAAATATTCAATTTGTCTGTCCTAGCTGGAGAAGGTCTAAAATTCACGTAGTCATTTAGATTTGCCGAACCTCCGCAATTTTGTGTGTATTACTGAGTGTGTTCTGCTTAATCCACACATTTGTCTCCTCTGGGTAGTTCGTTTTGAGCTATTGTAAATCATATTACCCCAGGGTATTTTAGTTGACATTAGTACTCATATCTATATGCTTATCATGACATCCTTTCCTCGTCAGGTGTCACGACATCGAGCTTGCATTGAATACGTGGTCCATTTTTAATAATTTCATTTCCAAGCAAGGCGATAAAACCACTAAGTTGCAAGGATTTATTGAGACTGAAAAAAAACAGAGTGGACATTATAAGAACAAAGAGACAAATTGGCCTTGCATTAAAATATTTGTAGATCGCAGTTGATGGGAAAGGACGGAGCCGTAAAAGAGTTACACAAGCGAGAAGTGCGGGAGAATAAACTATTAGGATAGAACTAACGGTTACAAGTAGCCATATCAAGTGTAAAATGACGATAACAATGGTGCCAATTGAATACGTGGCTTCAATTCCTATAGTCGAGATACAAAAGAGGAATGCTCATCAGGAAAATTACCGTGGATATATTTATGGAAAAGGCAGAGGGAAGATACGTTACGGCGAAGGAAAGCAACTGATGTCCAGATGTCAGATTCGGACCGAAAACTATGGATATTCTTTGGATTTTATCAATAATATTTAGATATACAGAAGAAGCTCCAGACTAGATATGGCAATATCATGAGATGTACGGACGAATGGTAGACATCAAAACAATCGTTCCACTTTATATCAGTATGGAGATATCTTTGACATCACACCCGTCTACGTGGTATACTGTTTATTTATGAAATTCAACATCACATCCACGGTGAACGAATTTCAGTAAGAGAATGTTTTAACAATGGACCTATGTTTCCTGATGTACCTAAGCATTTTTCGTAACATTCCGGCATTCACAATTCGTGCGGACTTCGTGCGGACTTCGTGTGAAGAGCCTAAGCTTATTATTGCCATGTTCAAGCTCCAGACATGCATTTACAATCTTTCCGTCGAACTTGGAGTCAAGTTTTAGCTCGCTAGCGATCGTACACAGGCATGGTGTGTAATTGTCGTCGGGAGAAAGTTATTCTTGTTTGAAAAAACACTGTCCGGCTGCACTGTCTGGTTTCTTGATGGAACAATCGCTATCCGGCTTTTCGCTGGAACAACCGTGTTTTTTTTGTTTTTCTTTGTTGGAACTACCTCTGCCTGGCTTCTTGTTGAAACACCTACCGCCCAGCCTCTTCTTGGAACCACCGCTACCCGACGTCTTCTAGAGGCACTTGTCTTCATCTACTTGCTTCTTGAGATCGCATAGAATTCGCAAAGTTACACAAACACTGTTGTGCATTTTTTTAAGTTCAACATGTGCAGGAAGAAAATCTGACACGTTTGAATTTTCCCTTTTGAAGGCATTTTTACTGATAATATAAAAATAGGAGTGTACCGTAATCTTTTTTTTTCTCTGTTTGGTTTCGCTTGTTTGGTATAATGTTTGATGGGAAGTGTTCGCTACAATTTGACTGCCAAATTTGAGTATCACACACACGCACGCATGCATGCACAATATATATTTTAAGTTGGACAACTCGACGTTGGGTAAGTGTTAGAAAGCTTGCCTTGCTAGATCAATTAGGACTGAGTAGTGAGTTCGATCCTAACTGGGTGCTCCATAGTTTCGGCCTTGTGCCACATCTACCAGACGTTTAGTAAATCTCTATATATTAGGCTGATTCATAAGTGATTACCGTTTATGGAGATCGATTTTCAAGAAAGTATTCCTCTAACTACAAATTATACGTAGCAGTTAAGAAAAAATAGCATTGATATACAACAATATAAAATGCAGAAACATAGGGAACTGTCAAGGACAAATATGCACAACCGATACTAAAAGCTTCATATAATGAAAGAAAACTAATGCTAAGTATATGTTGGGATCAGTGGCATATTACGTCCAGCGCCATGTGTTCGTTATTAGAAAACATGTCTTCCCCATGAAAACGCAAGATCGCATGAATTAAATGGGGAAAATATAGTCAATTCTACCCCAGCCCACATATTCCTCTGACCTTGCACCAATCGATTATTACCCTTTTCGATCGTTGCTAAACGCTTTGATGGAGAAAATTTCTATAATGAAAACCAGATTCAAGATATCACCGAAAAAATGTTTTCACGTCAAACTATAAGAATTTTTTTAATCAAATATTTGCCTGTTGAGTGTCACTGCAAATAATGGAGAAAATATCTAAATAGATAAACTGAAATTCTGTCTGTCCATCTGTGTTTCTGAAACCTCTCTAACTGAGGCCACACTTGCTTTACATAGACATTTTACATTTATGGAATCAAGATGATCTCAGGATTAAAAATATATCCGTCATATGGTGCTTGAACACCGAGGATTGGGATTTGTGTCCGGATGATGAAGGAACAGTCAAAAATTCATAACCGAAAAAATAATAGTAATTTCAAAATTTTTTAATTTATATTGAGTTTATAATAACAGATAAACTTGTGAATTGAATTTTTTTTTGTTTTAAATCTCTCCAAAACTTTGTGAATGGAGGGAATCAATATTATTTCTAAAAATGCGAAGGAATCAGAGTTACGGTGAGAGGTTTCGTGACGTGAAGTTTTGAAGTTCATATATACATAATAGACATTATAAAAAGATAAAGATAAGATCAATATGCAAGTTCATGCTTAATATTATGCGTGAACATGAAGGGAATTATCCTAAAAGACCTGGTTTATAAATGATAATATCTTCTTTAGAAAAACGCAATAAAGGAACAATGTGACTCCATGTCTTTCTCATAATCATCCTCATTTTTCTTAACTTATCTCGGTCCCCCCGTATATATATACATATATATATATATACATATATATATATATATATATATATATATATATATATATATATATATATATATATATATATATATATATATATATATAGATATACATATATATATATAGATATACATATATATATATAGATATACATATATATATATATAGATATACATATATATATATAGATATACATATAGATATACATATATATATATATAGATATACATATATATATATATATATATATAGATATACATATATATAGATATACATATATATAGATATACATATATATATATATATATATATATATAGATATACATATATATAGATATACATATATATAGATATACATATATATATATATACATATATATAGATATACATATATATAGATATACATATATATATATATATATATATATATATATATATATATATATATATATATATATATATATATATATGCGCGTTACTTAGTGGAAAGTGCTCAATACCGGTGATAGAGCTAACATATTCAGTTGAATGGATATTAGTTTGTGCTTGACAGTCCTTTATGTTTCTGCATTTAATAATTTAATATTTGTTGCTAAAAATATAAGCGTCATCGTCATCATCATGTCCACAGACAAAACCCAACATAAACATTGTGGTTGTGGTGGACACAGCCAATGTCTGTGGGTATACGTGAAGATAAGAGGAAATGTGAGCTTATCTGACAGAGCGGACGGCCGATCTAAAAAGCGTCAAGATCACCCCCACCTGTTCCTTGTTAAGAGAATAGTTCTCCCTATGTAACGCTGGGGTCACGACAATTGCATATATATGTATACTCGAACACATGGATGTGTATCTGCACCTCGACTCAGATTACTTTTATCGGTGTGTTTGTATGAACTAATATGCATACACCTGTATGTATGTGTGCCTATGCATGTGAGAGTGTCATCCCAAACAAACACAGAAGATAATTCCCCAATTTATCTGATGACAGCAAAAGCGTGAAACACAGGGTTACAAACTAATATCAGACAAATGAATATATATATATATATATATATATATATATAAATATAAATGTAAAAGTGGACATGGAAGTCAGCACTTAGAGGCGACAGTCTGTTTCATGCTAGTGCAAGAGTCGCCTGACGATTGCACTAGCATGAAACAGACTGTCGCCTCTAAGTGCTGACTTCCATGTCCACTTTTACATTTACACACGCTCTATCTCTGATATTGAGCACTTTATCCCATAAATATAGCACACTTTAAGACTATATTTATTTATATATATATATATATATATATATATATATATATATATATATATATATATATATATATATATATATATATTAATGCATGTTTCATTAAATAATATAGAGTCGGCAACTTTAGTGCGAAGGTTTTGTCGATTTCAAGAGAATTGGTCTTAATTGATCTTATTCTCTTGGCGTTTCTTGGTGGTTAAGAAGCTTATCCGTTTGACTTATAAAACTTTTGTTTTAACTTGGATATTCATTGGGAGGCCGATATTTTAGTCTTGTATGAATAAAATATTTGCTTTGAATATAGTGTTTTACTGAGCGCACAAGGCTGAAAGTATGGGGCACCGATGGAGGAACTCACCATTCAGTCGTAATAATTTTCCATGCGTAGTTTAGATGTGGAACAGGGCCAAACGTGTGGAGCGCAGTGTGACGATCGAACTCGCTACTCAGTCATTATTGATCTATCGAGATATGCTTGCATTACAGCACCTCGTTTTGTTAATGTATTATTAGTATAATATTTACTTTGAACATTAATATGCTTTTCCCTCGGCAATCCCTTTCTCACAGACGAGACGCTGCAAGACTTTCGCTGCTCTATCGCGATTTGCATGGAAAATGTTCAAATGAACTACACTCTTTAGTTTCACCATTTCTTCAGGGCTAAGACCAACCATGCCACACTCATTGTAGCAAACAACCCATATTCTCTTCATGTCCTCCTGGTGACATGTAATTCCCACCCATGAAGCTTCTTCCCACGAACCAGTCACTTGTGTAACCTATTCCACAGGTGATGCTTCCTTGACCACTACAATCTTAACCTGTTTATATTTACGGTTACATTTACACACATATACCGTTACCTTTCACACATATCCGCATAAAATAGACTCTTACTCTGTAATCCTCTATCTCGAGTGGTGCTCGTGCATTGTACAGGGTGAAAAAAAACGTAAAAAATGATATATATATATATATATCAAGGATCTGATGCATTGGGACCACCTGAGTATAGATTCTGAAATCAGCATTGTCGATTTAGTATGAAACACATGTTTATAAATAGTAAATCGGTCACAAATATCGAATAGGCTGTTTTTTACCATGAGATGATTCACATTTAAACCCTGGCACGTACTTTAAAGAAGCTCTGATGACACTCTATTGAACGAGGACTGCATAGTTAAATCGGGAAAAAGGAATGCAGAAACGATCCCCCTTCATTAGCTACTAATTCTTCATGCCTTTGGGAGTCTCTTTAAATCTCGTGTCATTTTCACTGTATATTAATTCCACGTCTATTCATAGTCCTATCTTTATTTTTTTAAATATATTTTTTGTTCTCCTTACCTTTCAATGTGTTTTCTTTATCTTGTTTCCATATTTGCTGACTTAACTATCTTGTCAAATTTGTTTTCTGGGTTACTCGCATAGGGTATCAATCGTTCGCTTTGAGTGAATAATAAAGAAATATGGAAGGACGTACATTAACCTTAAGACGAGCACACACACAATTGCCAGTTCCGTTAGCAAATAGGCCAGTCGGCCTTTGTGAAGAATATGCCTGTCGAAGAGGAAACGTGGTTGTTTTATTCAACCGTTTCTCACTTCGAAATTGATACATAGACTAGCGCAGAGCTCGATAGAATTCGGAGATAATGTAAGTGAAAGCCGATAGACGGAGTGGAGACAACGGGACTGTCAGTGGCAAATAGAAGAGAGAGATAAGAAAGGGCAAATTAGGTGGTAGGAGAGAAGAAGAATGATCCAGCGGGGAGATGATTGGATGAAAGAGAGTCAAAGTGTATTGTGTTCTATTCAAAGGGAAATAACTGTGATGTTGCATGAACTTATTTAAAAGGGTAAAGGAAAGATAGTTTATAGGAAAGAATAACATACAAAACTGAGTTATCTTGCCACCTTTCTTTATCTTTTTGTCTTTCTTTCTTACTCACGGTCTCTCTTTCGTTCATTCTTTTTCTCTCCCTATCTTATATATATATATATATATATATATGAAAATAAATAATGACAGATAAAAATGAAGCCTGTTAATTTCTTAGTGCGTCTACCGGTCTGCACATTCAAAAGACATAATAAAGAATGCCTGGACTACGGAAAGCTTCAACGCGATCTTCATGGCCCAAAGATTACGTTTATAAATGAAACATATTGTTGCCGCTTGCTGTTGATCCCAGAGTCCACTTTTATATGTTATATTTATATGCCCTCTATCTCTCATACTGAGCATTTTGTGCATATATATAGCATGCCTTAAACTATGTTTTAATCAAAATATATATATATATATATTGTAAACCACAGACAGACTGATTCGCTGTATCGTTGTATCTATACATCAGCATATATTTATATATATATATATATATATATATATATATATATATATATATATATATATATATATATATATATATATATATGTGCGTGTGTGTATATATACACATATATATATATATATATGTGTGTGTATGTGTGTTTGTGTGTATATATATATACATATATATATATATATATATATATGTGTGTGTATGTGTGTTTGTGTGTATATATATACATATATATATATACATATGTGTTTGTATGTGTGTTTGTGTGTATACATACATATATATATATATATATATGTGTGTATGTGTGTACATATATATATATATATATGTGTGTGTGTTTGTGTGTATATATATACATATATATATATATATGTGTGTGTTTGTGTGTATATATATATATACATATATAAATATATATATATATGTGTGTGTTTGTGTGTATATATATATACATATATATATATATATATATATATATATGTGTGTGTTTGTGTGTATATATATACATATATATATATATATATGTGTGTGTGTGTTTGTGTGTATATATATATATGCATATATATATATATATATATATATATATATATATATATATATATATATATATATATATATATATATATATATATAATACCAAATCCACATATGGGAGGAAACATCCAAAGGAGGCCTTTTGAATATAGAAATATTAAAATGTCAAATCAAGGAAGATAACTCAATGTATACAAAGCAATTTTTCTTTTCTTATTTTACTTTCTTTCCTTATTTTCCCTTTCCTCTTTTTTTTACTTTGCTTTCTTTCTTTTTTATCTTGTTTTGTCTGGTTTATTTCTGAATGTATCATTTCTAAATTGTTTGTCTGAGGTTATTTATTAAAATGATCGGTCTGAATAGGCAGGTAAAACTTATCTCTCGAAATAATTTTAGTACCATCTTAATTTTAATTTTTTTTACTATGAATTATATATATATATATATATATATATATATATATATATATATATATATATATATATATATATATACTAATAAGTTTTGGTACAACCAGCAGAAATCCTGACAGTTGATCAAAATAAAACCCAAATAGAAAACAAACAAAATTAAAATAAATTATGCTAACAACAAAATCAAGAAGACCGATGCAAGATCAACAAAATAGACATACTAACGAATTAAAAGATGAAAAGACCAAAAAACCAGACACCTGCCTAAACCTAAATAAGCAACAGTGCTCATTGCCGAGACTATAGAGCAGAAACGCCTCATTTTGTTTCAATTATTGTTTCCCTTAGATTGAACTTACCATTTCTTTTTATACTATAATGTATGTCAAAGAAATAATATTACAGTGTAATAAAAATAGAAAAAAAATGATTAGCAAAATAAACTCCTTTAATTGTTTTCTGGACATCTCATCGGTGATATTCAACTGAGGCAAGTTATTGATGATGTCTTCATCAAATACTGAGGTTTCTCACCTTAAATGAGACACAGTTCGGATCGCTACTTAAGTTTCAAGCTCTCGCGATGGTCAGCGTCCAGGAAAGCCCGACGTGGCATAAAAACATAACAACAGAAAAAGTTAAAAGTTGTCATTCTCGCAGATAATCAGTTTTCATTCTTTGAAATAATTTTAAATGAGCACAGTAGACGGCTAAGACTGGGAAACACGCATAAGACTATTATGTTGTGGCACTCTTCCAAACTGGTACACCAAGTGCAAACGGTAATAGCAATGTTAAACGTTTCCTTATAAGGAAACATTTGTGTTTCATTGAGCGATCAGCCAGTACTGTTGTTGGCTGATATTTCCCTTGAAATATTTTTCAGGATAGAATGCGTTGTAACCGGTAAAAAGGAAACGAGAGCACCGTGTCAGGTATTGTTCAGACACGGAAGTACCATGTCGGCCATATTGTGCATGTTTGAATAAAAAAGCAGGAGTATCGCTTCTGCAGACAGAAGTCACCAGACTAAACTGCGATGTCATTCTTATTACGCACATAAGAACTACACACACAAAAAGCAAGGTTGACCATAGATTGAAACATGCGTACACACGTCAACGTCCATACGCATACCAGTACAAACGCAAAAGTGGTTCTGAGCAATCTTCCCATATATTTAAATATATTTATGTCTAGCTATATATATGACTAGCGATATATATATGTCAGTTAAATAGCAGGGCAGACCTGAGCTTTCTAGTCTTGATTGGTAACCAGTGTAGTAGAAGTTG
>OZ038490.1:63122564-63127564 GCA_964036315.1 Acanthosepion esculentum
GAACGACTTCGTTAGAAATAAAGAAAAGAGTACCCGACAGTTATGCAATACCAGTCCTCATATTGTAGTGAAAGCTGGACAATCTCCCTACACAGAAATGTGGTTCTACAGAAGGATGCTGAGAATACCATGGACCAAACATGTGAGCAACGACATAGTTTTAGAGAAAGTGGAAACAATAAGGGCACTTATGCATTAGAAAATAACATTTATAATGTCTAAATGAGGAAAGAGGACTTGGGAAATTTGATACTCACAGGAGTGTTTGTAAGAGGAAAAAAATGCATCATCTACTTAGCGACCTTGAGTAAATGGGTGACGGAGCAAGGTTTAGGAGATATAACAAAGAGAAAATTTATTTAGTGTTACAAGGGACAGGCAAACGTGGAGAGCCATGATCGCCAACGTCCTGAAGGGAAACGCTACATAGTAGAAGAATTTATTTTATTTCTACGAGTATTTTACAAATAGGAATTATAGATATAAAACATTATCATTTAATTATCTTTAAATTTAACTGGACAGTATGCAGGTCAGTGGAAGTGTAACAAAATAAAATTTGAAAAATAATTTCAACTGACATTCTTTTATCTGAAAGAGGGCATCTTATCTATTAATTTCTTTTTTCCACATAGATGGATATATAAACACCGAAATGTGGACACAACATTTGATGAAAAAGATAGTTCTTAATAATCATGAGGTTTTCGATACGAATTGCACACATCGTATAAATTATACATAATTCTTAATATTTGCTGTTTATGACGGATTCATTTGTGAAAACAGTGTTCGTCTATGTAACATTGGGAATCGGATAATTTGGGATTTTACAGAAAGATATATTTGGCAATGTAGAAGATTTACCAGACTTCCATTTTCTCTACGAAACGTGAACCCATTATATTGTATTTTATTTTTTGTATTGCTCAAAGTATAGAGGTATATTTGACAGCATCTAACACGGGTGATTGGTGCAGTTTTGGAATATAGTTCCTAGAAAACAACTCATGTTGAGAAACCCCCTTCGCGCGTTTAAAAATTAAGTTCCATTTCATGAAAGATTCTGGTGGGAAATCAATTAATATCTGTAGTTTGTAGCTTGGCAAAAAGTCGGTTGTATTAGCAGACATTATATACGGCAATACCAAATTAAAATCTCATATGTCTGATTTGAGCGAAATACTTTCATGTTATTTCCCCAAAGATTTTCAAAACATTTGATAAGAATTTAGGAAACTTTCATCAGTTTTTACATGAAATGTTAATTTTACCAGTTGTATGGGTTTTGTTGGTATTGCAAAAGATTAATTCGACATATATTTTGGCATTTTTTTCTGACTTGAAAGATTTCATGTTATATTATGTCTGTAAAATTGAATATCAAACGAATTGAGGAAGAATCACAATTAATCATCAGACGTTCACTCTAACACTGTTAGTGTATATATATATATATATATATATATATATATATATATATATATATATATATATATATATATATATATATATATATATATATATATATATATATCAGTATGTGTATGTATATATCAAAAATATATATGCATAAATATGCGTATCACGCTGCTATGAAATTTAGATAGGTAGATGATGAACGGTGTTTTTGTGTAGATAGATAGATAGATAGATAGATAGATAGATAGATAGATAGATAGATAGATAGATAGATAGAAACAGGGAAAGATACATGGTTAGGAATAGACTGATATAGATAGATAGATAGACACAGGGAAAGATACATGGTTAAAAATAGACTGAGATAGATAGATAGATAGATAGAAACAGGGAAAGATACATGGTTAGAAATAGACTGAGATAGATAGATAGATAGATAGATAGATAGATAGATAGATAGATAGATAGATAGAAACGGAAAGATACATGGTTAGAAATAGATTGAGATAGATAGATAGATAGATAGATAGATAGATAGATAGATAGAAACAGGGAAAGATACATGGTTAGAAATAGACTGAGATAGATAGATAGATAGAAACAGGAAAAGATACATGGATACATGGTTAAAAATAGACTGAGATAGATAGATAGATAGATAGAAACAGGGAAAGATACCTGGTTAGACATAGACTGATATAGATAGATAGATAGATAGATAGATAGAAACAGGGAAAGATACATGGTTAGAAATAGACTGAGATAGATAGATAGATAGATAGATAGATAGAAACAGGGAAAGATACATGGTTAGAAATAGACTGAGATAGATAGATAGATAGATAGATAGATAGATAGAAACAGGGAAAGATACATGGTTAGAAATAGACTGAGATAGATAGATAGATAGATAGAAACCGGGAAAGATACATGGTTAGAAATAGACTGAGATAGCTAGATAGATAGATAGAAACAGGGAAAGATACATGGATACATGGTTAAAAATAGACTGAGATAGATAGATAGATAGATAGATAGAAACAGGGAAAGATACATGGTTAGAAATAGACTGAGATAGATAGATAGATAGATAGATAGATAGAAACAGGGAAAGATACATGGTTAGAAATAGACTGAGATAGATAGATAGATAGATAGAAACAGGGAAAGATACATGGTTAGAAATAGACTGATATAGATAGATAGATAGATAGATAGATAGAAACAGGGAAAGATACATGGTTAGAAATAGACTGAGATAGATAGATAGATAGTTCATGACATTCCGATATATATATATATATATATATATATATATATATATATATATATATATATATATATATATATATATATATAATGACCATTAGACGGATACATAGGGATAAAAAATGGGATATTGAACAGATAGACTGGACACAGGTACTTGTACAAGTGTTAAATGGTAAGCTGAGGTAAGAAACTATTAGTTACCGTGCCGTGTTTATTCCTATGACCACTCATCTACTCGCTCTATGTCTATAACGTATCTCTCTCCGATATTGAGAATTCTTGCCATATATATATATATATATATATATATATATATATATATATATATATATATATATGTACATAGATATACATATATTTATATATATATATATATATATATATGTATGTACATAGATATACACATATTTATATATATAAAAATAATATGTATGTACATAGATATACACATATATATATATGTACATAGATATACACATATATACATATATGTACATAGATATACACATATATATATATATGTACATAGATATACACACATATATATATATATATGTACATAGATATACACATATATATATATATATGTACATAGATATACACATATATATATATATATGTACATAGATATACACATATATATATATATATGTACATAGATATACACATATATATATATATGTACATAGATATACACATATATATATATGTACATAGATATACATATATATATATATATATATATGTACATAGATATACATATATATATGTACATAGATATACATATATATATATATATGTACATAGATATATATATATATATATATATATAGAGAGAGAGAGAGAGAGAGAGATATGTATATGAAGTTTTTCTAGGTTGGTCGGCGAGTAAACTAGTTCTCACACTAGTATTTAGAGAGTGAAGTGAGTATCTAGAAACTCTCAAGGGCGAAAAATAAGACCTACTAAAGGAGTGGAGAACCTTTTATACGTCAACGTCTATCTAACTAGATCTGCTATCTCAATAAAAGCACCACAGAGATGGTAACGAGAAACCACTCCCCTTTAAAGCCAAAGATATTTCCTAGCTATCGACTGCGCTTTATCACGTAATAAAATAAATGTTCATAATCATTACTCTACTCGTATCTGTCAACAACAGATTAAATACGCCCGCATTGGGCTCTCGATCAAAATAAGTGTGTTGTGTAGCGTAATAGTACGTAGAACAGAAAGTGGGACAGCATTCTCTGCGTTGCGGTGTAATGGGTATTCCGATCGGAATGTCCCAGTGGACAGCTGTCTTCAAATCCAGGTCGGTTCCTTACATTCACGATCACGACCACGAATCCCGTGATCCTTTAAGAGAAGCTTCCCGCGGAAAAATCGGCGTGGGTCCGAGTTTTGCTTAAAGTGTGTCCTCGTAGCTTCCAATCCATGTCGTTTACGAGTGACTGTAGAACTCTCGTTTAGTGTGTGTTATTAATAATCAAGAGTGGTTTCCCCTACTTTTCTCACACTCCTCATTGAGGGAGCTATTTCTGTTTACTGGGACTATAAAAGGACCCTATACGCGAATCTTGTATTCTCATTGAATAAAGCTTTCTTAAAGCCTACACCTGCGTACTTTTGCCATTACGATGTAATTGCTACAGAAAATTAAGTGAAATTAAATCGAGAGGCATACCAGACAGAAAATTAATAATGGCCACTCGCACGAAACTTAAATTTAGTTAATGACCATCGTTTTCCCGCAAAAGTACTTAAACCCAATCTCGGGACAAATCAGATTAATCTTGGTGAAGGAATTTCAAATTCATGACGAAAATAATTCTAATGTTTTTGAATATATTTGTTCGCTTTTGACGCGTTGGTATATGTCGTAGTAATCCTATTTCATTGACTCTCATTACATTCATTCGAATACGGACAATGCAGTAAAATTTGACAAACTGAATTATTACGACGTCTAACGACTACATTTTACTGAGTGCTATTAGGTATTGTCATTCGTTACAATGACAACCATCTTAGAAATATCAGGCTACGTTTTGTATAATTTTTCATTCATTGCCCTTCTTAAACATAAAAATCTACTGAAATTAGTTTCCATTCTTGTACAGATTAGTAATAGACCATACCTGCCATTGCCCGCCAACTGAGACGATAAACTACATCCGGCAACAAAGCCTCTGACTGGGAGACTGGACGTTTTGAGGAGCGTTGGTCCCAGGTCCACCTTGACTCTTTGGAAGTATTTGTTAGGGTCCCAGCTATGGGCAAATAGTGAACCCCCAAACAAAAAC